>JAGFNQ010004249.1:0-322402 GCA_024364735.1 Boesenbergia rotunda | reverse complement strand
TCCATTAGTGGGTTTTGAGCAAAACCCACTGATGGACCTCCCATATCTGGATTTCTGAAAATCCATTATCAGTAGTTAGGGTTGAGGTTCTAGAAAGTATTTTAGGTGTCCATAACCTAAAATATATAATTTTGTCCAAAGCTATATGTGTAGTTTAGTTCCATCAGTGGGTTTTGCTCAAAACCCACTGATGGACCTCCCATATATGGATTTCTGAAAAACCATTATCAGTAGTTAGAGTTGAGGTTGGAGAAAGTATTTTAGTGTCAAACCTAAATTATATTTTCCAAGTATAGGTGTAGTTTAGTTCCATCAGTGGGTTTTGCAAAACCACTGATGGACCTCCATTTGGATTTCTGAAAATCATATCAGTAGTTAGGGTTGAGGTTAGAAAGTATTTTAGGTGTCGGAAACCTCAAATTATAATTTTTCCAAAGTATAGGTGTAGTTTAGTTCCATCAGTGGGTTTTGAGCAAAACCCACTGATGGACCTCCCATATCTGGATTTCTGAAAATCCATTATCAGTAGTTAGGGTTGAGGTTGGCTAGAAATGTAGATTAGGTGTCCGAAAACATCAAATTATAAATTTTTTCCAAACCTATAGGTTTAGTTTAGTTCCATCAGTGGGTTTTTGAGCAAAACCCACTGATGGACCTCCCATATCTGGATTTCTGAAAATCCATTATCAGTAGTTTGGGTTGAGGTTCTAGAAAGTATTTTAGGTGTCAGAAACATCAAATTATAATTTTTTCCAAACCTATAGGTGTAGTTTAGTTCCATCAGTGGGTTTTGAGCAAAACCCACTGATGGACCTCCCATATCTGGATTTCTGAAAATCCATTATCAGTAGTTTGGGTTTTAGGTTCTAGAAAGTATTTTAGGTGTCAGAAACATTAAATTATAATTTTTTTCCAAACCTATAGGTGTAGTTTAGTTTCCATCAGTGGGTTTTGAGCAAAACCCACTGATGGACCTCCCATATCTGGATTTCTGAAAATCCATTATCAGTAGTTAGGGTTGAAGTTCTAGAAAGTATTTTAGGTGTCAGAAACATCAAATTATAATTTTTTCCAAACCTATAAGTGTAGTTTAGTTCCATCAGTGGGTTTTGAGCAAAACCACTGATGGACCTCCCATATCTGGATTTCTGAAAATCCATTATCAGTAGTTAGGGTTGAAGTTCTAGAAAGTATTTTAGGTGTCAGAAATATCAAATTATAATTTTTTTCCAAACCTATAGGTGTAGCTTAGTTCCATCAGTGGGTTTTGAGCAAAACCCACTGATGGACCTCCCATATCTGGATTTCTGAAAACCCACAAATGGACCTCCCATATCTGGATTTCTACAAAACCATTATCAGTATTTAGGGGTGAGGTTGGAGAGAGTATTTTAGGGTTTAGGGATAAAATATGTAATCCAACTTGGGGGATGAAGTCAAAATATAATATGGTTAAGGGTGATCCTCAAATAATATTTATTTCAGGCCCACGGTGGGCCTGAAATGTTTTTATTTCAGGTCCACGGTGGGCCTGAAATAAATGTATTTCAGGCCCACTATGGGCCTGAAATATCTTTATTTCAGGCCCACCTTGGGCCTGAAATAAAGTTATTTCAGGCCCGACGTGGGCCTGAAATTATAATTTGAGGTTTGTAACACCTCAACTCCACTGAAGGGCCCATTGATGAGGTTGGAGAAAGTATTTTAGGTGTCGACAACATCAAATTATAATTTTTTCCAAACCTATAGGTGTAATTTAGTTCCATCAGTGGGTTTTGAGCAAAACCCACTGATGGACATCCCATATCTGGATTAATGAAAAAAAATTATCAACAGTTAGGGATCAGGTTGGAGAAAGTATTTTAGGTGTCGGAAACCTCAAATTATAATTTTCTCCAAAGTATAGGTGTAGTTTAGTTCCATCAGTGGGTTTTGAGCAAAACCCACTGATGGACCTCCCATATCTGGATTTCTGAAAATCCATTATCAGTAGTTAGGGTTGAGGTTCTAGAAAGTATTTTAGGTGTCGGAAACCTCAAATTATAATTTTTCCGAAGCTATAGGGCTAGTTTAGTTCCATCAGTGGGTTTTGAGCAAAACCCACTGATGGACCTCCCATATCTGGATTTCTGAAAATCCATTATCAGTAGTTTGGGTTGAGGTTGGAGAATGTAGATTAGGTGTCCGAAACATCAAATTATAATTTTTTCCAAACCTATAGGTTTAGTTTAGTTCCATCAGTGGGTTTTGCTCAAAACCCACCGGTTGAACCTCCTATATCTGATTTATATAATATATATTGTTGATTAGATTATATAATGATTTTTAGAATAATAATAAATATTTACCTACAAGATGTAACAGAATAGATCATTTGGCATACAACAGTGCAGCAACTGGCACACAACAGTGCATTATCAGTTATTATATCCGACCGTATCACTTGGCACACAACAATGCAACAACTGGATTTGAATAAACATCACCCAATTGTTTTCTTTTTGTTGACAATATATTATATAGAATAACAACATCTACATAATCATAACAACATCCACATAAGGAGATTTTTCCATACAAATGGATGTTAATCAACAGCAATGGATTTTTACATCACCAATACAGTTTTCAGATTATCTCAAGTTTTACAAAACATGTCTCTCAGAATATTAACTGTCAGCTCAAATCTGATTCTACTCATGTCTCCTTGTTTGAAATCCATCTTCTCATCATATAGGAGACATCGAACATATTGCATGACAAAGAAGGCACAGTCCACGCTGAAATTAACAAAACACTTTTTTAGATTTCAATAAGTGGGTTTATAAAATACTTTCTTATTTTAAAAAATAAGAAAGTTCTTCCTCATTTAGTTACCTATGTTCTTGTTGGGGACATTTTTGTCTGACGGAGGACCATTTGTCCAAGGGATGATGACTTTGTAGATACGGATGAATAGCCGTAAGTTCCTCGCGAGTATATTGTTTAAGTTCTTTTACCTGTCAAACATATCATGAATTTATTAATCACCATCAATGACATTTTAGAGAAAATGATGACCATATATAAGAATAAAGGAAGATAGCTCACCGCTGTGTCAAATTCATGCTTATATTTACGACCACTAGCAAGAGAATTAAAATGATTAAAAGTCATGGATTCTGTATCCACCGCTAACAAGTGAAAGTGTGTATTATCACTGCACAAAAGGATTAAAATAAATCTAAACCCTTGTTCAAGCATATCAGTCTTCATCACTTGTTGCAGGGAAATCTTTCTTGACGATCTGATTGATGCCTACAAATATGCATTCACAAAATTAATAATACTCATATCATAATATTAGGTCTTGTACAATATATCTGTTTAATTAATATACATCACTTACTGTGAAGAAGGTTGAACAATATATTGACTTGTTGTATGGCCTACCACATGCGGATGCTCCCCTAAATAAAATTTTACAAAAGGCATCAATGACCTCGCTTTTTGTAAAAACCTCTCCATTGAGGATTTGTAAGAATGAATGCAAATTCAAAGCAAAGGGTGCATCCTCCCAGATAAATTCATTTGCCAACCTGCCATGTAAATTGATATGATTATATATTACATAAGAAGATATATTAACTAACGTAAACTATAATATTTTGTAACTTACTTTAGATTCTCCAATCTATTTATCAGGTAGACCACTTCTTTATCTTTATTTTTCTTCTTTGTATTCATAAAATGTTTCTTCACAAACTACATCAATAAAATTTATTTAGCCCAAACTAATTATTGACCAAATTCAATACAATTTATGTATTTTAAATGAAATTAACACACTTACATCAATGCCTTGTTGCCTCATTTTGTATAGTTCGGAGGTTCTTCTTGTTTCCTCCTCTATGTCTTCTTCAGACATGACTTCCATTACATCGTAAATGTTTCCTCTTGCTTCATCCATATCCTCCTCACTAAGTTTCCTTTTTCCCTTGTCCATAACAATTGATATTTGTTTCCTGTCCCGCTTCCCCTTAGGTAAAAGCTGGTGCCATACTGGACTGTCAATTGGAGTATCCCTGTAATCATACCGAGTTCGGTCACGTCCTCTCCTAGGTGTACAAGATACTGGATCAGAAAAAGGATCGACTACAGGATAACTTTCTTGACCCTCCATGCCTTTTTTTTCAATAATTGAAAGTAATTCCTTAACCCTTTCATTCAAACATATATTCTCCTCTGTTAGCTCCTTGATTCGGTTGTCCTTAAGAATGCATTCACCACATAGGCTAACATCTCCTTCTGATATCTCCATTGGTCGTGGTATGTCATCACCGATATCAAGGTTCTCAAACAATGTGTTCTCATGTAGGGTAGGAATTAATTCAGCAATAACCTGTCAATTACGAAGTACACAAATGTTACTACCTCTCTATCTAACTCAGATAGATCACATTTAAGAATAATTACCTCTTCAGACGAGAGTCGGTCGACAAGGCCCCTCACCCTACTAATATGCGAAGGAATATTCCTCCACTTATTTATTCGGGGCCCTTCAACATTGAATGGTTTTTGAATTGGTACATGCTCCAAAAACCATACCTACACAAATTTTTGCAGCCAAATACATTAATGACATCAAAATATTATAAAATTTAACAAGATAATTCTACTCACTGCCAAAAGCCCTGCAAATCCCTTTAGGTAAGGGAGGTTGGTGGTGCTCTGGTTTCCCTGAGTTGATGAAAATAAGTCCCCAATCTTAGGTAATTGTGGAGACAAAAATTGATGGATAGCTTCTACCCAATTGAATCTACCTAGATTGTTATAATCATCTACTATATCTACAAGACCTAGAGGAACCTTATATGTACTAGATGAAAATAAAACACAAACAAATATATACAAAATATAAAATTTACACACTAATAACACATCATCCTCTGATTCAACACTTTTAGAAAAATGTTTAAGTAACTCCTCAAGTCTTGTTCTTGTAGGTTGTTTTTCTTTTGAGAAGTAAGTACGATAGAGGTCACCCGATGCTTTAGTTGAATTAATAGGGACCGAAACACCACGGTCCACTATACCCAGTATCAATGCAACATCTCGTCTGGAGAACGCAACCGGTACACCTGAAACAATTACAATATTTAGTTATCATCAAGAATATAGGCTTGAAATTATTCCACGTTGGGCCTGAAATGATTTCAATACAGGCCCGACGTGGGCCTGAAATGAATTCAATTCAGGCCCGACGAGGGCCTGAAATGAATACATTTCAGGCCCGACCAGGGCCTGAAATGAATACATTTCAGGCCCGACCAGGGCCTGAAATGAATTCATTTCAGGCCCGAGGTGGGCCTGAAATGTATTCATTTCAGGCCTACCGAGGGCCTGAACTAAATTAACTTCAGGCCCTCGGTAGGCCTGAAATGATTTTATTTCAGGCCTACCGAGGGCCTGAAGTCATTTTCACTTCAGTCCCTCAGTAGCCCTAAAATGAAATGATTAAACTTTATCAAAAACTAATCATTTGAGGCCGTCTATATTACTGTCTTATCTTACTATAGATACTATAGATATTGTCTACAATTCATAACTAAAACTATTACCTGAGAATTTAAAACCTTGCGAGGTTGAATCCCAACTTTCAAATATATTAACCAAAATTCCACGGATATGCTGCAATTCTTGTATGTCCAGGAAAAAACTGAAAGGCGACCCTTTGATCTTCGCAATGTGTCGATCATTTAAAATGTCAAATTCTTCAAAAAATTGTTTAAAGTGGCCTAAAATACTGCACCAACGTAATTTTTGTCCAATGTCATCTGAATCCTACAGTTTATATACAGTACAAATTTATTCAGCAAAATAATTTTAAACATGTTGACAAACAATGCTGGTTTGACCTAAGCATATCGCTAACATACCTTGGTGGATAATGCCAAGGAAGAAGACGCTGAACCACGTACAGACCTTTTGCCTGACATTATCAAATAAATCCAACGTGCAGAAACCCTAACCCCTTGGTGTATTATGCCGATTAGTCTCCACTTCAACGTTAACACTAAAACCCACCTCAGGATCACACAGAAACGCTTTCGAGCAATGCCTAGGTTTTGGTTGTCCGCAGGGATTCGGGGGATGAGCTCGCGACTATATCACAGCTAGGGCACGTAGGGCTGCAAGAAGGCGAGTTCTTGTGCTGAGAGAGGTTGAGAGTGAGCTTTTATCCGAAATGAAGGACTTCCATTTACGTTGTTGCGCTGAGAGAGAACGGAGAAAATTTCCACTGCTACACATCCGAACCACAAATTAATATTTTATTGATAAAGTGGTTCGGTTGTCTCGAAACTGTGTCTGATAAAGTTATTCTTTGGCGGGAGGGGTATAAAAGTAACTTCACTATATGGGATGCGCCCTTTGGTATAATAGAAACCATGGTACTCATTTCGGTAATTACGAATAGTTGGATACGCCCTTTGGTAAATTGCCCATTAGAAAATCATCATCCTTTATACTGATAATAGGGGTGAATTTCTTGCCTTAAAATCACTCTTGCTACAATCTGAAATCTCCTACCTTACTACCCTAGCTCATATGTCTGAACAGAATGGTTATGCTAAACGACGCCATCAACACATTTCGAAACGGGCATCACCCTTATACATGAAGTATTGATCTCATCCACCTTTTGGCCTTATGCTTTTGCTACCCCAACCTATCTAATAAACCATATGTCCAAAATCAATCTCTCCATGTTCTTATTTTTTGAAAAACTCTTCCATCGTTCTCCTAATCTTCACAAGCTTTGGATATTTTGGCTGTTTATATTATCCTTGGGTACGTCCCTACACCAAGAATAAATTGGATCTCATTCTTTTGCACCTATCTTTCTTAGGTACTCGCTTACTAAATGTGTGAACCTTTATCTTGATATATCCTCTTCCAAGGTCTTTGTCATGTTCGTTTCATTGAGACTGAGTTTTGATGGGACTTGATCGTATGTCTAAAGGGGAATGAATAGTTGATAACCCACTTATCGTTTTCTCTTTCTACACGTGTTAGTTACGCAATCGGAATAACAATAAATTAAAAATAACAACTAGAAGAGACACACTGATTTATGTAATTCGAAGATAAAACTCCTCCACGGCAGTCCATAAGGTGGACAATCTCGATCCGTCGTCGACGATGGATGATTCTCCGGAAAGCCTTCGGCTAGTTTGTATCACTCCTTATGGATAAAGAAACCTTACCACAACCTCAACAGCATACCTGAGCACAAAGACTACTAATTGACCTTTAACTAAATCCAATTTTGTTAACCCTAGCCAGCCAAATCGAGCTCCCTTAAATAGAGCTCGTGGCTAAACTAATCGTTACCAGTCGACTGGTGTCAACACCAATCGACCGCTCTAGCCGAATTCGAATGTTATAACCCAATGATCGAATTTCAGCTGACATCAGTCGACTATATAGAAGATCAATTGACTGATTTTTCTTTGAGCTCTACCAGTCGACTGATCCCAACATCAGTCAATTGCCCAAACCCTAAATCTAGAGTTTTCCTTCCCGAGTACAATTCACTCAACACTCAGACCTTCACAACTCACTTAACTCTTCTTGCAGTCTCGACCTGTTGTCTTCAAACATTTTTCAACTTTGACTCTCGTCCCTCGAATGCATATAAGCCCGCGACTCGTCTTTACATGTCATCCTTCGCGTATGCCTCAAAGTGCGCTTCCCTCGGCTCATCGTTCTTGCCTTACCCATGGTCCTTCGGATGCACTATCCTTCACCGGACCCAAAGCCACCAAGCTAAGTCTATGTGTATCTTGCAGAACCTGCACGCTCATATACACATATCAAATACAAGGATAAACCTAACTTAAATCTTTTGTCCAAATATCAAAACATATGATCCCATAGATCATAGATTGCCTCAACAAATTTTCCTATGCTAGTTCTCCCTTTACTGTATCACTACAATTCTTACTTGATCCCAACTCCTCTAATATGAACTACCGTATTCCATTAGTGGCTAAACTAGTCCCGCACATGGATCTTGGTTCGTGCTCCACCCTCACTCATGCTTCTGATCCACTGCCCCCTACACCTCCCCGTGCACCACCCGACCCACTGCCACTCTCACCCTCTATCCCTCACCCCATGACCACCCGACTAAAAATATCATATCATCAAGTCCAATCACTCCTCGTCACCACTAGTATCCATGTTGATCATGAACCTACATGTGCCACTAGCAACGTCTTGATATTGATTTTGATGATACCTTCAGTCCTGTGGTTCAGACAGTCACCATTCGCACTATCTTGAGGCTTGTTGTGCAACATAGTTGGCTCGTATGATAATTTGATGTAAATAATATTTTCTTCATGACTCCTTAGATGAAGAGGTTTTTATGGCTCAACCCCCAGGATTCCTTGATCGCAACTATCTCACCTATGTTTGCAAGTTAAATAAGGTCATTTATGATTTTAAGCAAACACCCCGTGCTTAGTGTTAGGAACTGTGCAGATTTCTTCTGCACCTTAGGTTTTCAAATTCTCAATCTGATGCTTCTCTCTTTATTCTATACATTTCTAGGGGTATACCATGTATTTTTTTGGTATATATTGATGATTTGATTCTTACATGTAGTGATGCGCATGCGCCTCTCATTGATGATATATATTGTTAATCAATTAACGTCGCAATTTTCTATCAAAGATTTGGGATGCCAATCATTTTTCTTGGTGTTGAAGTTCTTCCTTGTACTCACGGGCTAGTTTTATCTCAACAGTGTTTGCACTTGATCTTCTTACTCGATTCAACATGCACAATTTGAAGCTTGCCCAAACACCCCTTGGCACCACTATTACGTTATCTTTTCATGATAGTATCGCACGCTCCCACATATGCCATTCACTGAAGACAAGCCGTGGGCGGTTTTCAATACCTGTTTGTCACTAGACACTCGCCCTGACCTCACATTTGATGTTAATCGTCTCTCCCAATTCATGCATGCCCCTTTCGAACACCCTTGGATTGTGATTAAGCGTTTGTTTGTCTATCTCCATAGTACTCTTGCTTATGATCTTTATATTCACCCTCATTATCCTTTCATGGCTTTACTGATGCTAATTAGGGTGGTAATCTTGATGATCGTTATTCCACCAGAGCATACGTTGTCTTTCTTGGCTCTAATCCAATCTCTTGGAGCTCTAAGAAACAAAAAATCATTGCTCGGTCCTCTACGAAAGCTATATATCGAGTCATTGCATTGGGTGCTATTGAAATTTCTTAGATTTGTTGTCTCCTTCAAAATTACGTGTTCATATTTCGTCTATACCTATCATTTATAGTGATAATATTGGAGCCACCTATCTCTATTCTAACATAATTTTTCATTTTCGTATGAAGTATATTGCCTTGGACTACCATTTTATTCGTGAAGTTGTCCAAGGTGTCAAGTTGCGCATTTCACATGTCTCGTCAGGAGATCAACTTACCGACGATCTCACCAAGTCATTGTCTAGCGCTCCTCGTCGTAGTTTGATATTCAAGATTGACATTTCTCCAACCTCCATCTTGAGGAGGCACATTAGATTAGATATGTTTATTTCTATGAAGAGTTATATAGATTTGATTAATATATTCCATCTCATTACTCATAAATAGTTGTCTAAATTATAAGTTTTATTTGTTCCAAGGTTCCAAAAATCGGACCGGATATTGAACCGGTTGAGGTAAGGGTTCAGAGGTTTAGAGGTTCAACTGGTTTAATCGGGGATCCAATCGGGATATAACCGGGATATAATAAAGCATGTATTTATATAAATATATATGAAACTAACGACTTATCCAACTACTTTCTTCAAGATTGGATCAACTAAGTCGAGCATGTGATATGTTTTTGTTAGCAACTTAGCACGGTATTCTTGAAAAATTGGTTAGTTTCAAAGAAAAATTCAAGTTTAAAACCATTAGGTTCAAGAAATCTGGATACGAATTGAATAATCTTATTAGAAGTTAAAATTATATCGCGATAGCATTTATTCACCAATAAACACTTAAACAGAGGACACTAGCAAAACACATGCAAAATCACTTTTCCAAATATGTCATACATTGTTGCCTTCGTATGCCAACGTGATGACGCAACGAGGCTGGCAGTGGGACGAGGCTAGCGGAGGCAGGGCGACGTGACGAGGCTGGTAGAGGCGGGGCGACGCGACGAGACTGGTGGAGGTGGGGCGACGCGGCGAGAGGCTAGCAATGATGACTCTCTTGCAAGCAAACAACAGGTTTATTCGTTTGGGACTTTGGGTGAAAGCAAACTAGGTTTTTATCATTTTATTTTTTATTTTTTAGTAAGAAAACAAAACTGCAAAAGGGAAAATAAAATCAAAAAATGAAAAATAAAATAAACCAAGCCGGTTTGATCGATTTTTCTGGTTTGCCCGGTTGATCGGTTCCCGCTCGGTTTAAAACGGTTCGCACCCGATTCTTGAGTAGTCGATTTTTAGAGTCAACTCGGATCAAAAATCTAGCTAATTCCTGGTTCAACCGATCCGACCGACCGGTCCGATCCGATTTTTAAAACATTGATTTGTACTTATCTAGGCTTGTTAGACATGAAACTAATTGTATATAATCTTATTATTGTGATAAGACTATTCATTTTTTTTCCAAAACCTTTGATGTAAGTCTATGTTTTTTTTATTTGACATTATATATTTAATTTATACCAATTAATTTTAAAAATAATCGATTAATTTCATATAAATTTTTTATCGATCATTAAAATAAATTATTAAATACTTATACCGGACGATATATCTATCCATATTCATATATGGATGATAATTACGTATTCATTTGCGTAAACAAATCTAATGCATATTTCTTAGATGTTAAATTCGGATAAAATAATATATTGCCGAAATGGATACATAAAATTATAAATAAATATTATTTATATAATATTGAATTTTATCTTATTAATAATTATAATAATTATTATTTCATATGGCATAATTCCCAACGGCTAGCAAATACTCTGCCTCATTTTTCGGCGTTGACGGAATGTTTCGACGTAGGCCCGCGAAGGGCGTTGCGTAATCGTGTGGCGCGCGCCACGAAAAGCATTCCCGCCTTCTCATAAGCTCTGCAACTTCCTCTCCTCCTACTGCTTGCTTCCTCCGTCGCCAACAATAAGAAGAAGATTTCATATCTCTCCTAAACACAAAAAAAAAATAAAAAATTTGTATAATCAATTAATTAATATAGTTATCTCCTCTTTCGCAAGCAGTTTCATTTTCGAAGGAAAAAAAAAAACAAATCCAAAACAAGGAAAAAACAAATCCGTAGGGCATCCACGATCGCCGATCAGATGACTCCGGGAGGCGGCATTGACTTGGAGCAGATCAGGAATGAGACCGTCGATCTGGTAATTGATTCTTCAGTTATATCTTTCATGAGTCGCTCGATTTTGGTTTTTGAGTTGTTTGCTTTTGATCTCCGTGTTCAGGAGAGGATTCCGGTGGCGGAGGTGTTTGCGCAATTGAAGTGTAGCGAAAAGGGGCTCACGTCGGTGGAAGGGGAGCAGCGCCTGAAAATCTTTGGGCCCAATAAGCTCGAGGAGAAGAAGGTAATAATACGCTGCTGCGATCGAAAAAATTGCTCCTTTGTTCGTTTAAATGATTAAAGATTGAATTTTGTTTTGTTTCCCCGAACGATTTGACAGGAAAGCAAGGTGCTTAAATTTTTAGGATTCATGTGGAATCCGCTCTCGTGGGTGATGGAGATGGCCGCCATTATGGCCATTGCTTTGGCAAATGGAGGGGTAGAAAACTAAATTCTACGATTTATTGTGATTTTGTTGCTCGTGATTGCTGTAAAAATATCAATTTGCAGGGCGAGGCGCCGGATTGGCAAGATTTTGTGGGGATCACGGTGCTCCTCGTCATCAACTCCACCATCAGCTTCATCGAAGAGAACAACGCCGGCAATGCGGCGGCGGCGCTCATGGCTGGCCTCGCCCCCAAAACCAAGGTACGATGTAATAATCCGTGACGCGACATGGGGGCACACGGTCGCTTATCAAAAGAGGCGCGGCTGTTTTGTTGCAGCTGCTGAGGGATGGCTGTTGGTCGGAGCAGGAGGCGGCCATTCTCGTCCCCGGCGACATCATCAGCATCAAGCTGGGAGACATTGTCCCCGCCGACGCCCGGCTTCTTGAGGGCGACCCTCTAAAGATCGACCAGTCCGCCCTCACCGGCGAGTCCCTCCCCGTCACCAAAAACCCAGGGGCCGAGGTGTTCTCCGGATCCACCTGCAAGCAGGGCGAGATCGAGGCCGTCGTCATCGCCACTGGCGTCCACACCTTCTTCGGCAAGGCGGCCCACCTCGTCGACAGCACCAACAACGTCGGCCACTTCCAGAAAGTGCTCACCGCCATCGGAAACTTCTGCATCTGCTCCATCGCCGTCGGCATGCTCATCGAGATCATCGTCATGTACCCGATCCAACGCCGCCATTACCGCGACGGCATCGACAACCTCCTCGTCCTGCTCATCGGCGGCATCCCCATCGCCATGCCCACCGTGCTGTCCGTCACCATGGCCATCGGTTCCCACCGGCTGTCGGAGCAGGGGGCCATCACCAAGCGAATGACTGCCATCGAGGAGATGGCCGGCATGGACGTGCTTTGCAGCGACAAGACGGGGACGCTCACGCTCAACAAGCTCACAGTCGACAAAAGCTTAATCGAGGCAATGCCTCCACCAAAACTTCATCCGATTTGATGATTCTGTTCCACAATCTAAACTTTTTTTTATTCCTTCAGGTGTTTTCGAACAGCGTGGATAAGGACATGGTTGTCCTGTATGCTGCCAGAGCATCGAGGGTGGAGAACCAGGACGCCATTGATGCTTCCATTGTCAACATGTTGGGTGACCCCAAGGAGGTTGGTACTTTTGGTCTCTCTCTCTCTGTTTCTTACTTAGTGGTTTATGATCTCCATTTGTGTTTGCAGGCGCGTGCAGGAATCAAAGAGATCCACTTCCTGCCTTTTAATCCGGTCGACAAGCGCACTGCAATCACCTACATCGATTCCCATGGGAAATGGCACAGATCGAGCAAGGGAGCGCCTGAGCAGGTAAACACTCCTCTGAGTCTGGGTCGACAATGCCTTCGTCTGCCCTAACTAAATCTGTCTACATTGTGGCAGATCATTGACCTTTGCAAGATGAACGACGAATCGAAGAAGAAGGCCCACCAGGTGATCGACAGTTACGCTGATCGCGGCCTTCGATCGCTCGGCGTCGCGAGGCAGGAGATCCCCGAAGGCAACAAGGAGAGCGCCGGCGGGCCGTGGCAATTCATGGGTCTCTTGCCTCTCTTCGATCCCCCCAGGCACGACAGTGCCGAGACCATCCGTCAAGCCCTCCACCTCGGCGTCAACGTCAAGATGATCACCGGTGACCAGCTCGCCATCGGGAAAGAAACCGGGCGCAGGCTTGGCATGGGCACCAACATGTACCCCTCCTCCGCCCTTCTCGGCGACAAGCACGGCAGCGGCGGCGGCGGCGGCGAGCTCAGCGGGCTCAACGTCGACGACCTCATCGAGAAGGCCGATGGCTTCGCCGGAGTCTTCCCCGGTAAGATCGACCGACCTCGCCGCCGCTCACGAATTGTTGGAGATTAATGCTTGAACTGCGCGATTTCTTTCTCGTTGGATGTAGAGCACAAGTACGAGATCGTGAAGAGGCTACAAGACCGGAAGCACATCTGCGGCATGACCGGCGACGGCGTGAACGACGCGCCGGCGCTGAAGAAGGCCGACATCGGGATCGCGGTGGCGGATGCGACGGACGCCGCCCGGAGCGCCTCCGACATCGTGCTCACCGAGCCTGGCTTGAGCGTGATCGTGAGCGCGGTGCTGACCAGCCGCTCCATCTTCCAGCGGATGAAGAACTACACCATCTACGCCGTGTCCATCACCATCCGGATCGTCCTCGGCTTCCTCCTCATCGCCCTCATCTGGCGCTACGACTTCTCCCCCTTCATGGTCCTCATCATCGCCATCCTCAACGACGGCACCATCATGACCATCTCCAAGGACAGGGTCAAGCCCTCCCCCTTGCCGGACTCATGGAAGCTCGGCGAAATCTTCGCCACCGGCATCGTCCTCGGCACCTACCAAGCCATAATGACCGTCGTCTTCTTCTACCTCGCCCACGACACAGACTTCTTCCCTGTGAGTACTCATTGCATCAAAGACTCGTCCCCTGATCCATTGACACACTGCGTATGTCGATCAAAAACAGGAAAAGTTCGGAGTGAGGCAGATCAGATACAAGCCCGAGGAGATGATGGCGGCTCTGTATCTCCAAGTCAGCATCATCAGCCAGGCGCTCATCTTCGTCACCAGGTCCAGGAGCTGGTCCTTTGTGGAACGCCCCGGTCTCCTGCTCCTCGCCGCCTTCCTCGCCGCCCAACTAGTAACTAATTTTTTTCCCCCCTTGATCTCTTACTCAATTGCGTTTTGATTAACCGGAAAAGGTGGATGAAAGGTTGCGACTGTGATCGCGGTGTATGCGTCATGGGAGTTCGCTAGGATCCGAGGCATGGGTTGGGGGTGGGCGGCGGTCATCTGGGTTTACAGCTTGATCACCTACGTCCCCCTCGACGTCCTCAAGTTCATCATCCGGTACGCCCTCAGCGGCAGGGCCTGGGGCACCCTGCTCGACAACAAGGTGAGGGAGATCACTTCCTCGATCGAGCTGAAACCTTAATACATTCGAGCGAGCACTAAATCCAATCCGCGATCGATGCAGACCGCATTCACCAGCAAGAAAGATTACGGGAGGGAAGAGAGGGAGGCTCAGTGGGCGACGGCACAGCGCACCCTGCACGGCCTCCACCCCGCCGACGCCTCCGAGCTCTTGAACGACAAGAGCAGCTACCGGGAGCTGTCAGAGATCGCCGAGCAGGCCAGACGGCGCGCTGAGATCGCCCGGTAATTCATCTATATCTCTTGGCCGACGGCATGCATGTTCTTGGCTTGTGAAATTAAGCACGAAATGGTGATGGTGTGGGTGCAGGATGAGGGAGCTGCACACGCTGAAAGGGCACGTTGACTCCGTGGTTAAGCTGAAGGGGCTGGATATCGACAACATGCAGCAACACTACACTGTCTGAGAGATGAAACTTGATTGCCTACAGCTGCAGCGAAAGATTTTGGGTGGTTTGCTGCGAGGAAGGGACTGGGAAGCACTTGGGAACGCAGTGATACAATATCTATGGATAATTATCAAGATATATATTTGATCAATTATTAGAACACAATATTCAATATCCGTATTTGATTGGTGTTTTCTTTTTCTGCCATTGAAATAGAAAAAAATTTGCTTCAGATGTGGTTCTTTTCTGTTCATCATAATCCTGAGGAAAAAGGTCTAACCAAACAAAAAAATATATATACCAAGAGCTTAGTTTGATAGTCGAGGAAGCTTGATGGCATAATTAGGGGTGAGTAAAAATTTGAAAAAACTGAATTAATCAAATCGAATCGACTGAATTTTGAAATTCGGTTCGGTTAATTCGGTTTTGATTTTTTTCTTAAAATTCGGTTCGGTTTTCGGTTAATTAGGTTCGGTTTCCGATTTTGAATTTTGTAATTCGGTTAAACCGAATAAACTGAATAAGAATATTAATTTAATTATATTTTTAAATAAAAATATAATTAAATTAAATAAAATCTTATTTTTTTATTGAAATCGAATAAAATTTTAAAATTTCAATTAAATCGGTTAAAAACCGAATTAACCGATATTTTATCGGTTCGGTTTTCTCGATTTTTATCAAAAAAATTCGATCGGTTCGGTTATTTTAGAAAATATCGATTTATTCGATTTTCGATCTATTCGATTCGGTTCGATTTTAACCAATACTCACCTCTAGACACAACAGAACTATCCATTCCGGCATCCCTACCTTTGAGCTTTGCATAAAAATTATGGTTATAGCCTTATAGGTCATTAATGTGTTAGATCGACTTTCCAAAACTGTCTTTGTTATGCACTTATGCCATTTGGTTAAGCCATGAGAAACCTACCATTATTGACAAGTTACGAGAGGGGAAAGCATCTTTAAATGATAGGGACCATGTTGCAACTCCTAAAGATTAACACTTATTATAGTTTATAATTAAACCTTTTATATACAACACGATGTAACTCAATAACTCATGGATCATTACCCCTTTATTGTTCTCAAATCAAACTCTTCCCGATTTACCCTGACCGCGCATTTATAGAAAATTTTCCTCTAAATAGGACGCGAACCCTGAGACATTGGGCTTTTAGACCACCCAGTGCGAGCGCTTCCCGATTTACCCTGACGGCCGATGAAAAATTTCCGTATGACCGGACCGATCGCTCCAGGTTGATTGAAAAAATCTCGTTAATCATTTTTTTTTTCAAATCAAACTCTTACTCTTTCATCACGCTATCTATTAAAATTACAGCAACTAGGACATGGAAGAAAAATTATATTATCATATATTTTCAGAAAAATGAAATATACGTGAATAAGCCATAAATATTTAATTAAAACCTTACGGCACAATCCCTTTCCCCATAACACTGCCTAAATGAATCATATTGTGCACACCTCAACAAAGTCTATCGCCCAACCTAATTAAAACCATACGGCACAATGATCGTCCCAGCGTACGATAGGCAGGCCAATCTAAGAACCTAATAATTTAAAATCATATTAAATTATTTTTTTATCACTTTATATTTGTCTCATTATTTATGCCAGTTTATTACCAACCCATATTGTTTCTTAGGCGCTGTCATAAGCTGCACCTAGCACAAACCCAAATACAACTGTGTTAAACCCTATCTACCATGGTTCCAATTCATGTATCCAACCTGAGCTCTCACTGGCTCATAAAACTTTAAGAAAGCCATCCTCAGAATATTACGTCAATTGTACCCGCGACAAGACTAGTAAATTGTAACTTTAAACCAAACAGCATTAGAACATTAAAAAGTTACATTCGTTTGAAAGCTTAATTATAATGGAAACCAAATCAGGAAGCTTCGTTTACAGTTTCACAAACTCTAATAGAAGCAGAAATAAAATCATAGGCATGGATTGGTTTCCCTAACTAACAGCACATTGGAAGCTTCAAAGGAGATGAGAATTTTGTCGCTCTTACTTCAAACTAGTCCATCCTTCCCTTCAAGGTTCTTTCCAGTACTTCAGTGGGGGTCCTGCATGGTGCATACCGAAAGTTACAGTTAGCATTCCACCTGAATTTTATTTTTTTTTTTCCGATGCTCAGAAAAGACTCGCCGAACAGATACAATTGGCACCTTTTGCCTTTCTCATATTTACTGGCATATTGTAGATTCCAACTAGAGTACTTACACAAGAAGGACATGCCCTCCCCAGCCACTCAAACAGTCACGATCCACAGAAGATAATAAAGCCTGTGAGATAGTCTCGAATAATTCTTCAGATTCCTAGCAACAAGTGAACAGAAAAGCTTAAGGACACTGCACATGGAAATGCTCATGCAGAATATAAAATAAGTGCATGAGGATGATATTAGCATTCACTTTAGAATTATCATTGTCCGGATACTACTAGTATGGAAATGGTTCTTAATGCAACTCTGCTTTGAAAGTAGTATTGCTCCAAGTATGAACATCAACAATATTGGATGTTTATGGTACGTTTGAAAATGTTTCCAGGAGTATCTATTCTCTTCTTTATGAATTCTCATGAAACTAGAAAATGTTTGGTGATAAAAGTGAAATTGAAATTTCAGTTCTAATGCAAATGATATTGAGTCAAATCGGCAGGCAGAGCAAGCCTAAGGAACTGAGTGGATTGAGATGACCCAGAAAACTAGGCTGCTGGGCAAGCCATGAAGGCTTGATCGTTGGGCGGTCCAAGTAGGTTGGGCAGGTAAAACAAACAAAAAATAAATAGCGTGGCTAGAAGAGGCAAGACAAAAAATTACTTGTGGGAATATTTTTGAATCCTGGAGAGCATTCATTCTGTTACTCGCAAAATTTCTACAACCCAATCATCCTAATGATATTGAACCATCAATAAACCAAACTAAGGATTCATATTCTTGTTCAACTTCTGCTATATTCATTATCTACGATTAATTATTCTATTCCATGCCAATTTCATACCTCGAAGTGAATGGACCATTGAGGACGAAACAAAGCAAAACATGATGCATGGTCTACCAAGATACCAATAATTATCTCAAAAATAATATTCTAGATGACTGTGACTTAGGCATTAACTTTGGCCTCAATCTCTTGTGAAATTCTTGCTGGAGCAGCAGACGTAGATAGATAACTAAGTTTACTATCAAGAAAAACCAATTAAACATTTCAAGTTCTGGATAATGGAAGGAAATAAACAATGAGTTTCCCCAAATTAGCAAATTGACCTTCCCACATAAACTAGAGGGAAAAATAGAATGAGCCTAGTAATTTTCTTTAATCCACATTAATTATCAAACTGACTTGAAGAACAATGCAAGTTTTAAGTTGAATAAATAAAGTAGTTCAGGGAAGTAAAGTACCATATTGGGTTTGTACATGGATTCACATATACCATAAAGAGACTCTGAGGCTGTACCAGAAACTACAAAGTCTTTGGCAAGTTCCCTGAAAAAACCAAACTATTGCTCAAATCGAGGTTAAGGATAAACGCCCAAAAAAAAAATTGAGATGCCTCTATCCAAAAACAATATGAGTGGATAGGAACTAAAGAAAGTCAATGTTACTCAACAAATTCAAAAACATAAACGATATAGTCTGACGGGTCAACTATTTATACATAATAAATTATTCATGTCAATTTACTGCCTTTAAGATGAGTTAATATAGCACATAATGGTCTCCCAGACAATAGAAATAGAGTTTTTTTTTCTTTTTGTCAACAGTGAAAACAAAAATCTTTCAACAAATACAGATTAGAAATGGGTAGAACATCGATGAAGGATAGCAAGGCAAGTAATGTAATACCATCATCATCATGCCGACATGTTGTTCCAATTATTTGGGTCGTCTATATGAAACTTATGCCTCCATTGAATTCTATGCAAAGTTATATCACTAATAATATTTATATTAATTAGCAAAGCAATCCATTTGTTCTTTAAGGAAATACAAGGAACAAAAATGTGATATCATGCCTTATGCTCCATCATTCCTACTAATTTCCAAATCAAATTTCTCACCCTTAGCAATGTCATCTACGGATTTTTTTTTCTTTTAGTTTTAAAGTAACTCAACTAGACAAAAAGTGTATGCTTTTGAATAAGTATGCCTCAGTGATTTTGTAGGGTGCTATTTTCGATTAACATATTGTGTACTTGAGATACCAAATAGAATATCTATTCATCAAAATGTATCCAACAACATAATCAATCACAACAAATAACTATAGAAATTAGAAAACATGTAAGTGTTGTCTGGAACTCTTATCCAACAATAAATGCGAGACAGAATCATACTTAGCACCAAGGCAATCCATTGTACAAATGAATGGAACATCATTATCATCCAGTCCAGCAATAACAGGCTGACAGAAGTATGGACCAAATCTACAAACAAGAATAAAAAAGAACTCCAATGTAAAAAATGATATCATATTACAGGACAATAAAAACAGAAGATCCATAGAAAAATTAAACGAGGACAGCTCCAAGAATGTTGTATTCTATGCATTAATACAAAATATAAGGATAACGAAGAGCTGAAAAAAAAAGTAAGGCACATCATTGTCAATGCTATAATTACAATAATAGCTAATCAACCCTTTCCTCCTTTGCAATGACAAGAATACTATTAACACAACTTGTTACACAAAAAACAAGGGGGATTTCATATAGATAGATAGAGTTACTTAGATGGTAAACGCTATACAAATATCTTTTTTTAATATACATGCATCCTGAAAGTAGTTCTACATCTGCAATATGCTCTTTTAAGTTTTACCAATTTATCTTAAGATTGCAAAAACTTGATCAATTATATCAATTAAAAAGATCTAAATGTTCATTTCTGTCTACATATATCTTCTTTGGAACTTTGTTTAATGACAACTTAACAGCTTAGTTCTCATCAAATTTTTGTTCCTCAAATACAGAATAAACTTCCAAATCAACATTGCAGCTATGCTTGCCCGCAAAATGCACCTAATTAATGAGGTAGGAAATCAGTATTTGACTCATCATCCTACAAGTCTTTTTTTTTGTATTATCGATGACAATTACATCAGCAGCTAAAGTGATTCTGAGAATATTTACTGTACCCTGACTTAAAATCTACATGTAAAGAGTAAAATTTATTCCCTTTTTTTGTATTATTAGCCGTTTATGACTGCCATCACAATAACTCAAAAGATCGGATTAGAGTTATGTGAATTCGTAATTGTCAAAACAGCAAAGGGAATCAATTGGCATCATCTATTTTCCAACTTTTTCAGAAAAATTAAATGAATATCAACAGTTTTCCAACGTGAAAAAACTAAGTAGAAAAAGAAATCGTTGAAGAACAAACCTTTTCTCATACAGCAAAGCGGAAACAAGGCTTGCAAAGGTTTCTGGCTTCATATCCCTCTCTTCCCTCAGCTGATATAGCTTGTGCCTGAAGACCAAGCGTTGGTACCTACACACCCGGAACAACAACGAAAAAAACACAGATAAACCACCGCAACGTTGAGGAATCAACGAATGTAATCGTCAGACCGAAAGGTCATCTCACAGGGTTTGTGCATCGGTAGCGAGGCCAGAGAGGCCGATGTAGAGCTTGTCGTGGATCTTGTAGATCCTCTGGAAGTCCGTGGCGATAGTCTGGAGGTTGACCCCGAGGCGGCGATCGCTAGCGATAGCGAAGCAATTCTTCCCGACCATCGCCACCACGGCGCTCCCATTGTACTCGAAGATCTGAGAGAGAAATCAAAAGGCAAATATTCTACCAAATGTCACAGAAATGAAAGGAAAAGCGGCAACTGAGGACGGTAGGGTTCGGATCGAGCACGTACCGACATCGGCGAGCGAGCAGAAAAAGTCGCAGCCGATCTTACGAGAGGATCGAGAGACGGAGAGGTATTATTAGAGACAAAAGTGACTTGGGGAATACTCTGGCTTGGTGAGCAATCCACTCAAATCTCCAAGACAAGATGGGCTTTCGAGGCCTATAAGATGTAAAGTTGGGCAAGCATTTTGACTATAGGGCCTTTAATGGGTTAAGGCCCAATAATAAAGGCCTGCCGATGCGTTCGCAGGACAGCCGCGCAACATGTGCGGCGGTGATTGGAAACCCATCCATCGCCGACAATGGACGTTAGATCTGCCGGAAAGAACCAGAGAAAGAGAGAGAGGAGAGAGAATGGCGGGGACACTGGCATGGAGTTTCGGCAGCGTCCTCTCCCCGCGACGTTGCTTCCTTCCCTGGCGTCGCTTAGTTACTAGCTGCCATCTTCCTGTGGGCGGAATCGCTCGTGCAGCCACTGCCTCCACGTCTTCCTATTCTCCGCCTCAGATGGATACTTCCGAATCCAATCCGGTAACGAAGTGGATGTGGCAAACCTTTGATATATCGCTGATTGTATATTTGTCTCCCGCTCTCGTTCTTCTTGAGTGTTGCTTCCTAATCGAGAGAGGATAACAGAAATGGTATGGTCGTGCGTTTAACCTAAAAGGTAGGAAATCTTAGGTACATTATTTGAGTCATTTGGGGTAGTTGCTGCGCGAGCCTTCAGGAATAGCTCGTGAATTCCCTCATGCTTTAGAAATTACAGCGGCCACCCCATGAATCCTAGACATTCTTCTCATTTAGCAGAATTGTATGTAGAACGATATTTCTCCATATTCGTTAGCATAAAACCATAACATGCTTAGGCGAGCATAAAAACTATAAGTTGGCTTAACTGGCTTAGGCATCACTGGCAATAGCTGACATGAAACTTTTATGTTACGATATAGCTTGTTCTTGTAGTTGAATAAGGAATAACTCTTCCTGCTTAATCTACGAAATTTATCCTATGAAATTTCTAATTACAGTATGCAAGTTAGTCTTAATTTCTGTAGCCCTCATTAATTGGTTTCAACTAAACAAATTTTATGGACATTAATGGATCTATTTTTTTTGGTAGATGTTCTAAATTCTCCTGAATTTCATTTTTTTTATATACATAAAATTCTTTTTGTCTCTTGATAATTATATAGAGGTCTACAGTTAAGCAGATAACTGTTTGTCTCTCATCCAATAATTCTTCTCCGATGTGTTGTTTCTTTTAAGGATGCCATTCAAGATGCAAAAATCAGCACGGACATCCCCATATTGGCTTGCCCTATATGCTACAATCCTTTAATCAGCAAAAATGGTCCAGTCATAAGATTGTGAGTATTTATATTATTAGTTGCACTGCTTTTTTTGATGTTCTGCGTCAAGGAAAAGACAATTGCATCCAAATTCTCCATTTGAACTTGATTTGTTTTTTAATTTCATATATAATATAAACTTTAGCTTATTACAGGGCATCTCAATCTGGGGCCAATTTTGAATGCCATACTTGCCAGAAAGATTATCTCAGCAATGACATATATCTTGATCTGACAGTAGCTGGTGGTTCCAAGGATTATGCTGAAACTATGCCAGCAGCAACTGAACTTTTTAGGTATTATGTTTGTGTCAATTATTTGGGGTTAGCTATTAAAAATGTGTTCGTAGAATTAGATAAGGTTTCACATTGGCTGTGGATATATAGGTCTGATGCAATCCTTAATATTTTCCATCCGGGCTTGGGACCAATAATACTGGTTATCTAGTTTTCTTTTGGATACAAAAGGATTAATTTAAACAAAAGGAATGGATTCAGTTTATACGGATTAAAGGCCTTTTTGTTCTATATGTAGACATCTCTGGTATG
This sequence comes from Boesenbergia rotunda, assembly GCA_024364735.1. Classification (NCBI taxonomy): domain Eukaryota; kingdom Viridiplantae; phylum Streptophyta; class Magnoliopsida; order Zingiberales; family Zingiberaceae; genus Boesenbergia; species Boesenbergia rotunda. The sequence goes on along the minus strand of JAGFNQ010004249.1, from coordinate 299,425 downwards.
ATTCATTTATGGATTAGGCTTAGGAGGTCACACATTCCTTGTTTTTTAGTGATTTGAGAACATTACATATTTGATATGTAAATACTGTGATGAAATGATAGTTTTTTATCATTGGACTGGCTGGGCTGGTAGGATTTTTTTCTATTCACAACAAAGTGCCAAAGACGAGCTAGATATATATGTACAAATTGAAATAGGAAATTCTTGTTTCATTTATATGTTCAAGCTTGTCTAAAAAATATAGTGAACCTCAACTTTAGTCCAAACCACATTATTTAGGTTCAAATTATTGTCCAAGGTCCTATCCGAACTACAATGATCCTGGACATGACGTGTCCATTGGGTTTTCATTCAAGAGCATATGTTTTGCAATATTCAGACTTTCATGCTTGTTATTGTTGTAGTTGATAACTTTGTAGGGGGCCAAGGCTGTACAAACCTTTTGGTAATGCTAATAAATGGTTAGCTGATTTTAGAAATAAATTGGGTTAATGTCTGTGGTTTCTAAGCTTACTTCCCAATCTAATTACATTGTTTTTCATCATTCCTTTATATGTTAAAGTACATGTTTATCTATATTCCCTAGCCAGATAGTTGCATGCTTTATGGATCTTGTCTTCTATTTGCTCTTGAGTTCTATCTTCTTTTAGGGGTTAAGTTTTATCCAATTGAGCATTTGATGCCAATACTTGACAAGCACCATGTAAGCAAATCACTTAGTTCCTTGGCCAAATAAATGACAAAACTTCTCTTTTGTCCGCCTGGTGGCCTAAGGTGTACTTAGCTATTTAAGTGCTTTACACGTGCTAACACCTCATATGTCCTCGAAATTTTCCATGAACACAATTTCTTTCTGCAATTTTCTTGACATGTGGATCCGCCTATCAAGAGCTACCCTTATAACTCCACTAGTTACCCCTCTAAATCTATCTAGCTTTATCAAATTAGATTCCATCAGAGTTAAATGTGTGAGTAATTAGAAATTAAAGAAAGCTACTATACTTGAAGTATAAAGCTCAATGGAATTCATGCAACCAGTTCCAATCTTTTTGATGATGTAACAATGATCATGATGACCCATCAACTATGTTTATATGTATTCTTAAAAAAACAGAAGAGCCTACTATCAACACTGCTTTTGTTGGTGAAACTTGTTGTCTTCAAAAATGCCAGCAAAAAATTATTTGAATCTCTTGACAGACGGGCTATGTATAGTTTTTTTAATTTGATGAATAACAAGTTGCAGCATTTGGCTTAGTAATATCTAACAGATGGCTTATTGAACAGGACTCCATTGGTATCATTTCTTTATGAGAGGGGATGGCGTCAAAATTTTGTATGGGGTGGTTTTCCTGGTCCAGAGAGAGAGGTTTGTTGACTCTATTTCTTGTTTCTTCTGTTTAGTTTGCAACTTAATTTGAGCAACTAATTAGGATACTATTTCTTCATTGCTTTAAGATTTGTATGTTTCAACCTGGCGGTTGCATATGGCATTCTAAAATAGCAATAGCAATGGAAACTGCTTTGAAATAAAATCAAGATGCTAATATTGTACTATTGTTAAAAATAACCTCACACGGTACTTGCAGGATTAGTATGAATTCTTACCAACCATTTCTCTTTGCATTTCCCTAATTGAACTTCTATGTTTTATTTTCATGTTCCTGGTATCTCACTGCAGTTCGAAATGGCTAAAGGATATCTTAAACCCGCTGCTGGAGGAACTATCATAGATGCTAGTTGTGGGAGTGGTTTATTCTCAAGGCTTTTTGCTAAAAGTGAGATGTTCTCACTGGTTGTTGCTTTGGATTTCTCAGAGAACATGCTGCGGCAGTGCCGCGATTTCATCAACCAGGAAGGCATTTCAAAAGAGTAATGAACTTCTTGAGGCTATCTTTTATGAGAATTAAATCAGATTAATTCCTTTTCCATCTTAAGCACGAGCCTATGATAATCTGTTATTTTGTTTCAGGAGCTTAATTTTGGTTAGAGCTGATATCTCTAGGCTTCCTTTTGTTTCAAGTTCCATTGATGCTGTACATGCTGGTGCCGCTATGCATTGCTGGCCTTCTCCATCTGCTGGTGTATGTATTATATTTTTCTCTTTTTTTCCCCCTGAAACTCAAGTGAGTGTCCTCTTTTGTTTATTTGTTTATTTATTATAAACAATGAAGAAATTATCGAGCAGGAATTCATGAGATTTGAGTTTATTGTCTGACCAACAATAGTCAATTAAATTGTTCTAGGAGCTAGGCATCATCATGTCGCTACGATTGTGGTTTATTCTGAAAAAACTGCCCCTTTTTGCCATCTGAAGTTTTGTGACCTTTCTAGGTAGCAGAAGTAAGCAGAGCTCTACGCCCCGGAGGTGTATTTGTCGCAACAACCTTCATACTTGATTCGATACCGCTAACTGCTCCGATCTTGCAAGCAGTTCGCCAGGTAATCCGTTCTTCATACTTGTTCCGTAATGCAATACCAAAAACATGTTTGCGCAAGTGCATTACCAACAACAAGACACCCATGGCTACAAAGCTAACTTTGTTTCATGTGTTCCATAAGATATTCTTTTGGTTCGATCTTTTGTATTTATATTCCTACCTATGGAAAATGAAGTTCATTTAGTCTGCAGTTTATCACACCGGCTACAAGCAACTACCTCTTTCTGTCCGAAGGCGAACTGGAAGCTCTTTGTAGAACATGTGGCTTGGTTGGTTTTACATGCGTGAGAAATGGACCTTTTGTCATGATCTCGGCAACTAAACCCAGTTAATCATCAAACTTGGAATTGATGGCAACCTAATCCGAATTAGGTTTCTCTGGATGTTATAATCGTTCGACCAACATATCGTCCATGGCCACTGAAAAGCTGCGGGCCGTCGGGCAGGCAACTGATAGGATCTGAACTCTGATCCTGCTTTCAAATGAAGTTACTGCTGGACTTGCACTTACTGCTGTATGAAATATAAATAATTGTTCCGAGTTGGATTTCTAAATAGATTGCCATGACGAATCTTTTCCTATGATTCGTCTATGTAAACAGTACGATGGATGATGTTACACACTGCAACAATTAATAAGTCACGTTTAATATAAGGGCTTTGATATTCTCAGTTGAAAAATTTACTGAAGTTTTGATATACTCAGTGAAAAAATTTAATGAAATATTTAATGAATGACGTAATATTTTATATGTACATGTTCGATTATCGCTCGGATATCAACGGTCAATCTTCGTTTCAATCCAAAATCCAAGGAAATGGCAATGAATACGTACCCGGAGTTAGTTACAACTATCAGGAAGCTTTGTCACACCGACACCGGTAGTTCTCGATCTCATTTGTTAGTTGTACCAGGAAGCCTTCGCTCGGCCAGCTGCAAAGTTTTATAGTGCCAGCCCATGTGCTATTGTTGTCGAACCCACCAAACAAGCACGCGATCGCCGACCTAACGATGACCAAGACGCAGACGTACGGCGACCGCCGGCGAAGTCCCCATATCGTTCTTGTCCCAAGCTCCGGGATGGGTCACCTCACCCCCTTCATGCGCCTCGCGGCCCAGCTATCCGCCCGCGGCTGCTGCGTCTCCCTCTTGACAATTCATCCCACGGTCTCAGCCGCGGAGGAACGCCACATCGACGCTTTCTTCGCCGCGTTCCCCGGCGTCCGCCCCCTACAACTCCACCTCCCACTGATCGACCCGTCCGAGCTCAACTGCACCGACCCCTTCTTCCTCCGCTTCGAATCCGTCCGCCGTTCGGCCCACCAGCTCCCGCGCGTTCTTGCCGACGCCTCGCCGCCCGTTTCCGCTGCGATCGTCGACATTTTTACGGCGTCCTCCTACCTCCCCGCGCTCGCCAACATGGGAATCCCTGGCTACGTCCTCTTCATCTCCTCCGCGGCGATGCTCGCGCTCTGCGCCTACTTTCCCACCTACCTCGCCACGAAGAACACTTTCGGCGGCGACATCGATATCTCCGGGGCGGGGAGGGTGCCAAAGTCCAGCGTCCCCGTGGTGCTGCGAGACCCAAACCAACTTTTCGCGAAGCAATTCCTCGAGAACCGGAAAGCGCTCCCAAAAGCCGCCGGGATTTTAGTGAACACCTTGCATGCGTTGGAGCCCGAGGCGCTCGCGGCGCTCAACGAGGGGAAAGTGGTGCCCGATCTGCCCCCGGTGTTGGCCATCGGGCCGCTCCTATCGGCGATGAGCGTGGAAGGGGACTCCGTCTCGGCGCCGCTCGCTTGGCTGGATCGGCAGCCGGACAGATCGGTGGTATACGTGAGCTTTGGAAACCGGACGGCGATGCCGGAGGAGCAAATAAGGGAGTTAGGGATCGGGCTGGAGAGGAGCGGGTTGAGATTCCTGTGGGTGGTGAAGAGCAAGGTGGTGGATCGGGAGGAAGTGGAGGTGGGGTTGGAGGAGCTGTTGGGGAAGGAATACCTGGCTAAGATCAATTTCAAAAAAAGGTTGGAACCGCCAACCCAGCGGCCCCCTGGTCTCTGCCTCACAAGTGTCCAGAGGGGGTAAATCACGGTGAATGCTGGGCAGGCCAAGACACCCAGGCGCGAGGGATTTTTTTTAAACAGCAGCCGAGGTTTCACCCCTCGTTCATACTGTCGACCCTCGAACCCATGACCTCCATTTCAAGTGCGAGTGTCTTAACCAGCTGATCCAGCCCGTGGGGGCAATACCTGGCTAAGATCAAGGACAGAGGGATGGTGGTGAAGGATTGGGTAGAGCAGGTGGAGATCCTGCGGCACCAGGCGGTGGGAGGCTTCTTGAGCCACTGCGGCTGGAACTCAGTGATGGAGGCGGCACTGTACGGGGTGAGGATCCTGGGGTGGCCGATGGGCGGCGACCAGAGGGTGAACGCGGCGGTGGTGGCGCGGGGCGGATTGGGGATTTGGGTGGAAGGGTGGAGCTGGCAGCTGTCAGAAAAGGAGCCAGTAAAGGGGGAGGAGATAAGCGAGCGGTTGAGGGATCTGATGGTTGTGGAGGGGCTAAGGGCGTCGGCCGCGACGATGGGAGCCGCGACGGCTGATGTCGGAGGAACATCCTACCTAGTGCTAACGCATTTCATCGAGAGGTTGACTCTTTAATTTGCGTGCTAGAATAAGTAAAATTATTGTTGGAGGATATTGGCTACTTTCATAGATTTTACACTAATTTGAAATTACTTAAACTAATTTCAACTTATTTCTGTTAAATGATCCGAGCTGTTTCTTTCAAATTGCAGTCTCTCGAGCTTCCTAGTGAGTTTCCCGAGTGAGACTTCCGAGTGAAGTTTCCGACCGGAGTAATATCTCCCGAGCAGAGTGGAATTCCCAAGCTAGAATTCCCGAGTGGAGCTCCCGAGTGAAGCTTCCGACCGAAGTAATATCTCCCGAGCAGAGTGGAATTCTCGAGCTAGAATTCCCGAGTGGAGCTTCCGACCGGAGTAATATCTCCCGAGCAGAGTGGAATTCCCGAGTGGAGCTCCCGAGTGACCGAGTGAGAACCCGAGCAGTAGTCGGGCGTCTCCCGACCAAACTAAAATTTGCTGAGGCATGCGAAGCGTAGTTTCCTTGAAACAGATTCGTCCTCCTCCGGCGGTGCTTCGAGGCTCAGATGGACTTCTGTCTCTCAAGATACAACAGCCGAACCACGGGCGCAACGGAGCACTCGTTGCTCGTGGCGAACTGAGGATGTACCCGACTGCTATCAGCGGAGTGGCGAACTGAGGATGTACCCGACTGCTATCAGCGGAGGTCGGGAACGAGGTGGAGCGGAGGAGAATTTCTCGTAGAGTGGACGTCTATCTCTTGCTCTCGGTCAAGGCCTCCTTATATAGGCTCACACCCCCGAGTGTTGGTTCATCTGCTTGGACAAATTTTGCCCCGACCGGTCGGACATTCGACGTGCGCGGGTCGTGCATACACACGAGTTCACTTGGTTCAGTACAAATTCGGGCCCTGGATTTGCACCCTCCCTGCGCATCCACGCGTGAGAGAAAGCCTCTCCCCTAGTATTTGTTCACAACTATCATGCTTGTGATACAATATAAACCAAACATTTTACCTTAAAACTCCCAATGTGGGACTAAAGCCCCACTCACAAGGGAGTCCTTTTATTCTCCTCCTCACTTTCTACTCACTAGAAAGTTCCAATGTGGGACTAAAGTCTCACCACCTCTCTTCCATTCACACTAGATATCCAAGATATCTAACAATTATTAGTAATGTTAAATTAGTATTTTCATCGGCCTTGTAATCCTAGTTCATCTTCATCTTTGTCAGTTTTATCAGGGATGTTTGTAATTGCATTTTAGGATTAACTCGTGTGATATTATTATCTTAAAATTTGTTATTTTATCAAAAGATATAAGTGAGAAATTATAATTATCAAAAAAGTGTCATGAGATTTGATTTTTACCAAAAAACATATCAAAAATTATCTTCTTCCTCTTATACCTCTCCCGCCAGCAACTCCTTTGCAGTTAGCTTTCCGAGACATATGAACCACTTTTTCATAGTTTTAATTTTAAAATAAGAGAGTGTGGTTCGGATACAGATATTATTCTTTTTCTCACCCTATATATCTCTTTCTGTCTTATACAACTCGACTAATCACGAACCATTTACTGTATGTTACTGCAATTGCAAAAGAGGGAGTGTGTTCTATAGGTGACTTCAAAGAGTCGACTTCAAAGAATTGTTGAGGAAGATAGGTGTTGAGGAGAAATTTCAAGCAATAGTGTGTTTGGTCGAGAGAAGAAAATTGGTTCGTGATCGCTCACCAACCCTATTAACTCTTAGCCAGCCTTCATTTTCTTCAACCCCTTGAACTCTAGCCGCCATCTTCTCCTGCGCAAGCTCTTGAGTTCCTTCTCGTGCGCAAGCTCAAGCTCTCTGTGAGCTCTTCCACTTGCAAGTTCTCTTGCGCAAGTTTTTTTTCTTGCGATCTCTGTGGTGTTCTTCTCAACCAACCCTCTTCCATGGCACCCAAGTAAGATGTTCTTGTGTTTTTCCTTCCTAATTGTTTTATACTTGTGTATTTTGGGGAACTAATCAATATTTTTCATACTTGTGTCGTACCCTTAAACCTAACTATTTTGTTGGTGTCGTGACCTGCCATGATCTTCACTGATTAAACCATGTTTGTGTCGTGACCTGCCATGATCTTCACTGATTAAACCATGTTTGTGCCGTGGCCTTCACTGATCTAACCATTTCTGTGTCGTAAGCTAATTCCCAACTTTAGGAAATCTTCCAAGGGTAAGGCTCCTGCGGAGGGAACTTCCAAGTCCAAAGCCGCTTCTTCATCTAGACCATCCTCAAGACCTCAACCCTCTTCCAGCTCAAGATTCCCTAACGCATACATTGAACAATCTTTCCAAAACTGTACCTTTAAACTACTCCCTTGTCGATTTGTGGACAGGTCTTTTGTGTATGACTACTGTCCATCAGTGAGACAAACTATTGAATTTTATGATCTTGAATCGATTATGTGCCTCGAACGTGAGATCAACATTGATCTAGTTTCGGAATTCTATAATAACCTTTATCTCGACGAGGGTAGTTCGGGGTATATCACCCGAGTGGCAAAAACAAATTTAGATTTCAATTACTCCATTTTTTCGGAGTATCTAGCCTATCGAAAATCGACACGTGACTTTCCCCTCTACCCTACCCTTCCAGATCCTCTACCAGTTCCATTCTTGGGAGTCACCCCGGATTCCATTCACGAGTATTTTTTTGGGCACCCCAGGCCGGATGGCCTTGATGAGCTAGCCGGTGATTTTCCCACCTTTGCTGCTCTTAGACTCTCTCCAGTTGATTATATCCTCTTCAAGATTATCACCAACTGTATGCTGCCGATCAACTCAAAACCCTTAGCATAGATCCGTCAATATCACTGCTTGATGCTCTATGGGATACATTAGCACCTGAACTATGACATTATGTCGAGTATCTACTGTTCGATCATCTCCTATAGTGATCCCGAGCATCGTACGATTTTGTTGAAGAGCAATTTCTTCATAATGAACAATACAAACCAAGTATCATTATATCAGATATAAAAGCTAAGTTTGGAGTAACCATATTATATAGAAAAGCATACATAGCCAAGGAGAAAGCGTTGAAAACGGTCGTTGGAGATTATGATGAGGCATATAGAGATTTTCCACAATATCTACGTGAGTTAAGAGCTAAGGATCCTGAAACATATGTGGCACTATATAGGAATGGTAACAATGAGTTCCAACGGTGTTTTTGGGATTTTGATGCTTGTCGAAGGGTATTCAGGTCTTGTTTGTGTAAACTTATCGGAATTAATGTCACACATTTAAGAGGGAAGTATCCAGGTGTATTATTGATCGCTACAGCCATCGATGGTAATGATAATGTTCTCCCAGTTTCCTTGGTAATCGCTGAAGTTGAATGTGGGTTTGCATGTGAGTGGTTTTTAGAGCATACAAAGAGGTTCATTGCTGTCGATGAGCAGTCAATGACCATAGTATCATATAGACATCATGGCATATCAGCAGTTAGGAAAGTCTACACAAACGTCCATCATGCTTTTTGTTGCCACCATATGTCTTGTAATATGTTGACGGATACTGGAAGTAGAGCAGCTTTAGGATTGTGTTGGGCAGCAATATGAGCAAAAACACTCCAATATGATCTCATAATGTAGTCAATACTTGAAAAACATCTAGATATCCATAAGTGATTTCAAAACAGTGACCCTAAAAGGTAGGCTAATGTACACTTTACTGGGAAATAGTGAGGGTGATCGAAGGTCGGCAAGAGGGGGGGTGAATTGGCCTTGCAAATAAAAATTACTATCTTTTGTTTTAACTTAACAAAGATATTTAGATTAAAAATAACATAAACAAATGAAGCAAATAGTAAATAAATAAATAAAGAGACAATCGGATTTTACTTGGTTTACAATCGGGGACGTTGCTAATCCAAGGCTAAATATGGCTCGATTCTCCTGAATAACATTCCTTCGGGCGGAGAAGCCTCTTATTCGTAGAAAGCTCAGAAAAAGAAAGAAATATTATACAAAATTTGTTTACTAATGCTTGGAATGCATGGAAATAATGAAACTGAGCTCCAGGGGTCTATTTATAGCCTGGACAGAATTATCCGTTTGCTGACGTGATACTTATAAGGCGTCCGAGAGCTCTTGGGCGCCTAACACGTGGCCTGACGCTTATCCAGAAAGCAACGTTTGCAAACGGCTAAGATTAGCCTCTCGGGCGCCTAATAGCACAGGGGCGCCTAGTGCTCAGGAGCCTGACAGCCCAAGCGCCCGTATGCTCACGAGCGCCCGACAGTGGTTATTTTGGTCAGCAACCGCTAACCATTCTTCAGCTTGACTTCCTGTCTTCTTGGGTGATTTCTATCCAACCGGAATTATGCTCACCCGAACCCGACTCCGGTCTTTCGTCCCTCGAGCGTCCTTCCTCCCGGCTATTGATACAGTCTGACCTGATTGTTGTTTTGGTGTTGACACCGATTTAAGTTTAGGTGAGTAAGATAAGTTCGGATTAAGTCCTAGTCGGGGACTGGGCACGAATTCCGGTGAGTGAAGCCGGGTGAAGGAAATCCTGGTGAGTGAAGCCGGGTGAAGAAAACCCTAGCGAGGGAAGCTAGGTAAAGGAAACTCTGGTGAGTGAAGCGAGGTCCTAGCGAGGGAAGCTAGGTGAAGCAAACCCTGGTGAGTGAAGTCATGTCCTAGTGAGTGAAGCTAGGTTGGAGTAAGTCCCAATGAGTGACGCTGGGCATGAAGTCTTGGTCCAGGGGACTGAGCATTGAGTGTACTGGTCAGAAAGGGCTTGGGAGCTCGTTCTCTGGGACCAGACTGGGTCAGAGAAGGCTAGGGAGCTTATTCTCTGAACTCAGGGTCGAAATGGTAGGAGCTGGATCGGTCTGTGGATCAGGGAGTTGGCACTAACTCTTGCGGTTGTGGATCGGTCTGGAGTCCGATCAAGAAATTGACACGAACTCCCTTGATAATAGATCGGTCTTCATACTTGTTCCATAATGCAATGCCAAAAACATGTTTGCACAAGTGCATTACCAACAACAAGACACCCATGGCTACAAATCTAACTTTGTTTGATGTGTTCCATAAGATATTCTTCTGGTTCGATCTTTTGTATTTATATTCCTACCTATGGAAAATGAAGTTCATTTAGTCTGCAGTTTATCACACAGGCTACAAGCAACTACCTCTTTCTGTCCGAAGGCGAACTGGAAGATCTTTGTAGAACATGTGGCTTGGTTGGTTTTACATGCGTGAGAAATGGACCTTTCGTCATGATCTCGGCAACTAAACCCAGTTAATCATCAAACTTGGAATTGATGGCAGCCTAATCCGAATTAGGTTTCTCTGGATGTTATAATCGTTCGACCAACATATCGTCCATGGTCACTGAAAAGCTGCGGGCCGTCGGACAACTGATAGAATCTGAACTCAGATCCTACTTTCAAATGAAGTTACTGCTGGACTTGCACTTACTGCTGTATGAAACATAAATAATTGTTCCGAGTTGGATTTCTAAATTGATTGCCATGACGAATCTTTTCCTATGATTCGTCTATGTAAACAGTACAATGGATCATGTTACATGATCCTGCCCTATCTTTGGCATCGTACGAACAACCAACGTGGCAAACGGCCCGGCCAGCTTCAGGGTCCACGTCATTGTACGGGCAGCCAACTCGACAAACATCCTGGCCGGGCCCAGGGTCTTCGCCGGCCGGTCGGACTCAAGGTGGCCGGTTAGAACAAATATAGCGGTTCATCCGGCCGGTAAAACCCGGCCGACCACATTAAGGCTTACACGCCTCATCTATCCGGGTATTTTCACCCGACCACATTAAGGCATACACGCCTCATCTATCCGGGTATTTTCACCCGGCCACATTAGGGCTTACGCGTCTCGTTCATCCGAGTGCATCCGCCCGCAGCCCTTTACATCCATGCTTGATATCCATCCGGGCGTGCCGTCCTGGTGCCCGCTCGGGCACTCTCTCGAAACCACCCTGGGGTAAAGACAAAATACACCTGCACCAGCTGCAGATAACAGGCTGTCACCACTCGTGTGAACTGACACTCCCTGGCACGCCGCCCTGTCACGCCGTTGGTGCCAGGCGGCGCCGGTCGGAGACGTACAGAGACCGGTCTTTGTCCTCACATAAGACAAACAGTATACGACAAGGAATGTTGGCTACAAGTCGACATAATCATATAATATTCCCTGACCCCGTCAGAGAATCCTGACACCGGGCAGACAATCTTGGAATATTCCCCGACCAGGTCAGAGAATCCTGACACAGGTCAGACTTGGTCCTTTTCCCCGGCTATATAAGCCCCTCCCCTCCTCATTATCAGGTACGCGCGCGAAGCCTCTCGTCTACAGTGCTCCTCTATTTGCTTGTTCACCGGAGTACTGACTTGACCGTCGGAGGGCCTTGCCGGGACGCTTCCCGGCTAGGTTGCTAACGGTCATCTTCTCCAGCAGGTTTAGGTCATCCGGTCGGAGGCTCACCAGGCGACATCTACTTCCACCCGGTCGGAGATCTACCAGGCTACGTCTCCTTCCATCCGGTCGGAGGACCCCCCCCCACCACTTGCTGAGTCATTCTGAGCGAGGGCATCCAGTCAGCATCCAGGTCATCCATCTACCTACCGTCATCCGGTTGCGGCCCCACTTCGCTCGGCGACAGGATCAAATTTGGCGCTAGAAGGAGGGCTTTCTGCCTGATCGAGAGCGAAGAATGGAAAACCCTAATCCACTGACGGTTACTCTTTCGCCAGAAGAATACGAAATGCTGATGGCTGTCCGGATACAGAAGGCACAACAATCGCATCCGTCGACCGATAGTCAAGGGGCCAGGCCCCCTGGGCCCTCTATACGGGGAAATTCAGAAGGTATGGCTGCTCAGCCCGACCCCTTCATTCCTAATTTTCCCCGAGCACTTTTTCGGAACGAGGCCCACTCGGCCCCGACCGAAGCTTCAGCGTCCAGCCTGGCGCATCAGGCGCGCCCAGACAAAGGGAAAGGTTTAGCCGACCCCGCCGCGGTCTATCCGACTCGCAGCCCTTTCTCTTCACAAATTCTTGGGGATCCCGTGCCCAAGCATCTGCGATTCTTCACCATGCCTGAGTACTCGGGGGCCAGTGACCCCGAGGAACACGTCATGAAATTTGAAAGTGCCGCCCTGTTGCACCAATACCCGGAGGGCGTCAAATGTCGCGCTTTCCTGACAACCCTCTCGGGGCAGGCTCAACGATGGTTCGACGGACTCCCGGGTGGATCAGTCGGGAGTTTCGCAGAAGTGAAGCGGCTGTTTCTGCAACATTTTGCAAGCAGTCGGAGGCATCATAAGACCAGCCTCAATTTGTTCGCTCTGAAGCAAGGTCCGAAAGAATCACTCCGGGCCTACATCCAGAGGTTCAATGGAGTAGCTATAGAGGTGCCAAATACCACGCCAGAAGTACTGGTCACCGCCTTCTCGCAAGGGCTCCAAGAGGGTGACTTCTTCCGATCCCTGATCAGGAAGCCACCAAAGGACTTCGACAGCCTGCTTGGGAAGGCTGTTAAGTATATCAATGTAGAGGAAGCGCAAGCCGCCCGGAGGAAGGAATTTATAGTTAGCCCACAGCCCGCACCTCAACACAACAGATCACCAGGAGGACCGATTCGCAGTCCTCGACCGGCCGATCAGTCGGGAATGAGGTCCCAACAAGTGCAGGTGGCGCAGGGAAATTGGACCAACAGATGGGCACCGTATTGTGCGTTTCACCAGTGTAATACGCACAACACTGAAGACTGCCGAGCGGGCGGCATAGCTCGGACCCCACTCGGCAGGGGTCAAGGACGACAAACCCCGCAGGGGCGCGGGCGTGGTTATGGAGCCACAGCCCAACAAGGACAAAGGCGGGATACCCCCGCCGCCCGGCAATTGTTTCCTCCGCCCGAGCAGGAAGAGGCGGAGAAATTTGACGAAGAGCAAGCGAATCACCAGAACGCCGTCCGAGGAGGCGTCAATGTGATTTCTGGAGGTCCGACCGGAGGTGATTCCAACCGAGCCAGAAAGACACAGGTACGCCGGCTGGAAATTCACCAAGTCGGAGTTAGCACCTCACAAGCTCAAGGGCCCCAAATCAGCTGGGGGTCGCAGGATTTGCAAGGATTGGAGGTGCCGCACGACGACCCACTGGTCATCACGGCTGTCATCGCCAACTACGAAGTCCACCGCACCATTGTGGACACCGGCAGCTCGGTAAACATCTTATATAAACGAGATTTTCGATCAGTTACAAATTGAAATGTCACAGCTGGAGTTGGTGGCTACGCCCCTGTTCGGATTTACGGGGAACGAAGTACAGCCGATCGGACAGATACGGCTGGCCGTCTCACTTGGAGAGGAGCCACTCAAGAGAACCCGATGGACCACGTTTCTGATTGTGGATGCGCCAGCTGCCTACAACGCCATTCTCGGTCGACCGGCTCTCAATGAATTTAAAGCGGTAGTCTCCACCTACTACCTCAAGGTGAAGTTTCCGGTCGGCGACAGGGTCGGCGAGGTGAAGGGCAATCAGATCGTGGCCCGGCGCTGCTATGCTGATGATGTCCACTCGGGAGGTCAGAAGGCAAGGTGGGCAGATAGCAGCTGCAACATGGTGCAAGCCTCCCCTTGGGCAGAATTGCGGGAGGACAAAGAAGAGGTACAACTTTTGCCCGGTCGGGAAGATACCAAAGTGCAAATTGCTGCAGGACTCTCCGAGGAGCTGAAACAATCCCTAGTCGACTCCCTCGCTCGGAATCAAGACGTATTTGCCTGGTCGGCGAAAGACTTGAAGGGAGTCCGGCCGGAGGTAGCGGAGCATCGATTGCACGTGTACCCGGGTGCGCGGCCAGTAAAGCAGCGGAAAAGGGACCACAGCGCCGCCCAGAATAAAGTCATCCGGGCGGAAGTAGAAAAACTGTTGGAGGCAGGACACATCCGGGAGGTCCAGTTCCCGGCCTGGCTGGCCAATGTGGTGCTGGTGGCCAAACCCAACGACAAGTGGCGGGTATGTATTGATTTCCGAGACCTCAATCGGGCATGCCCGAAGGATTGCTACCCACTTCCACGGATCGATCAAATGGTAGACTCGACGACCGGCAGCGAGTTCATATCAATGCTGGATGCGTACCAGGGATACCACCAAGTCCCGCTGGCTGCTGCTGATCAGGAGAAGGTTAGCTTCGTCATAGCTGACGGCACCTACTGCTACACCGTCATGCCATTTGGCCTCAAGAATGCGGGCGCCACCTACCAAAGAATGATGAACAAGGTGTTCCGCAACAAATGGGGCGTAACGTCGAAGTATACGTCGACGATATTCTGATCAAGACTGCCCGAGCGGAAGAACTAATCCCCGACATTGAAGAAACTTGCCGAACTCTACGGCGGTTTGGCCTGAAGCTAAATCCGGCCAAATGTCTATTCGGGGCTCGAAGCGGGAAGTTCCTCGGCTATATAGTCACCGAGCGGGGAATCGAAGCAAATCCGGGCAAAGTAAAGGTCATCATGGAGATGCCGGCTCCAAGGAATCTCAGAGAAGCTCAACGGCTGATCGGACGGATAACGGCTTTGTCAAGATTCATTTCCCGGTCAGCCGAACGGGGCCTGCCATTCTTCAAGACATTACGCCGGGCCACCAAATTTCAGTGGGACGCAGAATGTGACAAGGCCTTCGAAGAGCTGAAAGCTTATCTATCAGAACTACCGACACTCGCCCGGCCGGATCCGAATGAGAGTTTATATGTATACCTAGCAGCATCCTCCGACTCGGGCAGCATGGTGTTGGCCCGGGAAGAAAAAACTGAGCAAAGGCCGGTGTACTTCTTTGCCCACTTATTTAAAGGAGCCGAGTGTCGGTACACGACACTCGAAAAATTAGGCTACATACTATTCTTAGCCGCCCGGCGACTCAGACCATACTTCTTATCTCACCCAATTACTGTATTGACTAACAGTAACTTGGGTCGGGTGCTCACTAACCCAGAAGCCTCAGGGCGGCTAGTCAAATGGACAACTGAGCTGAGTGAGTATGACATACAATATCAACCCCGACCGGCTATCAAGGCTCAAGCCTTAGCCGATTTCCTCACGGAATGGCATCCCGATGAAGCCGAGGTCGTATGGAAGGTGTACGTTGATGGGGCATCCGCTCGGCAAGGAAGCGGAATCGGCGTTCTCATGGTTTCACCCGAAGAAGAACGGCTACACCTGTCCGTGCGGCTAGAACACAAGGCGACTAATAATGAAGCTGAATATGAAGCACTTCTAGCCGGTCTGCAAGCCGCCCGGCATGTCGGCGCCACTCGGGTGTGGCTATACTCAGATTCGCAACTGGCCATACAGCAACTGGCCGGTAATTTCGAAGTCAACAGCAGCCGGCTGCAAGAGTACATCGATGCTTATGAACAGCTGAAGGCGGGTTTCAGGGAGGTACTCTTACAGAAGATCCCTCGGGAAAGCAACTTGAAAGCGGATGAGCTAGCCAAATTAGCTAGCGCAGTTGGAGCTTGGGTGGTCCCTCGGCCGGCTTGCCATGCCTTATTCGTCATGCAAATCGAGCAGCAAGCAGAGATCTAATTGGAGACCGATTGGAGAACTCCATTGATTGCATTCTTGACCAGGGGATAAGTACCATCCGACCGGGAGGAGGCTCGGATGCTCAGAAAGAGAGCCGTGCAATATACCATGGTCGGAGATGTCCTCTATAAACGGGCTCACGCCCGACCATTACTCAAATGTCTTGGCAGTGAAGACGCAGATTATGTGCTCCGTGAGGTCCATATGGGGGTATGCAGTACTCATTCGGGTGGTAGAGCCACCGCCCGGAAGGCTCTGTTGGCCGGGTATTATTGGCCAACTTTGCAGAAGGATGCCGACCGGCTGGCCACAACATGCATCTCATGTCAAAAACACCAGTGCCTGCCGCACCGGCCGACCGAAGTAATGAAGACGTCTGCTGTCTCTTGCCCGTTTGATCGATGGGGCATGAATATCGTAGATCCCTTTCCGCTCGCTCCCGCCCAGAGGAAGTTCTTGTTGGTCGCGGTGGATTACTTCTCTAAATGGGTGGAAGCAGAGGCGCTGGCCCGGATCACCAAGCAGGCGGTGATTAAGTTCTTGTGGCAAAATATTTTATGCAGATACGGGATCCCCCACAAGTTGGTTTCTGACAACGGTCGGCAGTTTCAAGGGAAGAAAATCAACGTGTGGTGCTCGGCATACGGCATCCAGCAGGCCTTTACATCTGTGGCGTATCCACAGAGCAACGGCCAGGCAGAAGTCGCCAATCGGAAAATCTTGAGAGGGCTCAAAACAAAGCTGGACCATGCAGGAACCAACTGGGTAGAGCAGTTGCCCGGGGTCCTTTGGGCAAACAGAACCACACCCAGAGAAGCTACCGGGCAGACGCCTTTCCACCTAGTCTACGGCAGCGAAGCGGTGGTGCCGGTCGAGGTCGGTTGTGAATCTGACCGGCGGATAAGCTACGACGAAGGGAATGACGAAAGAAGGCGCTTAGAACTTGACCTCATAGAGGAAGTCCGGGAAAAAGCAGCCGCCCGGATGTTCGTGTACCGTCAGCGTATGAAACAAAGATACGACCAGAAGGTGTTGCCGCGCTCGTTTCGAGCCGGGGACCTAGTCTGGAAACGTATAAAGCCGGTCGGTGATGTTAACAAATTACATCCACAGTGGGGCGGGCCTTTCAAGGTAGTAGAGAAATTGCATTCAGGCGCTTACTACTTGGAGGATGAACATGGAAAAAGGCTTGACCGACCGTGGAGTTCCCTACACTTGCAAATGTACAGAGAGCCCTAGAGTGATGTAATCTTGTAAAACGCAGCATTCTATCTATAACGAAAGGCTCTCCCGACCGAAGTTATTGGTCGGCCACACAAGGCAAGTCATACCTGGACGGGACGCAGGCTGACGCGTCGTACCCTCCAGAAGCCTGGATTGGTTCCCAGTCGGAAGCGTGGCGGCCCACGTGGAAGATTGGCCCATCCGGAAGCCTGAAGCGGTGTCCGGTCGGATGCGTGGCGTCCCACGCAGAAGATTGGTTCCCTTTGGAAGCCTGAGTTGGTAACTGACTGGAAGAGTCAGCCCACTCGGAAGCCTGGTTCGGCTCCCAGTCGGAAGCGTGGCGGCCCACGTGGAAGATTGGTCCATCCAGAAGCCTGAAGCGGTGTCCGGTCGGATGCGTGGCGTCCCACGCAGAAGATTGGTTCCCTTTGGAAGCCTGAGTTGGTAACTGACTGGAAACGTCAGCCCACTCGGAAGCTTGGTTCAGCTCCCAGTCGGAAGCGTGGCGGCCCACGTGGATGATTGGCCCATCCGGAAGCCTGAAGCGGTGTCCGGTCGGATGCGTGGCGTCCCACGTAGAAGATTGGTTCCCTTTGGAAGCCTGAGTTGGTAACTGACTGGAAGAGTCAGCCCACTCGGAAGCCTGGTTCGGCTCCCAGTCGGAAGCTTGGCGGCCCACGTGGAAGATTGGTCCATCTAGAAGCCTGAAGCGGTGTCCGGTCGGATGCGTGGCGTCCCACGCAGAAGATTGGTTCCCTTTGGAAGCCTGAGTTGGTAACTGACTGGAAGCGTCAGCCCACTCGGAAGCCTGGTTCGGCTCCCAGTCGGAAGCGTGGCGGCCCACGTGGAAGATTGGTCCATCCAGAAGCCTGAAGCGGTGTCCGGTCGGATGCGTGGCGTCCCACGCAGAAGATTGGTTCCCTTTGGAAGCCTGAGTTGGTAACTGACTGGAAGCGTCAGCCCACTCGGAAGCCTGGTTCGGCTCCCAGTCGGAAGCGTGGCGGCCCACGTGGAAGGTTGGTCCATCCAGAAGCCTGAAGAGGTGTCCGGTCGGATGCGTGGCGTTCCACGTAGAAGATTGGCTCCCTTTGGAAGCCTGAGTCGGCGATTGACTGAAAGAGTCAGCCCACTCGGAAGCCTGGATTGGCGCCCGGTCGGAAGCGTGGCGGCCCACGTGGAAGATTGGCACATCCGGAAGCCTGAAGCGGTGTCTGGTCGGATGCGTGGCGTCCCACGCAGAAGATTGGTTCCCTTTGGAAGCCTGAGTTGGCGACTGACTGGAAGCGTCAGCCCACTCGGAAGCCTGGATTGGTTCCCGGTCGGAAGCGTGGCGGCCCACGTGGAAGATTGGTCCCTCCAGAAGCCTGGGAGGCCTAACTGACAGCCATTCTCCTAACTTGGTTTGGTTCCCCGACCGGGCGTGTGGCGATCCACACCCCTCAGTCGGACCAACCATCAGGCTAACTTACATAGCCATTTTCCTAACTTGATTTGGTTCTCCGACCGGGCGTGTGGCGACCCACACCCCTCGGTCAGATCAACCAGTCGTCTACCTTGCACAACCATTTTTCCTGCGCTTAATTCGGCTCTCCGGTCGGGTTTAAGGTGATCCATATCCCCCACCCGGCTAGTCGATCAGCAACATTTGCTTATTATCTAAAATAACACGTTAAAGGAAAAAGCTTTTTCATTGATAATTGACTCGGGAGCAGTACAAAAAGGAGAGCCCCGACCGGCGGCTCAAGATTACATGATTAAAATTTAAGTAAAGGGCTGGAAGAAGTCCTTAGGGAGTAGCTCCTTGACCCGGCTGACTTGGACGGCATTAATAGGGAGGTCGGCAGGCAGATGGCCGCTCTCTTGGAGTTGCAGAACGGCGCTGTCTAAGCCCATCTTGAACATACCAGATGTCTGCTTGCCCAGCTGCTTGCCGAACTCTTTAGAGTTGATGTAAGCCAGGCGATGTGCGTCCATCCAAGCGGGCACGCCTGCTTGATACAGCTTCAGGCTGTCAATTTCCGCCCGGAGGTTAGCTAGCTCCTTGTCCTTCTCCTCCAGGGCGACGGCTTGAGAGGTCAGCAGTCCTTCAGACAAATGGAGCTCGTCTCCTCGTATGTCTAAAGCCTTTTCTTTGGCATTCAAGTCCGACTCCCGAGTCGCCAGCTCCTGCTCTTTTTCGTTCAGGGTCGTCCGGAGCTCCTCCGCAGACTTCATCATCTTGTCTAGTTCCGCCTTCAAGGCTTGGGCCTCGACAGCCTTCTTGTCGAGGTCCGATCGGGCACGGCGCTGTATATCCAGAGCCTTCTTTCTCTCCTACTCAAGGGTCTCGTGCAGGGAGGAAGATCGGGCATACGCCCGCTCGGCTGCCTCCGCTCGGGTGGTTTCCTCCGTCAGTAGCGCCTCGGCGGAACGGAGTTTCTCCTTGAGGTCCAGTATCTTCGAACGGAGAATAGCTGTACCCTCCTCGCCTGTCGGTAAGTTAGCGTGCGCCTGTCGGAGCTCCAATTCCTCGAGCCGCCGCTCGGCGTCCCCTGGTGTTTATAACCAAGGAATAGGCGACGCTCGAGCAGGAGGCCCAAAACTACAATGAAAGTGTTAGAAAGAAGCAAGTTAATTAAGCATCGAGGCATCGGACTTACATGCGTAGCGTCCTGAAGGAATTGGTCGGCCAGTCGGATCGGGGGTCTGGAAGTCCCCTCCCTCATACCCTGCTCCCAGCAGTCCGCCAATTCCCCGTAAAGGGTAAGCCGCTGCTGGACTTCGAAGGGGGTCGCTGGGTCGACCGAGGGGAGATATACGCCATAGCCACACGGCTGCGAACGCTGTCCCCCCGAGCGAGACGAACCCGGTGCGTCAGCTGACCGGCTCGCTCTAGCCGGGCTGGCAGGCTGAGAGTGAGAGCCCGACACAGAAGTCCTCGGGCGCCTCTTCAATGGCTGCGGGTCGGGAGAATCAGAAGAGGACGGGCCTACCTCTGCCGGTTCCTCTATACGGATGGAGGCACTGGCCTTCCGCTTGGGAGGCAGGGACTTCTGCATGGAAGGCTGAACCTTCTGCTTGCCGGAGGATCTTGCAGGGGCAGAAGATTTTGATGAGCCAACCGGCTCCCTAGAACCAGTCGCCGCTGGTTGGGCAGAAGGAGCCGGAGGGGCGGGCTCCGCGCTCCAAGGAATCGGAGGTTGGTCGGGCAGACCGGCTTGGCGCAGACGCAGTTGTTCTGCCGCCCGAGCGTTTATCTCTTCGTCTTCCAGGCCCAGGGCCTCATCGAGGGCCGCTTCCCACATCATCTCGGCTGCAAAATCATAAGATATTGAGTTAGGGAGAAAGGAGTACGGAACAAGAAATGACTTACAGAAGGTGCCGGGCAGGGCGGCAGACACTCGGCTTAGCCCAAATATGTACAAGACGGCGTCATTGAGAAGTTTCATGCCGTCGAAGCGGAGGCCCCCGAGTCGAGAAACAGCCAGGGTAAATAAGGGGTCGGATTTACAATTTCTTAAGGGAGTTATAGGGGGCATGTCTTCAACCCATCCGATCGGGAACCCAGGGCTGGTCGGAGGGCTTATGAAGAAGAAATGGGTTTTCCATCCCTTATTCGAGGAAGGAATGTTCTCCACTATGGATAATTTGGCCCGGGCTTGGAGAAAGAAATTCCCGGCCTCCTGTTTCTTCGGGTAGTAAAAGAAGTAAAAAACCTCCGGTCGGAGGGGGACTCGGTAAAGGGTAAAGAGAACTATTATGTTACACAATATGCGAACGGCGTTGGGAGAAAGCTGGAAGATAGGCACATGGAAAAAGTTACAGAAGTCTACAATAAAGGGATGAAGAGGGTAGCGCAGGCCAGACATATATTGGTCCCGGAAAAACACAAAGAAGCCGGCCGGGGGCTTGTGTGGCCTATCAGCCTTTGTAGGAACGGCGATGTGGTAGTTTTCAGGGATATCATAGGCCAGTCGGAGATCGGAGACGGTCTCGTCGTGAAGGGAAGACTCGACGGAGGTATACCACGTAGAGGCAGCCATGGAGCAGAAAGAAACGGAAGAAAAGGGAGAATCTGACCGTTGGTGGTGGCGGAAAGGATTAACAGGCGGGGAAGCACGAGGGCGACGGCGACACTCGAAGACGGCGGCAAGGAGCGAGAAGCACCGAGTTAGAGAGAGAACAGTGGAGAAGCAAATGAGGGTTTCGGCGAATATGGAGGCCTATTTATAGCTAGGCCGAAAGAAGGGAAACCGTCCGATGGCGATCCACGTGTACGGAGATCGCCTCATCCAGGCCGTTGAGGCGTCTCACGATCAGCCTCGAAAAGACGCGCCGCAGGCGCTGACATCGCCTGCAGCGGCGACAGGGCGCGTTGTCGTGTCGGCCAGCCGGAAGCTGCCGCGTGGCGGAAAGAATTACGCGCGTTAATGGCAATTAAAAGCTCGTAATCATGGGGATAAATCGCATCCCGGTCGGCCAACCAACGTGCGCCACGTGGCCCGGATCATTAAAGCGGATGTGATGCCGTTAAGGCGCCGGTCGCATCGGGCATATCCCATCACCTCATTCGACTTAGAATGTCACGTCTCCATTAATCGACTGACACAAGCAATCACGAGAAAATCGCCTTAGGGCGCGTGGCACTCCACATTTCTTGCGACTCATGGCAAACGCTCTCCCGCCCAAACGTATTCAGCATACCTCTCATCGACTAACAACATTCGTCCGGTCGGACGCATTAACAATTTACTAGGACGTGGCGGCCCACGTTCCTCCGGTCAAAATCTTCATCCGCCCGGATATCTTCATCATGTCAATGGCTAGTCGGGGATGCGTGGCGTCCCACGCTCCTCTATCATGCTTCGTCCAGCCGGACGGCCCCGTTAAAAAAGAGTCGGGTGCGTGGCGGCCCACGCCCCTCTTTATCAACAATCTCATTCCACCCAGGCGGCTTGCGCAATACACCGCACACGGATGCGTGGCTACCCACGTTCCGGTCAGCGGCAAGGAACTGTTTGCCCAGTCGGACCTTATCAACATCAGCTGTTGAGCATCATGTTAGGCCGGCCGGATATTAAACGGGCAGAAGTAGCTCGGCCGAAAAATGGTTGTTCACAAACAGTCCAGTCAGTCGGACTGATCGCCTCCTTCGACTAGACTCGAGGGGAAGGCTATTGATCCTGCCCTATCTTTGGCACCGTACGGACAGACAACGTGGCAAACGGCCCGGCCAGCTTCAGGGTCCACGTCATTGTACGGGCAGCCAACTCGACAAACATCCTGGCCGGGCCCAGGGTCTCCGCCGGCCGGTCGGACTTAAGGTGGCCGGTTGGAACAAATATAGCAGTTCATCCGGCCGGTAAAACCCGGCCGACCACATTAAGGCTTACACGCCTCATCTATCCGGGTATTTTCACTCGACCACATTAAGGCTTACACGCCTCATCTATCCGGGTATTTTCACCCGGCCACATTAGGGCTTACACGTCTCGTTCATCCGAGTGCATCCGCCCGGCAGCCCTTTACATCCATGCTTGATATCCATCCGGGCGTGCCGTCCTGGTGCCCGCTCGGGCACTCTCTCGGAACCACCCTGGGGTAAAGACAAATACACCTGCACCAGCTGCAGATAACAGGCTGTCACCACTCGTGTGAACTGACACTCCCTGGCACGCCGCCCTGTCACGCCGTTGGTGCCAGGCGGCGCCGGTCGGAGACGTACAGAGACCGGTCTTTGTCCTCACATAAGATAAACAGTATACGACAAGGAATGTTGGCTACAAGTCGACATAATCATATAATATTCCCTGACCCCGTCAGAGAATCCTGACACCGGGCAGACAATCTTGGAATATTCCCCGACCAGGTCAGAGAATCCTGACACAGGTCAGACTTGGTCCTTTTCCCCGGCTATATAAGCCACTCCCCTCCTCATTATCAGGTACGCGCGCGAAGCCTCTCGTCTACAGTGCTCCTCTATTTGCTTGTTCACCGGAGTACTGACTTGACCGTCGGAGGGCCTTGCCGGGACGCTTCCCGGCTAGGTTGCTAACGGTCATCTTCTCCAGCAGGTTTAGGTCATCCGGTCGGAGGTTCACCAGGCGACATCTACTTCCACCCGGTCGAAGATCTACCAGGCTACGTCTCCTTCCATCCGGTCGGAGGACCCCCCCACCACTTGCTGAGTCATTCTGAGCGAGGGCATCCAGTCAGCATCCAGGTCATCCATCTACCTACCGTCATCCGGTTGCGGCCCCACTTCGCTCGGCGACAGGATCATTACACAATGCAACAATTAATAAGTCACGTTTAATATAAGTGCTTTGATATTTTCAATGAAAATTTAATGGTATACTCAGTGAACAAATTTAATAAAATATTCAATAAATGACGTGATATTTTACATGCACACGCTCGATTATCGTTTGAATACTATCGGCGATCTTTGTTTATCGTTTCGAATCAAATTATATTCTGGGAGGCACGGTAAATCCGTTGAAGATCGTTATATGAAAAGTGTCACGTCATTTACTAATTTTTTTTTAAAATTTTCATTTAGCATATTATTTTATGTATAAAGTATGTTTTATCTGAAGATTAATTTTTTACGTTATAAAAAAAAAATCATAAATGATATTATATTTTAGGCGAAATCCAACACCATGGATTTTCGATCCAAAATCCAAGGAAATGGCAATGAATACGTACCCGGAGTTAGTTACAACTACCCGGAAGCTTTGTCACAACGACACCGGTAGTTCTCGATCTCATTTGTTAGTTGTACAGGAAGCTTTCGCTCGGCCAACTGCAAAGTTTTATAGTGCCAGCCCATGGGCTATTGTTGTCGAACCCACCAAACAAGCACGCGATCGCCGACCCAACGATGACCGAGACGCAGACGTACGGCGACCGCCGGCGAAGTCCCCATATCGTTCTTGTCCCAAACTCCGGGATGGGTCACCTCACCCCCTTAATGCGCCTCGCGGCCCAGCTCTCCGCCCGCGGCTGCTGCGTCTCCCTCTTGACAGTTCATCCCACGGTCTCAGCCGCGGAGGAACGCCACACCGACGCTTTCTTCGCCGCGTTCCCCGGCGTCCGCCCCCTACAACTCCACCTCCCACTGATCGACCCGTCCGAGCTCAACTGCACCGACCCCTTCTTCCTCCGCTTCGAATCCGTCCGCAGTTCGGCCCACCTGCTCCCGCGCGTTCTCGCCGACGCCTCGCCGCCCGTTTCCGCTGCGATCGTCGACATCATGACGGCGTCCTCCTACCTCCCCGCGCTCGCCGACATGGGAATCCCCGGCTACGTCCTCTTCACCTCCTCCGCGGCGATGCTCGCGCTCTGCGCCTACTTTCCCACCTACCTCGCCACGAACAACACTTTCGGCGTCGGCGACATCGATATCCCCGGGGCGGGGAGGGTGCCGAAGTCCAGCGTCCCCGTGACGCTGCGAGACCCAAACCATCTTTTCGCGAAGCTATTCTTCGAGAACGGGAAAGCGCTCCCAAAAGCCGCCGGGATTTTAGTGAACACCTTGCATGCGTTGGAGCCCGAGGCGCTCGCGGCGCTCAACGAGGGGAAAGTGGTGCCCGATCTGCCCCCGGTGTTGGCGATCGGGCCGCTCCTACCGGCGATGAGCGTGGAAGGGGACTCTGTCTCGGCGCCGCTCGCTTGGCTGGATCGGCAGCCGGACAGATCGGTGGTATACGTGAGCTTTGGAAACCGGACGGCGATGCCGGAGGAGCAAATAAGGGAGTTAGGGATCGGGCTGGAGAGGAGCGGGTTGAGATTCCTATGGGTGGTGAAGAGCAAGGTGGTGGATCGGGAGGAAGTGGAGGTGGGGTTGGAGGAGCTGTTGGGGAAGGAATACCTGGCTAAGATCAAGGGCAGAGGGATGGTGGTGAAGGATTGGGTAGAACAGGTGGAGATCCTGCGGCACCAGGCGGTGGGAGGCTTCTTGAGCCACTGCGGCTGGAACTCAGTGATCGAGGCGGCACTGTACGGGGTGAGGATCCTGGGGTGGCCGATGGGCGGCGACCAGAGGGTGAACGCGGCGGTGGTGGCGCGGGGCGGATTGGGGATTTGGGTGGAAGGGTGGAGCTGGCAGCTGGCAGAAAAGGAGCCAGTAAAGGGGGAGGAGATAAGCGAGCGGTTGAGGGATCTGATGGCTGTGGAGGGGCTAAGGGCGTCGGCCGCGACGATGGGAGCCGCGGCGGCAGATGTCGGAGGAACATCCTACCAAGTGCTAACGCATTTCATCCAGAGGTTAACTCTTTAATTGTGATGCGTGTTAGAATAAGGGAAAATTTTTATAAACTCCCCATCTTCAAATTTATCATGAAATTCCCACTCAAAATTTTCTTTACATTCAGTCCCTGATGAGATAGACAAGACAGTAAGTATTATTTGAAGAAAGTTAAGTATAAAAGTTAAAAATTTGAGTATATAAGGTTGCATCTATCCCATCAAGAAACTGTATACTCAATTTTTCACTCTTTTATACTCAAGTTTCACTCTTTTATACTCAATTTTCACTAATATATACTCAATCTTTAGTCTTTTATACTCAATCCATTAGAGAGTGAATGCAAAGAAAATTTCAAATGTGGAGTACATGTAAAGATCAAATGGGCATTGGAGAATTTCTTGCAATTTACCGTTAGAATAAATAAAATTATTAGTAATGTTAAATTAGTATTTTCATTGGCCTTGTAATCGTAGTACATCTTCATCTTTGTCAGTTTTATCAGGGATGTTTGTAATTGCATTTTAGGATTAACTCGTGTGATATAATTATCTTAAATTTTGGTATTTTATCAAACGACATAAGTGAGAAATTATAATTATCAAAAAGAGTCCTGAGATTTGATTTTTATCAAATTACGTATCAGAAATTTTCTTCTTCCTCTTATACCCCTCCCGCCAGCAACTCCTTTCGCAGTTAGCTTTCTAAGACATATCTACCACTTTTTCATAGCTTTAATTTTAAAATAAAAGAGTGTGGTTCGGATATAGATATTCTCCTTTTTCTCACCTTATATATCTTTTCTGCCTTATACAACTCGACTCATCACGAACCATTTACTGTATGTTACTGCGATTGCAAAAGAGGGAGTGTGTTCTATAGGTGACTTCAAAGAGTCGACTTCAAAGAATTATCGAGGAAGATAGGTGTTGAGGAGAAATTTCAAGCAATAGTGTGTTTGGTCGAGAGAAGAAAAATAGTTAGTGATGTACGTATAATTTGACTATTTAAAATTTGTGTATACGATGAAAAAAATAGTATAGGGGTTATTATAAGGTTCATTTCAACTAGACCATATTTTGCTCTGATAAGGTATCAAACTTAGTTTTGTATATGATCAACTCTTCCTATAATTTTTAGTTTAGAGAAGGACTCTAACGGTGTCATGCATTACATAAATAAGGTTCTCAGAATTTGTTTGACTTTACGATAAATTCAAGCTTGAATGTGACCTCGGGACTGATATCATACCATATTAGGCCCCGAGGAGGGCTTGATATTGGATCTGAATCGATACTTCCAGCGGGCCGACAGGCCATCTTGAGCTGCTTGTTGCACCTGTCGACGATCTGCTTCCGCCCGGGGGAAGGACCCTCGTGAACTGCGAATGGGCCCACCTGGCGATTTGCTGGGCTGTGCCGCATTACGGGGGGGGGGGGGGGGTGTGCTGGCTAATTCCTTCTTTCGGGCAGTCTGCGCTTCTTCCACATTAATGTATTTGATGGCCTTGCCTAGCAGGCTGTCAAAGTCCTTGGGAGGTTTTCTGACGAGCGAGCGGAAGAAATCTCCCTCTTGCAATCCTTGGGAGAATGCGCTGATCAATACTTCGGGTGTGGCAGTTGGCATGTCTAGCATCACCTCACTGAATCTCTGGATGTAGGCTAGAAGTGTCTCTTTCGGGCCTTGCTTTAAAGCGAACAAGTTGACACTCGTATGGTGGTGTCGTCAGCTGCTCGCAAAGTGTTGAAAGAATGCTCTCTTGAGCTCGCCGAAACCAGCTATCGATCCACCGGGGAGCTGTCCGAACCATCATTGGGCGACTCCAGAGAGCGTTGTCAAGAATGCTTTGCACTTCACGCCTGCCGGATTTTGATGGAGCAGTGCAGCATTCTCAAACTTCATGAGGTGTTCCTCGGGATCAGTGGCTCCGGCATACTCGGGCATGACGAAGAATCTGAGATGCCGGGGAACCGAATCCTCCAGAATCCATGGAGCAAAGGGGTTGTGCGTCCGAGGCATTGGTAGCGCACTGACGGGGGCTTTCCCCTTATCGCGGCGCGGCAATTGTGTTTGGCTGGATGCGAGTGCTTCGGCCGTCAAGGGCTTAGCCGCGTCGGCCCGGCTGTTGTGCACGCATGAGAGGGAGAGGGTCAAGCCTCCGGCCGGCGGAGCGGCTTTTCCCCGGCCTCCAGAGGGGTGGTATGCCGCGGCCTTCTGGGCTGAGTTACCGGGCCGTCAGCGCGCGACGACCTCAATGGGGTTCCCCTAGCTTGGGCGGTTGAAAGGCGCTCGTTCTCTTCGGGAGTAACGGTAATCACAACCCAGTTGTGATCCTCCATCTCCACTTTCAATCAGGCGGGATACCCCTCTTTCTATGGCCAAATTTGATCATGTCGCGAAGCGAGGTGGCGGTCCCAAGGGCGAGATGGTCCTCCGAGGATCATGAAATCGCTGAGGATGGCTGCGAAGCTGGCTCGCTCCTCACCTACAAGACAGAGACTGTTAAAACCCGCCGGGAAAAGTCTCCGGCCAGACACTCCGACGGTCAAGTCAGTACTCAACGGTGGCAAGCGAATGGAAAGCAATAGAACAGTAAGCAATGCACTATTGTGCGTACCTGAAAGATGCAGAGTGAAGAGGCTTATTTAGCCGGCGAAGCTGATAGCTCTTGCCCCGCCTGCCACATTTTGCCATATAGCGAGGACAAGGTGATGCATGCCCAGAGGTGGCAGGGTAAAGTAGTGCATACTGGAATAAGGAAAGGGCACTGTCAACTAAATGGTTATCACCACTTGGCGCTGCTCGGCCTGACACCAGTGTATGTGGTCATAGTACGGGGGGACAAGGTGTGGCAGGAAGATGAAGTCATCAACGGGATATTCGTCGTTTTGGCCAGGATGGCACCAGTCCTGCGCCGACCCCGTACTGCTTCGGGTAGTCTGATGTCAAGGAGTAGTTGTTCTGCATGCTAGGGTCGACTGAGGACACTTAAAAGGAAAATGTCGACTGGGGGCACTGAGTACCGAGGGCGACTGAGGGCTGTGATAAAGGTGCCGACTGGGGCACTGAATAACGATGTACCGAGTAACGCCTCCTCTGGCTCAGGCTTACCCTAGGAGTGCGGATCGCCCCGCGTTTGCTGGGAGTCAACCCTAGAGGGGTATTGGAGTATGAGCGTCCGGTCAAGCCGATTCTATGGAGCGTGAGCCACCACGCGCC
This sequence comes from Boesenbergia rotunda, assembly GCA_024364735.1. Classification (NCBI taxonomy): domain Eukaryota; kingdom Viridiplantae; phylum Streptophyta; class Magnoliopsida; order Zingiberales; family Zingiberaceae; genus Boesenbergia; species Boesenbergia rotunda. The sequence continues at coordinate 271,105 of JAGFNQ010004249.1, read as the reverse complement.
CAATCGGGGACCTTGAGCCGAGTGCAACGCGGGGGTTGGCCCGCGAGTACTTTCACCATATTTTGTGTCGAGATTTCCCAGAGGGGGGTGCGTTAAGACTTGCCAAAGGCATCCATTCACTTCCCCCTGTCTCGGGCCCTCCTTGAATCGGGGGTCCCGAGTGAGGGCTTTGTTGTAAGGGTGTCCAGCAGGTCTGACCTTCCTCGACTCTTGTTTCTTTCAATGAGTCGGGCCGACTCAGCGACCTGGGCCACCTATCTGATGGGCCTCTCCAGCCACGAACCCATTTCGTTCTGACCAGGAGACAGGCTATCGGGCCAGGCTACACGCAAGCAGACCCTGGATCACTGGCGGTTGCATATGGCATTCTAAAATAGCAATAGCAATGGAAACTACTTTGAAATAAAATCAAGATGCTGATATTGTACTATTGTTTAAAACAACCTCACACGGTACTTGCAGGATTAGTATGAATTCTTGCCAACCATTTCTCTTTGCATTTCCCTAATTGAACTTCTATGTTTTATTTTCATGTTCCTGGTATCTCACTGCAGTTCGAAATGGCTAAAGGATATCTTAAACCCGCTGCTGGAGGAACTATCATAGATGCTAGTTGTGGGAGTGGTTTATTCTCAAGGCTTTTTGCTAAAAGTGAGATGTTCTCACTGGTTGTTGCTTTGGATTTCTCAGAGAACATGCTGCGGCAGTGCCGCGATTTCATCAACCAGGAAGGCATTTCAAAAGAGTAATGAACTTCTTGAGGCTATCTTTAATCTTTATGAGAATTAAATCAGATTAATTCCTTTTCCATCTAAAGCACGAGCCTATGATAATCTGTTATTTTGTTTCAGGAGCTTAATTTTGGTTAGAGCTGATATCTCTAGGCTTCCTTTTGTTTCAAGTTCCATTGATGCTGTACATGCTGGTGCCGCTATGCATTGCTGGCCTTCTCCATCTGCTGGTGTATGTATTATATTTTTCTCTTTTTTTCCCCCTGAAACTCAAGTGAGTGTCCTTCTCTTTTGTTTATTTGTTTATTTATTATAAACAATGAAGAAAATATCGAGCAGGAATTCATGAGATTTGAGTTTATTGCTTGACCAACAATAGTCAATTAAATTGTTCTAGGAGCTAGGCATCATCATGTCGCTACGATTGTGGTTTATTCTGAAAAAACTGCCTCTTTTTGCCATCTGAAGTTTTGTGACGTTTCTAGGTAGCAGAAGTAAGCAGAGTTCTACGCCCTGGAGGTGTATTTGTCGCAACAACCTTCATACTTGATTCGATACCGCTAACTGCTCCGATCTTGCAAGCAGTTCGCCAGGTAATCCGTTCTTCATACTTGTTCCGTAATGCAATGCCAAAAACATGTTTGCACAAGTGCATTACCAACAACAAGACACCCATGGCTACAAAGCTAACATTGTTTGATGTGTTCCATAAGATATTCTTCTGATTCGATCTTTTGTATTTATATTCCTACGTATGGAAAATGAAGTTCATTTAGTCTGCAGTTTATCACACCGACCACAAGCAACTACCTCTTTCTGTCCGAAGGCGAACTGGAAGATCTTTGTAGAACATGTGGCTTGGTTGGTTTTACATGCGTGAGAAATGGACCTTTTGTCATGATCTCGGCAACTAAACCCAGTTAATCATCAAACTTGGAATTGATGGCAGCCTAATCCGAATTAGGTTTCTCTGGATGTTATAATCGTTCGACCAACATATCGTCCATGGCCACTGAAAAGCTGCGGGCCGTCGGACAACCGATAGGATCTGAACTCTGAACCTGCTTTCAAATGAAGTTACTGCTGGACTTGCACTTGTTGCTGTATGAAATATAAATAATTGCTCCGAGTTGGATTTCTAAATTGATTGCCATGACGAATCTTTTCCTATGATTCGTCTATGTAGACAGTAGGATGGATCATGTTACCTACTGCAACAATTAATAAGTCACGTTTAATATAATATGTATAAAGTATGTTTTATCTGAAGATTAATTTTTTACGTTACAAAAACAAGATTTTATAAATGATATTATATTTTAGGCGAAATCCAACACCATGGATTTTCGATCCAAAATCCAAGGAAATGGCAATGAATACTTACCCGGAGTTAGTTACAACTACCCGGAAGCTTTGCTCGCCGACACCGGTAGATCTCGATCTCATATGTTAGTTGTACCAGGAAGCCTTCGATCGGCCAGCTGCAAAGTTTTATAGTGCCAGCCCATGTGCTATTGTTGTCGAACCCACCAAACAAGCACGCGATCGCCGACCTAACGATGACCGAGACGCAGACGTACGGCGACCGCCGGCGAAGTCCCCATATCGTTCTTGTCCCAAGCTCCGGGATGGGTCACCTCACCCCCTTCATGCGCCTCGCGGCCCAGCTCTCCGCCCGCGGCTGCTGCGTCTCCCTCTTGACAACTCATCCCACGGTCTCAGCCTCGGAGGAACGCCACACCGACGCTTTCTTCGCCGCGTTCCCCGGCGTCCGCCCCCTACAACTCCACCTCCCACTGATCGACCCGTCCGAGCTCAACTGCACCGACCCCTTCTTCCTCCGCTTCGAATCCATCCGCCGTTCGGCGCATCTGCTCCCGCGCGTTCTCGCCGACGCCTCGCCGCCCGTTTCCGCTGCGATGGTCGACATCGCGACGGCGTCCTCCTACCTCCCCGCGCTCGCCAGCATGGGAATCCCTGGCTACGTCCTCTTCACCTCCTCCGCGGCGATGCTCGCGCTCTGCGCCTACTTTCCCACCTACCTCGCCACGAACAACACTTTCGGCGTCGGCGACATCGATATCCCCGGGGCGGGGAGGGTGCCGAAGTCCAGCGTCCCCGTGGCGCTGCGAGACCCAAACCAGCTTTTCGCGAAGCAATTCCTCGAGGACGGGAAAGCGCTCCCAAAAGCCGCCGGGATTTTAGTGAACACCTTGCATGCGTTGGAGCCCGAGGCGCTCGCGGCGCTCAACGAGGGGAAAGTGGTGCCCGATCTGCCCCCGGTGTTGGCGATCGGGCCGCTCCTACCGGCGATGAGCGTGGAAGGGGACTCCGTCTCGGCGCCGCTCGCTTGGCTGGATCGGCAGCCGGACAGATCGGTGGTATACGTGAGCTTTGGAACCCGGACGGCGATGCCGGAGGAGCAAATAAGGGAGTTAGGGATCGGGCTGGAGAGGAGCGGGTTGAGATTCCTGTGGGTGGTGAAGAGCAAGGTGGTGGATCGGGAGGAAGTGGAGGTGGGGTTGGAGGAGCTGTTGGGGAAGGAATACCTGGCTAAGATCAAGGACAGAGGGATGGTGGTGAAGGATTGGGTAGAACAGGTGGAGATCCTGCGGCACCGGGCGGTGGGAGGCTTCTTGAGCCACTGCGGCTGGAACTCAGTGATCGAGGCGGCACTGTACGGGGTGAGGATCCTAGGGTGGCCGATGATCGGCGACCAGAGGGTGAACGCGGCGACGGTGGCGCGGGGCGGATTGGGGATTTGGGTGGAAGGGTGGAGCTGGCAGCTGGCAGAAAAGGAGCCAGTAAAGGGGGAGGAGATAAGCGAGCGGTTGAGGGATCTGATGGCTGTGGAGGGGCTAAGGGCGTCGGGCGCGACGATGGGAGCCGCGGCGGCAGATGTCGGAGGAACATCTTACGAAGTGCTAACGCATTTCATCGAGAGGTTAACTCTTTAATTGTGATGCGTGTTAGAATAAATAAAATTATTAGTAATATTAAATTAGTATTTTCATCGGCCTTGTAATACTAGTACATCTTCATCTTTGTCAGTTTTATCAGGGATGTTTGTAATTGCGTTTTAGGATTAATTCGTGTGAAATTATTATCTTAAAATTTAAGAATTAAAATTTGGTATTTTATCAAAGGATACAAGTGAGAAATTATAATTATCAAAAAGCGTCCTAAAATTTTAATTTTACCAAATAGCGCATCAAAAATTATCTTCTTCCTCTTATACCCCTCCCGCCAGTAACTCCTTTCGCAGTTAGCTTTGCGAGGCATCTGAATCACTTTTTTTATAGTTTTAATTTTAAAATAAGAAAGTGTGATTCGGATATAGATATTCTCCTTTTTCTTACCCTATATATCTCTTTCTGTCTTATACAACTCGACTCATCACGAATCATTTACTGTATGTTACTACGATTGCAAAAGAGGGAGTGCCTTCTATAGGTGACTTCAAAGAGTCGACTTCAAAAAATCATTGAGGAAGATAAGTGTTGAGGAGAAATTTCAAGCAATAGTGTGTTTGGTCGAGTGAAGAAAAATAAATAATGTACGTATGATTTGACTATTTAAAATTTATGTATACAATGAAAAAAAATAGTATAAGGGTTCTTATAAGATTCATTTCAGCTAGACCATGTTTTGCTCTGATATGGTATCAAACATAGTTTTGTACATGATCAACTCTTCCTACTAATTTTTAGTTTGGAGAATGACTCTAACAGTGTCATGCATTACATAAATAGGGTTCTCGGAATTTGTTTATCCTTACGATAAATTCAGGCTTGAATGTGACCTCGGGACTGATATTATACCATATTAGGCCTCGAGGAGGGCTTGATATTGGATTTAAATCGATGCTTGTTTGTTTTTTGAATTACTGAAACACTTGATTATAAATTTGAAACTTTGCCAAATTTAATTATAATTTATTTTTTAGGGATTATAATGTTGTTGACGAAATTCTCTCAGAGATATGAAATACGCTTGATGATAATGTTGTCATGTGAAATAGAGCAGAAATATCCAGTAATAATATTCCATTATCTTCCGAGTATAATGATAATAGAATTACAAGGAATCTGACATTTGATCTAAATGAATAAGCAAGTAATCTAGAAGATGAGTGTCTGAATTCTCCTACAAGACTTTTTGAATACTTTGAGTCAACCTGGAGTGAAGAGGAAGATTATGAAATCCAAAATGCAGATGAATTACAACCCAGTACAAGTGTACTAGAATTTCAAGCTAATGATATTCAAATTGAGCAATATGAATTTTCCCCAGATTAGTACTGACTTAGAGGAGGAGTTTCCAATATCTGATGATCCTTATATTTTGAATTCTCGATTGCTAGCTGGGCCAATTAGAGAGGCAAAAGCAAGAGATGAGCATGATTTTTTTGTGGGATAGATTTTTCCATCTAGATAAGAATTCAAGAATGTACTTATGAAACATGTCATGATTAAACATATGAGATATAACCCAGTTGACACCCGAAAAAATAAAGTTAAAGCAGTGTGCTTCAATCAACCATCTACATGGAGAATAGTTGCCAAGGGGAAGTAGAGTTCACTATTGTTAGGATCGATACGCCTTGCTAGAGGGGGGTGAATAGCAAGTCTCGGCTTGTTCTTCCTACGTTGTTAGTATGCGCAGCGGATACAATAATAATAAACAATAAAAACAAAGGAACAATGCTAACAAACCGTATTTAGTTGGTATCCACCCCGACCGGGTGACTAATCCAACAATCCTTCGGTGGATCAACCCCCGGATAACCTCCGGCTAGATCTGTCGCTCCTTGTGGGTGGAGAAACCTCGCCACAACACTTTGGACGCTCTCTGATCACAATAGACTACTAACACGCTTTACCCAAGCGAGTTTCGTCAAGAAACCCCAGCCCGATCGAGTCCCCCTTTAAATAGACTCGGGCTGGAAATCACGCCACCAGTCGACTGCCCCCAGGGCAGTCGACTGGTGCCAGCCAAATTCAACCGTTGACACTCCAACGTTCGAATTTGCCAGCTCACCAGCCTCCTACCAGTCGACTGCCCCCAGGGCAGTCGACTGGTCCCTGGCTGAAACCCTTCCCGAGTACATTCACATAGCACTCGACCCTCACGACTCGACTAACTCCTCATCCGCAGCCTCGACTGTTGCCTTCGCGCCCTCTTCATCTTCGGCCCTCGTCCCTCGGATGCACACGCAAGCCTCTAGCTTGCCTCCATGCCACCCTTCACGTATGCCTCGAAGTCCGCGCCCATCAGCTCATCGTCCCTGCACTCCATGGTCCCTCAGATGCGCACGCCAGCCTCCAGCTGGCCTCCATGCCATCCTTCACCGTACTGAGGTCGTCCAGTCAGGTCCATATGCGTAACCTGTACAACCTGCACACTCAACATACGTATATTAAATACAAGAGTAAACCTAACTTAAACCCTTTGCCCAAACATCAAAACCCATGGTCACACAGGACCATCTTAGGGCCGATTGCTTCAACAATCTCCCCCTTTTTGATGTTTGGCAATTCGTTTAAGTTAGGGAAAGCAAGATAGTAGTAAATAGCAAAAACCATGCTAAATGAATGCATATGCAATGCAAAAATGGATCCTATCCCAAGGCATCCCACACCTAACCCTCCAAGTTAGGATTTTCTACACCTAGCCCTCCAAGCTAGGACTTTTACCCACCTAACTCTCCAAGTTAGGACTTTTCACCAAAATGGGCATTTTAAAGCTTTTCCCAAGCTCCCCCTACACTGGACTTACAAAGGTTTTTTTTTAAGAACCTCTCAAAGGTTCCCCTTACGCCACCAGTGGAGCAACCATGCTCCCCCTTAATCTTAGCTCCCCCTAAACCTAGGGTTTCTTTCTAGCAGAGGTATTGGTTTCCCACTTAAACACAATATTTCTCCCCCTTTGTCATACATCAAAAAGGACCCAATAATTACCCAATTATTGGTTCTTAACATCCCCAATGATCCTAAACATAGTGTACTAAACCCCCATACACTTGTTCCTTGTCATTTGGATCCCAAGTCAGCTGTCGATACCCAAATCAGCCCTGACCAGTCGACTGCCCCCAAGGCAGTCGACTGATACTATGATAATCTGATTTTCTGGCTGAATTTCAGAAACGCGCCAGAAATTCAATAAATTTCCAAAAATTTTAAAACTTCGTGGACAACTTTGTGGAACCTATACCTACTTGGGAAAAATACATCAACCCATGTATCTATCACCATTCCCAAGTTTGACACAAAACCCAAAAATTTCAAAATGAAAATCAAGGCAACTAGGAGGCAACCTCTCCCTTAACCCATGCCTTCTCCCAATTTTCATTTTCGAAGGGTTAAGTTCTACCCAACTTAACCTCCTAACACCAAGTTAGGTTCTTCCCAACCTAACACCCGAGTTCTTTTCTCTTTGAACACTATTAAAGGCTTGCTCCCTAAGCACCCTTATCCCTAGTGTCAATAAGATGTCAACAAAAGTCCAAAAACTCTAAAGTTTGCAAGCACACTTGCTAGGATATACCCTATCCTAGAAAAATATGATATTATGGAAATATCAAGTGTGCTTGACTTTTGGTATACATCTAAGTTTCTTAAGAATTTTGCATTAAGTATCAACTTTCAAATTCGTTTCTAATTCCATGTGTTTGTCAAATCTACCCATCATGATTCGACACATGGAATTGTCCTCAATGTTCCCCGTTTAACCTCTAAATCTTAGATACCTAGGGAACCTTATCAATCCTTCTTGATTTTCATAAAATCCAATAAATTCTTATCAAATCATGGGATAACATTTTATTCAAGGAATATGAAATCCAAACCAAGAATTTTAATCCTAAACCATATCCCATAACCAAGTTTGCAATTTCTGATTAGCCAACATTTTCATTTTCAATTTCAGACTACGGACCAGTCGACTGCCCATGGGGCAGTCGACTCTCAACCCTCACAGAATGTTTTCGGGGCTGAATTCACTTCGGACCAGTCGACTGCTCCCAGAGCAGTCGACTGATAACTGAATTTCAGGTTTTCAGCCCCAATTTCAGTAATGCCTAGTTAATTCCACAAATTTCCAAAAAATATGAAATTTTGTGGGGAGATTTGTGAAGCCAATATCTACTTAGGAAAAATACGTTTCTAAATAAATATACTCCGGATCCCATGATTGGCACAAAACTCTACTTCTTCCAAAGTGTATCAAATAAACTCATCCTAGAAGTTCTAATTCTCACTTCTCTTCAATGCATTCTCTTCTCCTTGATCATAACTCATTTTTATTATTGAGTTACATGGTATTCGACTATTAAACCTCAATTTTATCAATTATAGCCCTATTTTCACCTTTTCTCCCTAAAATTCACCTTTTGATGTGCCAAAATCTAGGATTAAGACTTACCCAAGTCTTCCAATCCTTTTTGGCACATTTCACCTAATTTCCTAAGGGAGAACCTTTTGAGATCCATCTACCATGGACCCCAAAGGCTCCTAGAGCTCCCCCTTGAGCTCTGAGCCCTAGCCACCTTCCTAGGTGACTCCATCCACACTAGGCCACACCGGTGTGCCACCGATGACTCTTGGCCTACAAAATTGACCTTTTTAACCTTGGACACCTTGTCCTTGGTTAGGTCACTCTCTTTACCCTTGGATGACATCCCCTTGCCACCCTTGGACTTTCCCTCCTTACTAAGATTGTATGTTTTCCCAACATATTTCTTTCCATTGCCCTTGGAGGTCTTAGATCGGTACCCCAATCCCGATCTATCATAGTTGGGTTTGATGCTACCCAACACTATGTCTAAGCCCTTAGATCCAACCGTGAATCTTTCTAGGGCTTTTTCTAATGTATCAAGTCTTGCCCTCAAGGCTTGATTTTCCCTTTCTAGACCTTTAATTTTGGAGTCCATATGTCTACTTTGGACATCCCTAGAACTACCCATTTTCTTAGGCACATTCTTTCCCTTCTTGGGATTAGTGCCATGATCCTTAGATACACAGGTCCTAGATTTACCATGATGCATGCTTTTCTTAGAATATGTATCTACCTTGTTATCCTTATTCCTATCATGATATTTAAAACCAAAGTTATGTACCATTAAGCAATTTTCATGAGTTCTAGCATGTATGGGTGAGTAACTAACATGATTCTTGAAATGTAAAGAAGAACTTGAAATCGAATTTCTTTTTAAACTAGGATTAGAGGGTACCTCCCTTACCCTTGTAGTCCTTCCTTGTTGTGAGTTTTGCTTTCTTCTCTTCTTCCTTTCTTCTTTCTCCCATCTCCTCAGGTGCTCCATCTTCTTTAGCTCCTTCTTCCTTGGACACTTGGTGTGGTAGTGCCCTAACTCACCACACGTGAAGCATCTAATCCTCTTTTTCTTAGCTTGAGCCTCTTCATTCCTACAACCCACATTAGCTTTAAAGGAATTTACAATGGGTTTAGGGTGTACCTCCTTTTTACCTTTTAGGCACTTATCCTTATAGTGCCCCTTTTCGTTGCACCCAAAGCATGTGATGTGATCTTTCTTCTTTGCTTTGGTGGAGGTAGAGGCATCTTCTTGTGCTTGTATGATTGAGGGTCTCTCCTCCCTCTCAATTCTTGAAGTTCATGCCTCTTCTTCTCTTGAGGAGGTTGATGACCTTTCACATAGCTCCTCCTCCTTACTTGAAGAACTTGACACTTCACTTGATGAAGTGGATGACTCATTTCTATCCTCTTCTTGAATCATGAAGCTCACTTCAATGGAATCTTCTTTTGATTTAGATTGGATGGTGTTCTTATGAAAATATTCTATTTTGCTCCATAATTCACACGCATTTTCATATGTCCCTACACCACTCAAGACATTATTAGGCAAAGCATCAATTAATATATATATTACCTTCTTGTTTGCCCTAGAGTAGTCTTGTTGCTCTTGAGTCCAATTTCTAGGACGAAGTTTCTTTCCATGCTTGTCCTTTGGGGCTTCGAATGGCTCTTCTAGCATGACCATGCACTCCCATTCCATGCTAAGCCAATTCTTCATCCTCGCCCGCCAATAATCGAAATCTTCGTTGTCGTAGGGCGGTGGGGTGTAGATGTTGTCCCCAAGTTTGTCTTCCATGATTTTTCACCTCTAGCGGTTGCTCCCTCGGCGGTTAGTCCGATCAAGAGCGGTCCTTCGCTCTGATACCAATTGTTAGGATCGATACGCCTTGCTAGAGGGGGGGTGAATAGCAAGTCTCGGCTTGTTCTTCCTACGTTGTTAGTATACGCAGCGGAAACAATAATAATAAACAATAAAAACAAAGGAACAACGCTAACAAACCGTATTTAGTTGGTATCCACCCCGACCGGGTGACCAACAATCCTTCGGTGGATCAACCCCCAGATAACCTCCGGCTAGATCTGTCACTCCTTGTGGGTGGAGAAACCTCGCCACAACACTTTGGACGCTCTCTGATCACAATAGACTACTAACACGCTTTACCCAAGCGAGTTTCGTCAAGAAGCCCCAGCCCGATCGAGTCCCCCTTTAAATAGACTCGGGCTGGAAATCACGCCACCAGTCGACTCGACTGGTGCCAGCCAAATTCGACCGTTGACACTCCAACGTTCGAATTTGCCAGCTCACCAGCCTCCTACCAATCGACTGCCCCCAGGGCAGTCGACTGGTCCCTAGCTGAAACCCTTCCCGAGTACATTCACACAGCACTCGACCCTCACGACTCGACTGACTCCTCATCCGCAGCCTCGACTGTTGCCTTCGCGCCCTCTTTATCTTCGGCCCTCGTCCCTCGGATGCGCACGCAAGCCTCCAGCTTGCCTCCATGCCACCCTTCACGTACGCCTCGAAGTCCGCGCCCATTAGCTCATCGTCCCTGCACTCCATGGTCCCTCAGATGCGCACGCCAGCCTCCAGCTGGCCTCCATGCCATCCTTCACCGTACTGAGGTCGTCCAGTCAGGTCCATATGCGTAACCTGTACAACCTGCACACTCAACATACGCATATTAAATACAAGGGTAAACCTAACTTAAACCCTTTGCCCAAACATCAAAACTCATGGTCACACAGGACCATCTTAGGGCCGATTGCTCCAACAACTATTACAAAATATGTAAAGGAACACCAATGTGGAACTGTTAGGGAAAGTGTTGATCATCATGCATGCTCTTCGTCATTTGTAACGTCTTTTGTTGAAGAGAAATTTCTTCATAATGAGCAATACAAACCAAGTATGATTATATCAGATATAAAAGCTAAGTTTAGAGTAATCATATCATATAGAAAAGCATACATAACCAGGGAGAAAGCATTAAAAAGGTCGTTGGAGATTATGATGAGGCATATAGAGATTTTCCACAATATCTACGTGAGTTCAGAGCTAAGGATCCTGAAACATATGCGGCACTGTACAGGAATGGTAACAATGAGTTCCAGCGGTGTTTTTGGGATTTTGATGCTTGTCGAAGGGTATTCATGTCTTATTTGCATAAACTTATTGAAATTGATGTCACACATCTAAGAGGGAAGTATCCAGGTGTATTGTTGATCGCTACAGCCATCGATGGTAACGATAATGTTCACCCAGTTGCCTTTTGAATCGTTGAAGTTGAATGTGGGTTTGCATGAGAGTGGTTTTTGGAGCATACAAAGAGGTTCTTTGCTGTCGATGAGCAGTCAATGACCATAATATCAGATAGACATCGTGGCATATCAGTAGTTAGGAAAGTCTACACAAACACCCATCATGCTTTTTGTTGCCACCATATGTCTTGTAATATGGTAATGGATACTGGAAGTAGAGCAGCTTTAGGATTGTGTTGGGCAACAATACAAGCAAACACAACACTCTAATATGATCTCATAATGCAGTCAATACTTGAAAAACATCTAGATACCCATAAATGGTTTCAGAATATTGACCCTAAAAGGTAGACTAATATACACTTTACTGGGAGAATGTGAGGGCGATCGAAGGTCGGCAAGGGGGGGGGGGGTGAATTGGCCCTGAAAATAAAAATTACTATCTTTTGTTTAACTTAACAAAGATGTTATTTAGATTAAAAATAACATAAACAAAGAAGCAAACAGTAAATAAATAAATAAAGAGACAACAGAATTTTACTTGGTTTGCAACCAGGGAGGTTGCTAATCCAAGGCTAAATATGACTCGATTCTCCTGAATAACACTCCTTCGGGAGGAGAAACCTCTTACACGTAGAAAGCTCAGAAAAAGAAAGAGAGATTATACAAAACATGTTTACTATTACTAATGCTTGGAATGCATGGAAATAATGAAACTGAGCTCCAGGGGTCTATTTATAGCCCCAAACAGAATTATCCGTTTGCTGACGTGGCACATATAGGGCGTCCAAGAGCTCTTAGGCGCCTAACACGTGGCTCTTGGCACCTAACACGTGGCCTGACGCTTATCCAGAAAGCAACGTTCGAAAACGGCTAAGATTAGCCTCTCTGGCGCCTGATAGCACAGAGGTGCCCTAGTGCTCGGGAGCCTGACAGCCCAGGTGCCCGTATGCTCACGAGCACCCGACAGTGACTATTTTGGTCAGCAACAGCTAACCATTCTGCAGCCTGACTTCCTAGCTTTTTGGGTGATTTCTGTCCAATCGGAATTATGCTCACCCGAACCCGACTTCGACCTTTCGCCACTCTAGCGTCCTTCCTCCGGCTAAGGATGGAAATAGACCAGGCGGCCTGTCAGGGGCCTGTGGCCTGGCATGTATTTGGCCTGGCCTGGCCTGGCCTGTTAAAAATTAAAATAATAAACAGGCCATTTTGAAAGCCTATTTTGCTTATCAGGCCAGGCCCAGGCTCAATATAAAGCCTATAAAGCCTGACAGGCCGGCCTGGGCCTGTTAAATATGTATTCTATAAATTAATAAATATCAAAATATAATATAAATGTAGGGATAGTAGGGTTTGATCCCTGGATGCCGGAGTAAGCAAATACCTATTCACACTCACCTAACCACCAGATCAGTGAACCATTGCTTCAAATTTGACAACAATTGTATATTTGTATGCTACACCTACACAGAGAGTGCTGAATATTTGATTAAACATTTGTAAGCAATTCTGAAAAATCAGCTTAATCTAAAATCTTTGATGTCTTCTTATCCAAAATCAGAATATCTATATCAGATTATTGAATAGGCTTTGTAAACAGGCCACAGGCCAGGCCAGGCTATTGAACAGGCCAGGCTCAGGCCTAAAATAAAGCCTATAACAGGCCACAGGCCAGGCTCAGGCCTGTTTGCTATTATACAGGCCTGGCCTGTTAAGGTGAAAGCCTGGCCTGGCCTGGCATGTTTCCATCCCTACCTCCGGCTTCTCGTCCCTCGGACGCAGCGCGTGTCCTACTCATTCCACTGGCGTACTCTTCCGTAGAGCTCCGCGTCTGTCGGATGCACCAAGCCCATCAGCTCCCTTTTCGTGCCTTCTTTCTCGACCGCAGCGTCTTCCGCTCAACTTCATGCTCTCCTAAGTTCCTGTACACTTAGACACAAGGATTAAAAACACCAGAACCTAACTTAAATTGGTTGACCACATCAAAACCAACATAGGGTACTTACAATCTCTCCCTTTTTGATGTGCATCAACCCGAGTTAAGTTAGGATAAACAAATATAAAAAAATATGAATAAATATATAACAGTGTAACCGCTAAAAAAAATAAAATTAGAGCCTACCCCTTAGCTTAACACTACTTCTCCCCCTTTGATCACATCAAAAACTTAAAAAGTTATGAGAAAATATAAATAGTTTCCAGAATTTAGAAGTTTTAAAGAATTAACTTTAGAAAAAACATTGTCAAAGTTTTCTAACATTTTTAAAAATCAATTTATTTCAAAAAAAATTCTCAAGATTTTAGAACAAATTTAGAAAATTCAACTTCGATGAAATTAATTTTAAAGTATTTCGAATGAAAATCATAAAAATTTGATTATTTTCAAAATTTCGAAAATATTTTTGTAGATAGAACACTGCTTATAAAAAAAACTTTACACTAATTTTTCTACAAGTAGTTATCAAAAAAAATAACAAGATAAAGCATTATTTACCCAAATTTACTCGAAAGAAAATCAATAGTTTAAAATATATTTAGGAACCCAATATAAATTTTTACCGATAGGGTTTATTAAAAACTTAAATGAAATATCTGATTTGAGAATTTTTGCAATTTAGCTCCTGTGAAATCTGTAATATCAATTAAGTTTTTCATCATATTTAAATTTTGAATTTTATGAACATTTTGAACATGAATAGTTATTTTTCAAATTTTCAATTTGATTCTTCAGTTTTTCATTTTCAAATTTTAACTTATCATACATTTCTAGTGGGCAAGAAGATGATAATTATTTTTTCATTTCTATATTTTTTTATTTTTAATTTACACAGGGATTTTTTTTTCATTTCCTTAATTTTAAAATATAACTGATTAGGAGATAGAAGGCATACCTCACTTACCATATGTCTTTTGAAGTCGGAACCTCCCCCTTCATCGTTGCTTCTTTCTGAAATTTCTCTTCCTTCATTGAGGCTCATCTCGGACGAACTTTCACCGTCTTCTGGTAGGTACTCGGCCGTTAGTGCCAGTCCTTTAACCTCCTCGGTGACATACTCTTCTGAAAATGAGTCGGTGTCTATTGAGGAGTCGAATTGTACTTCCTTTGATTCTTCATGGAGTTCTAGCATTTTATACCATAGGTCTTTAGTAGAATTCTATATTTTGATTCTTTCGATTTTCTCAGCTGGTAGTACGCTTAGATGATGGAACTCGGCCTTACCGTTTACCGTAAATTCATCGCATTGCTTTTCGGTTCAGAGATGTTCTTCGAGTTCATTTCCGTTCTTATTTGTAGGTACTTCAAAATAAAATTTCATTGTTAGTAAAATACTAAAATCTATTTTCAAAAATACCTCCATTTTGCATTTCCAAAATGCAAACTCCCCCTCAAACTTTGGTGGGTAGATGACTGGTCCGACCATTTTAAAGTTGCTTCAAATGACGGTTAGTCCTTCTGGTGCGTCCTCGCTCTGATACCAATTGAGGTTGATCGAAGGTCGACAAGAGGGGGATGAATTGCCCCTGAAAATAAAAATTACTATCTTTTGTTTCTACTTAACAAAGATGTTAGTTAGATTAAAAATAACATAAACAAATGAAGCAAACAATAAATAAATAAATAAATAAAGAGACAACAGGATTTTACTTGGTTTGCAACTGGAGAGGTTGCTAATCCAAGGCTGAATATGACTCAATTCTCCTGAGTAAAACTTCTTAGGGCGGAGAAGCCTCTTACACATGGAAAGCTCAGAAAAAGAAAGAGAGATTATACAAAACTTGTTTGTTAATGCTTGGAATGCTTGGAAATAATAAATGTGAGCTCCAGGATTTATAGCCCTGGTCAGAATTATCCGTTTGTTGAAGTGGCACATATAGGGCGCCCGAGAGCTCTTGGGTGCCTGACACGTGGCCTGACACTTATCTAGAAAACAATGTTCGCAAACGACTAAGATTAGCCTCTCGGGCGCCTGATAGCACAGGGGCGCCCGACTACTCAGGTGCCCGACAGCCTAGGCGCCCATATGCTCACGGGTGCCTGACAGTGGTTGTTTAGGTCAGCAACCACTGACCATTCTCCAGACTGACTTCTATTCTTTTTGGGTGATTTCTGGCCAATCGGAGTTAGGCTCACCCGAATCCGACTCTGGCCTTTCGCCCCTCGAGCATTCTTCTTGTTGGCTTCTCATCCCTCGGACGTCGCGCGTGCCCTTCTCATTCCACCAGCGTACTCTTCCGTAGAGCTCCCTCGGATGCACCAAGCCCGTCAGCTCCCTTTCCGTGCCATCTTTCTCGACCCTGCGTCTTCCGCTCGACTTCCTGTGCTCCTAAGTTCATGTACACTTAGACACAGAGATTAAAAACACCAGGACCTAACTAAATCTGCTAACCACATCAAAACCAACATGAAGTACTTACAGAAGGTACAAAATGCTAACCACTAATTGTGTGGAGAGTTTAAATGCTTTATTCAAGAATACACGTGAACATCTCATAACAAGTTAATTGATAATACAAGAAGAAAGGTAACTTAATGGTTCTTTAACCGTAAAGAGTAAGTCCCAAAATGATATATTGCTTTGACACCTCATGCTACAAAAGAAATGGATTCAAGGAGAGAGAAAGCTAAAGCATATAAGGTTCACCCGTACTCTCAATTAGAAATAGAAGTAGAGACATGGGGCGCTTCATACATTGTTGATTTGGAATAAAAATATTGTAAATGTGGGGAGTTTTAAAATTCAGGGCTCCTTTGCTCACATGCTATTGTCATCATCATTCACCAGAACATGGATACACTCCCATATTATGAGCATAATTTTTATTCACAAAATTGGAATGTCATTTACATGGATTGTATTTACCCTTATCGAAACAAGGAGTTTTGGCCTAGGGTCGTAAACAAGATTATAGTTCTATATCCCCATAGTTTTGTGCAGCCCGGTAGGCGAAAGAATGCACGGATTAAGTCAAGACACAACGGGAAGGTAAAACTCAAATGTAGCTGTTGCAAACAACTTAGTCATATCGAAGGACTTATAGAATGCCGCCAACCCTAGAAGGACTTATAGAATGCCGCCAACCCTAGGTTCTTGAGTTACTGGTATATGTATGCAGGAATATTTTGCTTAAAGTATATATTTTGTAAGCAAGAGAAGTAAATCTATATATTTTATATCAAGTACAGCGATAGTATTGTAAAAATACTAGTTATGGTTAATGTTGTCACTTGGTATTCTAATAATATGATACATTTCAGCTTAATTAATTCAATGTAAGCCGAATATGATCATAGATCGGTCCAGAATACTTAAATATTTTTGTTAAAAGATTAATATAAATTTTGAGATTAAATAACGATAAAAATATAAAATATACAAATACATAAAGAATAAATATAAAGGAAGAAATATAAACTATAAATAAATAATTAGAGTTTAATGATTAAAATTATAAGAAAAATAAAGAATAGAAAGTAAAATAAATAATTATGAGGTGATGATGTTGCAAGGAATCGAATTGTGCTATGCATTGTGTATTTAGGGGCTTTCCAGATATTATCCGATACTACGATATATTTAAGCTTGTTTAAAGTTTAAACAAATGTAAGTCTGTATTGATCATACTTTAGTATTTCATAAAAAAATATTTTGTCAAAAGATGTAGAATTATATAAAAAATTATCCAATAAATTATAAAAAAACATTTTTAAAATAGATAAAATATTAGTGAACGTTGGGCTGAAATCCCAGTAAATCAAGTCCTCTACTAATCAAAATTGTTCTTTTATTAAATTATAAATAAATATGTATAATATAAAAATATAGAAAAGATTAAGTTAATATATGAAGAGATAAAGAAAAAATATGAAGATATAAATATAAAATATAGAAATTATAAATAAATAATTAGAGGTTATAGATGTAAAATATAAGGAATAAAAATAATAGATATTAAAATAAAATTATAAATGTGAAAAAATCTAAGATAGATAATAAAATATAAAGATAAGAAAATTAAGATATAAAGAAAGAAATATAAAATATAAGTTTGGACACCAATTAAAAAACCTATAATTGAAATTAAGATAAAAAAACATAATTATAAAGAAAAAATATAAAATATAAATAGATAAATATAGTTTATAGATTAAAAATATAAGAAATAAATATAATTACATTTAAAATAAATTATAAATGTAAAAGAAAATTAGGATAGGTAATAAAATATAAAGATAGTAAAATAAACAGATAAAGATGAAAGATAAAAATAAGTCAACTGCTTCCAAAATGATGCTGCATTATTCTGTGTCAAGTAATACGGTATGAGAATTTCATTGATATTCATTAGAACTAAGTTTGGTTATCACAAACCTTAACTAATGATATCAAGTATTGAAAAATATAAATATCCTAGGTCTATCAGTGGATTTCCATCGAAACTCACTGATGGACCTACAAAAGTCCAATTGCAACAAATTCAAATATTATGATTTGATGGTCTGTAAAAGGAATTGAATTTTGTTATGTATTTTGTATTTAGGGTCTTTCCAAATATTGTATGATACTACGATATATTAAAGTTTGTTTCAAGTTTAATTAAAAAAATACCTGAGTATTTAATTAAAAAAAATATTTTATCAGAAGTTGTAGAATTATATAAAACATTATCCTATAAATAATTAATAAATCATGATTATATATTATAAAATATATTTTTATAATAAAAAGAATATCAGTTCACTTTGGACTTAAAATCCCAATATATCAGGCCCTCTATTAACCAAAATCGAAATATTTTTTTCTAAATTATAGATATAAGAAATACATAAAAATATAATTAAAATATAGATTTAAAATATAACAAAAAATAATAGATATTAAAATAAAATATAAATGTAAAAAAATAAGATAGATAATAAGATATAAAGATAAGAAAATTAAAATAATGAAAAATAAAGTATAGTATAAATTAGAAATACATAATAAATAAAAATTAAATTAAATTAAAAATAATAGATATAATAAAGAAGATATAACTAAAAATAAAATAAAAAATAGATTTTCAACCTAACAAATAAAAATAATAGATATAAAATTAAAATATAAAGGTGAAAAAAAATTAATTTAAATCCTTTAATTAAAAAAAACAAAACCCACGAAGGAGTGCAGAGCTGTCGTGTGGCAATGGGAGCTGGGTGCTTTTAAACAGAGTGACCATGGTTATCAATGCCGTTGCAGAAGGAAAATATTAATATTTTAATGGACGCCATAATGTGATAAGCGCTATAAAAAAAATAGGGTATACTAATTCCACAAGATCATCTTCCCAATTCTATTATTGTTTTTTTAATATTTTTCTCTATTAAAAATCTCATTTAAACATTAGAAGGTCAGGCCGAGATAAAACCAATGCCCTGTGACTGTGTGTTAACTTTGGACGGGACGGCTCTCTTAATAAGATACGGAAGCCACGAGGAGTGCTCGGCTACAAGCATCCAAGGAGTACTCAAACATTGGCAACCAAATTTCATCATGATCCCGATCTATTTCAAAAAGGTTGGAACCGTCAACCCAGCGGCCCCCTGGTCTCTGCCCCACAAGTATCCAGAGGGGGTAAATCACGGTGAATGCTGGGCAGGCCAAGACACCCAGGCGCGAGGGATTTTTTTAAACAGCAGCCGAGGTTTCACCCCTCGTTCATACTGTCGACCCTCGAACCCACGACCTCTATTTCAAGTGTGAGTGTCTTAACCAGCTGATCCAGCCCGTGAGGGCTATCATGATCCCGATCTAGCTTACATATCAATTGGTCGGCTAGCTTGGCACTATCTAGAGTCGAGTTGGATTACCCTCGTAGATACTGGGTAGGACGAGAGGCGAGGTAGGAATCCTATCGCTCAATCGGCCCAAGAGAAACTGATCGAGCCGATCGGAAACGATGTTTAAACCCGAGTTCCCGAGCGGAACGCCGAGTAACCGACCCCGCCTGACACCCAAAACACCTCTTACAGGGGGTTCGCACACAAGGTCCAGAGACTGAGCCCAGAACGGCTGGGCGCCCTTCTCGCCGAGTCAGCAGAGGTGGTCACAGGATTGCTTGGGCACGCAACTCTCGCCAGGCCGGCGAGTCCATCTGAGCCTTCCCGGGCTCGGGCAGGAGCTTTGTTGCACTCAGGAAGTTATGCGGGTAACCCGGTCTCACTCGGGTCAGCCAAGCGGCAAGTCGGCGATTTACCCCAATTTCTGTCCGAAGATGAACTTCAAAAATTTCAATGTCGAAGTTGAAGTTCAACTAGGTAAGAAAATTAAAGCCGTCCGATCCGACCGTGGAGGAGAATATTACGTTCAATTTGATGGATCAGGTGAACAACGTCCAGGACCTTTTGCAAATTACCTTGCTGAGTGTGGGATTGTGCCTCAGTATACCATGCCTGGTACACCCAGTCAGAATGGTATAGCTGAGCGTCGCAATCGAACCCTAAAAGACATGGTGAGAAGTATGATGACTTTCACTTCTCTACCGGAGCCTTTGTGGGGTGAGGCACTCAAGACTGCAGTTTACCTTCTCAATAGAGTACCTAGTAATTAAGACAGTAACTAAAACCCCATTCGAGATGTGGACGGGTAGAAAGCCTAACATTAGGCATTTACACGTCTGAGGTTGTCCAGCTGAGGCTAGGACTTACAAGCCTAATGAAAATAAATTGGACTCAAGAACTGTTAGCTGCAATTTTGTAGGTTACTCTGAGAGATCAAAGGGGTATAAATTTTATGATTCATCTAATAGAATATTGTGTTTTCTCCTAACCGCATGAATTTTAGAAACAAAATAAGAACTCGAAGAGAAAATATAATGTACATGAGCATGGATCTATTGTTTCATCGAATCATGGCATAACAAAATAAAAGATATGAAATGGCAATTGATCCGATAGAGACTGAGCTTGACGTCCTCGAGTCAAATGGACGTGATGATGATGTTGACGATTTGATCAGGCATTGTGAGACCAGCTTTGCTTGGACTGAATGGAGAGACAAGCTTGCGGATGATATGTTCATGAGCTTGTAGTCATCGGTTAATTAAATATAATGATCTTTTTGAAAATTTAGTTTCCGTTTCCATGTATTTGAACTCTTTGATTATGTTGTATTTGGGCTTATTATCCATTTGAATAGTTTGAACAATTTGATTGTATCTGGATTTCACCCATATGTATTTGGGCTTATTATCCATTTGAATAGTTAAACAATTTGATAGTATCTAGATTTGATCCATTTGTATTTAAGCTTATTATCCATTTGAATAGTTTGAACAATTTCATTGTATCTGGATTTGATCCATTTGTATTTGGGCTTATTATCCATTTGTATAGTATTCATTTGATCTATTTGATTATGTTTTATGCAAGAAAAATGTGTTATTTGGATGGTTTAATTTTAGTTTTCAATGGAAGGAAATAGCTATAAGAGGATAAAAGTAGTAACAACGACCAAGGATGCACTAGCTGAACAAGTAAAAAGTTCAATGCCAATGAAGTTCAAAAGGAAAACTCAGAGTACTAAACACTTATGGACAAAACAAGAGGATGTTGTATTAGTTGACTGCCTTGTTGAGTTGAGCAAAGATTCAACTTGGAAGAGCGAGAATGGTTTTCGAACTGGGTACTTGTTGCATTTGGAGAAAGTAATGGCTGCTAAATTGCCATCCAGCAATTTGAAGGCTACCCCTCTTATTGAGTCAAGATACAAGCTACTTAAGAGACAATTCCATGCTATCATTGAAATGTTGAATCATAATAGTGGATTTGGGTGGAATGATGTTGGGAAGTGTATTATTGCTACAAAGGATGTTTTTGATGATTGAGTTAAGATAATTTTTTCTATTTTTGAGTTTTTTTCATTTATTTGTTGATTATGAGTTTTTTTACTAATGATCTTCTCCGTGAGCTTTTAACTAATGATATATTTTTAATTTAGAGTCATCCAGTTGCTATTGATTTAAGGAATAAAGAGTTTCTCCATCTTGATGACTTGATGTCTGTGTGGGGGAAAGATCGTGCCACTGGAGCTAATGCAGAAACCCCAACTGATGCGGTAGAAGAGATAAATTTATGCGATGAAGAGGTTGACACGTTTAAGCTTGAAAAAGACGAATATGGTGTAGGACATAAAGATGACTCTGATGATGGCAACCAAGCAATAAGGATGTCTGAAACTCCAAGTTTATCAGTTTGCCCAACAAATAAGAAGTCAACCAACAGAAAGAAAAAAGGAAAGTTTGATGATGTTCTAGGTGACTTAGTGGGAGAAATTCAAAAGTATATCATTTCTGCTAATAAGGTTGATGCGGAGATCTCCACTTACTTCAAGAAACAAAACGAGAATAGTGATAGAAAAAATGAAGATATACGAAGAGTTAATAGAACTTGCTGAATTTTCTGAGCAAGAAATTATGGATGTTGGGGAGACCATAAGGTTGACAACTTTTTTGCATTGTCAAAGATTTAGGAGAAATTATGTGATGAAGCAACTCTCTGAGATCCATCCTAAATGATTTAGCTATTTGAATTAGGTTGTTGGTACTTATATTTTGATATACTTTTGGATAGTCGTGATATCATTTTGAACAAAACTTATTTGGATGAATGTCATTTTGGGTTGAATTTGGATTGACTTTTATTAGATGAATATCTTTTTGAATTATTTCTATCTATTGAAGTATGCAGCAGATTGGAATTTCTTGATTAATGCATGCGGTCAAACATTGCATTGGAATGTTCCTCCGTGCAATGATGTAAAAAATCACTGCATTGGAATTTCTTGATTAATGCATGCGGTCTGTCTTCATTCTGTATGATATCTCTTAAGCTACTTCTAGAACAGGAATTCCTCAAGCTGATTGGCATGGAAAAGCACACGACAACAGTCCTCTAGCAGCAGCACCTGTAGAATGATTGTTTGCTGGTTTATATTTATGTATAAACATATATATGCTATCTTTTTAGGTTCACCACAAGCAATTAAGTTTCCAATTCAGAAACCAGTTGAAATTTTAGTTATTGCCAGTGAATAGATGATGACAATATTGCTCATTGTATTTTTCATTACAGTTCATGTTCCTTTGTCATTCATTTTCTCCATAAAATTTCACAAATAATTCTTATTCTTAATTTCACAAATAATTCTTCATATTTAAAACATGTAATTTGCAGGGCCTGATGTGTCACCAGTGACTGCCTTGCCCCCTACTATCCATGTGAATCCTGTTACACCTGTCGCTGCACCTCCAGAAGATCTATCCAATAATAGAACCATCATAACTATTCTAACACAAAAGGTGTTTTATTCTGTTTTCTCCGATTCCAATGATGATGTTAACTAAATGATAATTTACAATTGATGAATTTTCTTATGGTGATTTGTAATAGGGACAAATACACAATTTGGAGGTCCTGCTGGTATCTCCAGTAGTAGCACCACCACCACCTTCCATCCATGAGAATTTTGGCATGCCAGTTGCTGGGTTGCCTCCCGAAGGAGTATCCAGCCATGTCCCCCCTAGAAATGATAGACAGAATTACAGCATGCCAGTTGCTGGGCCTCCCGAAGGAGTATCCAGTCATGTTTCCCCTAGAAATGATAAACACTCAGGAGGTAGTTATCTTCTGTTTGAGGCTGGCATGATAAAGGGAACATATTAATTTAACTGTTATTTTTGGAAAGGTTCTTTACCTAGGATGAGCCCTACACCTCATGAAACCGAGGTGCCTTCTGATAATGCTCATGGTCCTCATAGTTCTCATTCACAGCCTCCATTAGAAAGAGTACCTGAGAGTCCTCCACCTGTACCTACAGCTTCATCTCAGCATCAGCATATTCACCAAGGAAAAGGGCAGGAAACCCTTCATCTGCTCCATCTCCACTGCACACTCCTGATGCTTACTATCATGGTAAGATGATACGAAAAATACATCATTTAAGTTTCTGTTGTTTTTTCTTTAAAGTTTCATCTAAGATTCTAGTCATCCTACAACACCTCTCTCCCTGATTAGGCCAAAGGCTCTTGCCCCAGGGAAGAGATAAAGCTGATGAAACTTGCTGTAGAAAAGGTGGGTCTTGATGTTGATAAAGCTCCTCAGGGAAGAGATGGAGCTGCTCATAGATCTCTGCACTTCTTAGCAGTTTGCCATGTCAGACTTGCTGCTACACTTAATGGTTTTCAACATTCTGAGGAGCTATTGGTGAACTATTTTGAGATATACCCAACTTGTCTCGAACACCTTTTGTTAACAGTGTGGTCACATGAAAATTACAAATTTGATGTATTTTGACGAAGTTTTTAAGAAATTGGTACGAGACTATCCTCTCAACTAGATCATAAATTTCAATTTGTATGCGGTCAGATTTATATATTTTTGTACTTGTTACAATTCAATAATTAATTGATGTCCAAATCAAATAAGATTTTGATTGATAACTTTAAATAGATAATCACGATTATGAAGATGACCCCAATCAAATACACATGAAAGAAATCAGGAGTCATGAGGCCGTACGTAGGGCAGCACCGTGAACACCGTCTGCGTCGCCGTGAGACCGAAGAGGAAAATCGCCGCCAGCAACCCGATCACCAACCACAGATTTCCGAAGTAGTGGCGACACAAGATCGACATGCAATGATTCCACTTGCTCTCGTAGTGCCTGTTCGCTTCCACAAAGACGGAGGCCAGATGCCCCACGCCGTCGTCGATCGCCGCCCCCGAGCAGAGCTTGTTGAACAGCTCGGCCACGTCCTGGTTGTCCCCTAGCCCGCTGCCGATGATATCGCCCTTCTGCAGCAGCGTCACGTCCTCCGGCGTGTCGATGATGCAGTCCATCAGCGACGCGTAGCCCGTCACGTGCCGGCTCACGCGCTTGTACCCCTGCTCGAACGCGATCAGGTTCCGGAACAGCGTGTTGAAGTGGCCGGTGACGGCCAGCTTCGGGATCTCCATCTTTCCGTTGTTGAACGTGATGTCGAGCATGTTCCTTGTCCGCTTCCGCTGGAACTTGACGCCGGCCTCGCTCAGACGCGTCGCGTTGGGGATAGATTTCACCCGGGTCGTCTGCGACTTGTTAGGTTGTCCTCGGATTGACCTCGCCCCGGTCGTCCGCGGCTTGTTAGCTCGCGAGAAAAACTTCGTCCTCGATTTTGCTTCGGCGGCGTCCTTCTTCCTCGGGGCGATGCAGGAGTGGAAGAGGTGGAGGAGATGGCAAAATCCCCCTTTTCCGGCGCCGTCAATTGGCAACTCCAGCTCCATGTCGGAGAACGCGTTGAAGAAATCCACGGCGCACTTGGCGAAATCGACCTGGCCAGGGAAGGCGTAGTCGGAGAGGAGCTGGAGGAGGAAGAAGGGGATCTGATTCTCCAGCTTCAGCATGTCGCGCGCCACCACGGGGAGAATCCACGACGAGCTCACGATGGGGTTCTGCACGGCCTCGAGCCTGCAGCTGACGCCTTTCTTCAAGATGAGGATGGTCTCGACGACGAAGCAACCGTCGAGAAGCATCATCTTGACGAAGTCGTTGCTGGTGATGGAGGCGAGGTCGTCGGCGTAGGCAGCGCGGGCGCGGCGCTCGGAGACCTTGATGAGGCGAAGGTAGTCGACTAGCGCGTAGCAGATGCTGCGGCCGAGGAACTTCTTGAGGCTGAGCCTCTTGAGACGGTTCATGGGGAGGAGGCGGTCGACGTCGCGGTGGTAGGGGCCGAGGGAAACGACCTTGGGGTCGTAGAGCTTGGCGTCGTCGTCGCGGATGTGGTGGGGGACCCGGAAGATGGAGGCAGGGTCGGTGCGCCATGGCTCCCAGTTGGTCTCGGCGAGCTCCTGCTCGAGGGAGACGAGCCATTCTTTGTCCAAAGGGACGTTCTCCAACTCAGTGATCATTGCAGAGCTCATTCCGACCTCGATGATCCGCAAAGCTTCTCCAAGTTCAATTTCAACTAGATTTAGAGGATGATTTGCTGCATACTTGAATCATGGCGTTTCCTAAAGTCTGTTGCAAATAAAAGATGAACTTTTTAGGAAGAAGATTCGAGGAAGGTAGTTGAGATGTATATGTTTTTGGATGAGAGGAAATTGGGAATCCTGTTCACAGGTCCGAACTGATCTGATCAATTTGTTTTTCTAATATATAATGATTTGTTTTACAAAACCTATTCTGTTGCATTTGGCAGTGTGTTCTGCCATGGTTGCAGTAAAAGATAAATTATCATTTCCATCTCATTATAATAATTTTTTTATCTTTTAATCAACTAAATATCTTATAAAATTATATGATTTTACATGAGAATCGTGACGGAAACAACAAAGGACGATTGCTCTTTTAAAAAATAAATTATGAAAATTATTAATTTAAATATTATAATTAATAAATAACGAATATATTAATTTTATCAAATTTTAATTAATTCTAAATTTTATGATAATTTATAAATCAAATATCATATAACACGTGTTAAATGAATATATAAATCAAGTTTTATTTTTGGAAGAATATTTTTAAAAAAATAAAATTTCTGACGTTGTTTGATTGCGATAATTTATCTCCTTTTATTCAATTACTTTGGGATGGATTTGACGATTGGTGAAAGTTTTTTATAAAATAGAATTAATTATTTTAAATTTATCTGTTATTTAGTTTTCATGGGGCACAAAGGACAGAATTCCACATGTGGTGTTGCATGAATAATAAATAAAAATATAAAAGTCGGTGAAGGTTTTTGGCACATGAAGTTTCGAAAGAGAATTCTCTAAGTTTACAAATTTTAACTAGGACGGAATCATATATAAATTTAGAAAAATAATAGAGAGAATAAAAATAGGAGATTGAAAGATAAAGTAAATAACGTGACATTTTGTATGTAGCGATCTTCGACGGGTTCACTGTGCCCCTTAGGATATAGTTTGATTCGGGGCGGTGGCTGAAGGCCGTCGATAGTATCCAAATAATAATCGGATATGTGCATGTAAAATATCACGTTATTCATTTTGTTTTTACTCTCCTATTTTTACTTTCCCTATCATTCCATATAAATTTATCCGAAGTGATAGTCCGAAGGCCCGGGAGAAGAAATGAAAATGATAAAAGATGAAGTAAGAATTATTTTTAATCACGTGAATATTAGCCCGAAGGCTTTTCAATGGTTTTTATTTGCTATTAGCCAGGTTAAATCAGGCCGAGTAGATTAGTCTTTCTACCTTAGCCATTGATTTTGCGTGAAGTTTAAAGTTAATTACACTTGTATAAAAGGGTTAGTATGGATTTTGATTAATTAGACACGAATCAATCTAAGAAATAATTATAAGTTGATCAGGGAATCGACTGAATATAATTTTCATCCAATTAAGACTCGAGCCAATTGAACACTTAACTTGGGCAATATGAAAAGGAAATAGAATGCATTTTTTCTCGCCTTTGCTTGAAAAACAGACAACTAATCCATTGACTAATAAAAGAAAAGGTTAAAATTGAAGAAGTACCAAACGAAAAACCTAAAAGGAAAAAAAGAATTAGATTATCCATCGAGAAGTGTTTGTTTTAATCATAAGTTCGATCCCTGTAAATTTCAATCTGATGGCTTTGGTTCGAGGAATTTGTGCTTCCTTCTTCTCTTAATGACCTCCTTAACAAAATATCCTTCAAATTTCGTTCATGCTAGAATAAGATAAATCTGGATGAATCCGAATCTCTGTCAATCCAACTATAGGTCCTTATCAACCGCACCTTAGTTCTAGTTGATACTGATAGAACCTTTTATCTTCAATAGTCAAGCGGGTCACGACAAGAACCTTAGACGTCTTGGCTTCCCGAGTTAAGGAAGACTTCCCGAGCGAAGGTATGCTTTCTGAGTCGTGGTGAGCGTGGTTCGGGATGTACGTCCGAACTCAGCTGACTCAGGGATAATTTGGTCAACAACCGAGTACTCTTCTAGCTCGGGGTGCTCCTGACTCGGGGATCTCATGATATGGTGATACTCTGAGTGAAGACTTCTCTGACTCAAGAGGACCCCAGGAGCGTGGGCCGCCACGCGTTCGGCTGGGCCCCGAGCCGAGAGTGCGCGGGGGCATGCCCACTTACGACTTGTACGAAGGTGAGAGTTCGGACCATCGGTCGGATTGTACCCAAGGAGAGTGGGCCACCACGCGTCCGACTAGGAACCGAGCCGAGAGGTGTGCAGGAGCAGATCCGCTTATAACTTCAGGATACTTTGAGTTGAGACTCCCCTGACCCGGGAGTGTTAAAGCTTAGGGATGTTGTGAGTCGGAACTTCTCCGACTTGGGACTCTACTGATTCAGAACTCCCCTACCCAGGACTTCCTGGGCTCGGGGACCTTCGGGGCTCCTGGCCTTCAGGGCTTCTAGCCCTCTTTGCCTTGGCCAGGGCCAATGTTTCCTCGTGTTCGGGGGAAATGGGCCGATCCGCCTATATGACCCTATGTTCGACGGGCTCCTGGGGCCCACAAACCCATCTCCTCCTGACGGGTTGCCAAGCTGCCGGGCTAGGTTACACACAAGTTGGCCGGGGATCATAGAACCTATGACGTTCTTTGACTTGTCAACTTCGTCTATAACCTATCTGTCGAATCTAATGCATGATAAAGAACCAACTAAAAAAATATAAACGGTAAACACTTACAGCGATATTCGTAAATCCTCTTGTTTCTTTGGGCTTGTCGTCAGAAGAACAATCATAGATCGGAAAGTCCTTCAATTTCCACAAACCAAATCCCTCTTACTGGCTGAATGTTCCTTTGTCAAAACTTCTCCGATGATTCTCTCTTGGACGCACCACCTCCCTTTTATAGTAAAGGGGGGGGGGGAAGTCGGCTTTGCCCCCATATCTCCACTTCCTACATCTCCCACTTGTCCAAGTCAAGTCATATAGACTAAATAAGAATCAGATCACAAAGACCATATCATAACTAGGTTACAAAAATCAGAAAGTCACAAAAACCATATAGTCACATAGACTAATAGAACATCCAATTCATATCTTAGGGAAAATAATTCGTGTGACAGCAAACATACCGAGCAATCATTGCTAAGAAACTTGTGGCACTTAACTTAGCTGCTCCTAAGTGATCAATACTAAGAAAGTTGTTACACTTTACTTAGTCACTATATCACATGAATCAGAGACATCAATTACTTGCTTTAACCCCAGATTAAATCATTTACATCAATATGAACATCTCTAATCCCTCACGATGACAATTAAGTCAAGAGCCTTTTCACAATTTTCATTCAATATAATTATTCATAATCACATTTAAGTACTCAAAAAAAATGTAATTGGTCGACCGGTGAATAAGTGTCAATGATGTAAATCTCTTTTAATCTTCCTATTTAGCTTGAATCTATTCATTCTAATCAGTTGCTTTCCTAGTTATGCTCCATAGGTTGAATCATCCATAGCCAATAGGATACATGCTAAGGTAGCAGACACTGATTAAAATTTCAAGCAGACAATTAAATAGTCACATAGGGTAAATCTGAGATTAACTTATAATCTCAAAGGTCTCACATAGTAGAAAAGCAGGGATTCATTCTCCTACTACCCTTATTGTCTCACATAGTAGAAAGCCAGTCGACTGGTGTTCAGCCAACGGCTGGATTTCGAATAGACCAGACCAGTCGACTACTACATGTTGTTCGACCTTACAGAAAGATCAGTCGACTGGTTCCTTTACTAGTCGACTGCTACAGTTTACTCTCAGCGGTGTCAGTCGACTGCCCAGCTTACAAAATCACTCACAACCTCTTCGGAGTTCATCCTTCATGTATGTCTTGAAGTCCACTTCCTCGGCTTGCCCCTTGAAGTTCACTTCCTTCGGCTCTCGCCCCTCGGATGCGCACACGAGCCCTCGGCTTGTCTCTATGTCATCCTTCGTGTATGCCTTTAAAGTTTACTTCTTCGGCTCGCCCTTTGAAGTCTTCTTCCTTCGACTCTCGTCCCTCGGATGCTTCACTCCGTTGTTCCTCATGTGTGGTTCACCAAGTCCTACAAGACTCAAACACACATATCAAACTAACATGAAAACTTAACTTAATCATATTGACACATATCAAAACTCATGATCTATCCGATCAAACCTGGGGTGATTGCACCAACATTACTAGCCTGGATAGTGTGGTTAGCGTGTGGGGAGGACGGGCACACTAATTTATCAGATTTTGACCCCCAAATCTCAAGATGATAATATCCACGTCTTAACCATCAATGCATTCCATGAGGACGTCATACAAGCAATCAACCACTAATCCAGAGTTTCCCCAATAACAAATTAGAATCTATAGTCCCCAATACTTGTTGGCGTTACAGGCGTTACTGGCATTCATCTTGGCGTTACTGACATTCATCTTGAAACTCTGGCGTTACTAGCCAGAGTATTGAATACCTCTATTGATGGAGGTAGATGAAAAGTACGTCTTCTTCTCCCTATAAAGATGGCGTCTAAATGTAATCCAAGAGAGGTAGACGAAGAGGAATCGGAGCATCGAATCAGAGTGGGATTAGGTTTGTGAAAGATCGGGATTTGTCCATGGTGATTTTCTCGTGACAGCAGGCAACCAGAAGGAAAAGGAGCAGAAGGAGATCACTGTAAGTCTTATTCATTTGCAATCCATTCATAGATCTCATGCTTTCAATCTAATATTGGTATCAGAGCGATCAGATTGTAAGAGCATGATTTACCTTTGTACTTAAATTATTTTGCGATGAACTCCTCACTCTGTTGATGGATAAAATCGTTGAAATCGCAACTGAGTTCTTCAATCGCTGCGCGTTTTCACTCCCATGGCCGACGATCGCATCACGTGCGCAAGGGAGCCGTCGCCGTCGGCTGGATGGGTCGATGGAGGCGGCCATAGCATTGGTGATCGCGGAAATGAAAAAAAAGGGTTGGCTGAGTGGGGAAGAAAGCTGCGCGGAAGAAGATGAGAGGCGGCTGTGTGCGTTTGAGAGGCGGCTGATTAGGTTTTTGTGGTTTTAAGGAG
The DNA here is from genome assembly GCA_024364735.1 of Boesenbergia rotunda. Classification (NCBI taxonomy): domain Eukaryota; kingdom Viridiplantae; phylum Streptophyta; class Magnoliopsida; order Zingiberales; family Zingiberaceae; genus Boesenbergia; species Boesenbergia rotunda. The sequence goes on along the minus strand of JAGFNQ010004249.1, from coordinate 240,741 downwards.
AAAGAGTTGATTTTATTACATCAACAAGAAAAAAATGAATTAAATAAAAAAAATAAACCTGCCGAAACCTATTCTGACTCGGAAAAACAATGCTGCCCAATGACCTCCCGAGTGAAGGCAAACAGGCCCAACTAGAAGCTGTATTCGGTAATTTGTTTAGATTTCGTTCAATTTATTTAAATTAGATTCTAGTTTGGTTGAAAAAGATTAAGTTGGTCAAATCGGTTTTGGTTCAAACCATTAGTTGGTTTAACCAAACCATTTTGATCAAATAATCTGAACTAAACAGACTGATTTGATCATTATGTTGAACCCCAAATTAAATAGGCTTAATTGAAGCTACAAACGTAAAGGAAACTTATATGCTTTTATCTATTTGTGTACTTCTTTCTATGCATATGTGTGAATTGAAAAAAAAACTAGTTTTGTTACTGGTTTTGTCAGTTTTGTACTGACTATGTAGTTTTTCAATTCCAGATGTTGTTAGTAATCTGATAGAAGTGTCCTAAGGCAATCGCCTTATGATTGTCTTTATTTATATGATAATTCACTATTTGATATACATGTTTGTGTATTTGATTGGGATCTTAACTCATCTACTGATGCCGCCATACGTTCACAGCATAAGAATTTGTGATGGATCACTATGATTATCTCTAATGTGCAAATGTGAAGTGATGGAAATATCCTAGTCGATGAATTGATAAATACGGACATTATCAGTTCTGTTGAGACTGCATAGGTTATTCTCTATTCAGCTGATTCTCACTGCTGGTGACATTGGGATGTCCGGAGATAAACATGGATGCTAGTTAAGGAACTAGTTCATTGGAGTGACTAGCTGTAAGACTTCATATGGGAATCTACATGTAGATATGTCAATGAAGATCTTACTGCGGCTTAAGTGCGATGTTCCTTTGACTTGCGGTGTTCAAGTCATCTTGGTCATAGAGACTTATACTTTGACATCTTAAGCAAGCATCTCCAAGGAGGTGTGGACCCAGGATGATCGGGTATAAGCCGAAGTGCCCGAAGATGTTTGAACAGCCTACAAAGGATTCACCACTCCTTGCGAGGAGATGTATACCCAGGCCTATCGTCGGATTGTTACTCAAAGCCTCTGGCCAGAGCATATCATGTTTAGAGTGAGAGTCTCTAAAATACATGAGAGTAATTAGAAATCCAAAGGACGAGTAAGACATTACTTGGGCTAGGTGTGACGTAGTCAGCCTAGTGGGAACTGACACCATTGGCCGTGTCCTGAACCAAGTGGGTATAAGGTGGTGAAGGGAATGAGGCACGATTCATTAGAGCTGCTGAAGGGTTTCAGAATAATTTCTTCTGAGGTCAAACCGTTGATCTTTCGATTAATTGGGGATCATGATGTACTACTAGGTGCCACTCATGATCGTTCTATAATTAGTTAATTATAGACGGCCAACATAAATCAAAAGCCTATTTAGTCACACGCACTACGAGTAATCCGAGGGATTTAAAACGAGTTGAAAATTGGATTTTTCGATCAAGAGAAATAAGTCGAATCTGAGTTAGTCAGAGGCGCAATGGAAGCTAAAAATGGCTAAGTCTTTTGAAGGCTTTTTGGGCGAATTAAATGAGTTTAATTCGCGGCGGTTCGGGTTGGTTTGGCCGGCCAAAGAGGGTGCCAAAACCCCCTTTGGTGGCCGGCCACAATAAGAGGAGAAAACCAATTAATTTTGGTTTAATTAATAAGATAAATCCAGCGTGATTTATTTTATAAATTATGGATAAATAAATTTGTATAAAGAAATTTATATAAATAAATTTATAGAAATTTATTCTTTTATGGAAGATTAAAATAATCCATGAATTGGTTTATTTTAATTTTATAAAATCAATTATGAATTGATTTTTTCATAATAAGAAAGTTTATAACTTTCTTATAAAATTTATTCTATAATTTAAAGAGAAGAAGAATTTGTTTTATTATAAATTAGTTATAATAAAACTTGGTTTAAACGGAATAATTCATAAGAATTTATAGGATAAATTTCTTATGATAATTAATTAGTTTTATTATAAAGTTAGTTATAATAAAATTCATAAGAGAATTTATAGGATAAATTTTCTTATGATAATTAATTTATTTTATTATAAATTAGTTATAATAAGACTAGGCTTAAACGGAATAAGCAATAAGAAAATTTATAAGATAAATTTCTTATAACTAATTCCGTTAATTTCGTTAATTCGGTTTAGAGGGAGACTTAGCAAAGGAGTTGCTACTATATAAAGGAACCAAAGGCTAGCCCTTAATTCCAATCAAGAGATTAATTACTCTCTCCCTCTCTCTTATTCTCTTCTCCCTCTCCTTTCCCTTAGGGCTGGCGCCCTTCTTGGAGAATTAGGGCCGGCTCCCACCTTCCTTGCTAGGGCCGGCGCACCCCATCAACACAAAGCAAGGTTGCCGTGAGCTTCAAGAAGAAGGAGAAACGAAACAAGAAGAAGAAGAAGCGGATAGCGACTCCTCTCTTCCCGGAATTCGATTCCGTTTTCTTGGTGGTTAGTTTCCCTTTCCTCTCTTGATCTTCTTGTTGCCTATAGAGAATCTAGTAGTTCTGTCGCACAAAACTCGTGACTTTGCGAAGTCATTCGAAGAGACTCGACGTGGACGCGAATAGAGGCGGAGCTTCCAAGGACGTACGGTTGGATCTCGTCCTTACTTCGAGTTACGAGAGTATAATGTAAATAGTTTACTTTCTGCAAAGTTTTATTTTATGATTATGTCAACACACTATAAGGTTGCATGCTAGATACGAAGTTAAAATAATTTAGGAAATTATTTTATGCAAATTCTTCCGCTGCACGTAAAAATTTAAAATTTTACGAACACGTATCCTTGTCAACATGCACCCGGTCCTAACAGATGTCACATGAGATATGCACCACGATTCGTTGCTATGAGCGAAGTCGTGAGATAATGGAGCAGATAGAGGAAGTTTACTATAGTCCCATTCTCGGGATCCAAGGAAATATAGGAAAATTGGATCGACTATTTGGAAAACTCGAGCAGGAAGAGTTTCCAATCTTGGATGACTATAGGATTGGAGCATTGATTCGTTAATTGCCAAAGCGTGCGAGAAAAGTTGCACACCAGATATGGGGGCATCATGAATGTCGCATCTCATATGCTGAGTTATGTAACCAACTATTTCGCCATGAGTTTCCAGAGGATCTAGAAGATTCTGAGGAGGACCCAGAAGAAAATCCCGAAATGTTCGAGGAAGATCCCGAAATGTTCGAGGACGATCCTGAAATGTTCGAGGAAGATCCCGAAATGTTCGAGGAAGATCTCGAAATGTTCGAGAAGATCCCGAAATATTCGAGGAAGATCCCGAAATATTCGAGGAAGATCCCGAAATGTTCGAGGAATATCTTGAAATGCCTGGGGAAAATCCTGAAATATTTGAGAAAGATCCTGATATTGAAATGATCGAGGAAGATCCTGAAATATTTCAGGAAGATCCGATAGAATCTGTGGAAGATCCCTAGCCTGATCAGACTGGCCGATTAGAGATGAACGAGAGAGTGATAGCCACTGCCATAATATTTTGTATTATGGGAATGATGTCAACTTATCTAGTTCATTAAATTCTGTTTGTTGTACCAACTTATTAAGCCTATTAAATAAAGTTATGTTATGTGTTAACTGACTTGTCAATGATTTGTTCATTTATATGATTAGTTCATATTCAAGACAAATGATTAGTTCGTTTAATGGGATGTATGTAATATAATTGATCAATGTTAATTAGATTGGATGATACGAATGATGAGTGAAATCGTAGTTATCACTTGATTTCGTAAACCAAGTCAAGTTTACATTGAGTCAATCAAAAATTATGTACAGATGATATACACTAAATTAATGAATAATATGTTTATTTATGATAGATCATGGCAACTAAGAACATCATAGCTGAACTGAACAAGGGAGAGAAATTATATGGGGACAACTATAAAATATGGCATCTCAAGATACAATATGTTCTTGAGGAACAAGAAGTTCTGGAGGCTGTAAATCATTTTATGGTAGAACCTGCTGTTGGTTCAACTGCACAGTACAGACTTGATCTAGATGCCTATAGGGCATGAAAGAAAAAGGACTCCACTGCAAAGGGGATATTGATTAGTTCAATGGTAGATGACCTTGTATTTGAGTATGAGCCACTACCATCAGCTCATGTTGTCTGGGTTGCCCTGAAAGAGAAATACAGTGGAGTTAGTATTAGCAAGCTTCGTCAACTGACAATCAAGTTTGACAGTTGTAAAAAGCGCCCGAATGTGATGATGACCCAACATCTGAGAGAAATGGGTAATATGATTCGGGAGCTTAAGACTGCTGGTCATGAGTTGACCGACGAACAACAGGTTCAAGCAGTTATTCGTTCCCTTCCTGATTCTTGAGAAACAATGAAGCAGAACCTTACTCACAGTGAGAGTATCAAGACTTTCATTGATGTCTCACGCCATATTGAACTGGAGGCGGAGAGAATAGAATCCGCAAGGATTTCTGAGCAAGCTTTTGTAGCTGAAGGTTCTGGATCCAAGAATAAGAAAAAATGGTTTAAGAAAGGAAAGGGTAAGGCAAAAGAAGCTGGTGCTACTACTGTGCAAGACCCAATCAAGAAGAAAGGAAAGAAGTATGGAAAGAAACCTAAAGGCAAGCTAACTTGCTACAACTGTGGCAAGAAGGGCCATTTTGCTCGGGAGTGTACTGAGCCGAAAAAGGTAAATCCATGTTTGTCTTCTTTTCATGAGCTTTATGTTGCTAGTTCGGTGTTGTTAGCTGATTTTTATCCTTTGTGGATTATAGATTCAGGAGCAACGAACCATGTAGCTCGTGATCGAGTTACATACGTGGAGTAGCGTCGTGTACCAGTTGGCAATAAGTGGATATATGTGGGAAACAATGCAAGAATTGAAGTCAAAGGAATTGGCACTTGCAAACTCAACCTTCGTGGTGGGCGTACATTGTTTCTGCATGATGTCCTGTATGCTCCTGAGATTCGACGGAACCTAGTTTCTGTGAATTGTCTTCTTGAATTGGGTTATTGTATGAATTTTTACAGTCGTCGTGTAGAACTTAAAATTGACTCTGTGTCAATAGGATATGGTTTTATATCAAACAATTTTTAATGGTTCTTGATGTAGAACCAGATGTTAATTATGGAAATAATGGTTGTTTTTCAAACATTGCTCTTACTAGTGATGCTGATGTTAATGATGAAGTTTGGCATGCTAGATTGGGACATATAGGACAAGAAAGAATTAATAGATTAGCAAGAGAAGGTCTGCTCGGCACTCGTGCTAAAGTTGACTTGTCTATATGTGAGCATTGTCTTGCTGGAAAAGCAACTAGGAACCCGTTTGGTAAGGCTATTAGGGCTGATTCACCATTGCAATTGATTCATTCGGATATTTGTGGTCCGATGAACATGAAGACTAGAAATGGTAGTTCATATTTCATTACATTTATTGATAACTTCACGCGTTTTGGTCATATATATTTGATTTCTCATAAATCTGAAGCATTAGATTGTTTTAATCGTTATTTGAATGAAGTTGAGAATCAATTGGAACGTAAGGTTAAAACCTTACGCACTGACCGTGGAGGTGAATATTTGTCTGATCAGTTCAAGACAATATGTAATGAGAAATGGATTATTAGACAGTTAACTATCCCTGGAACTCCACAGCAAAATGGAGTTGCTGAAAGAAGAAATAGAACTCTTCTTGAAATGGTTAGGTCGATGATGGCTCAAGCTAATTTTCCTATTTCCTATTGGGGAGATACATTATTGGCTGCAACCTACATACTTAACCGGGTGCCTTCTAAATCTGTTCCATCTACTCCATATGAACTTTGAACAGGCAGAAAATCAGATTTGAGTAATCTGAGACCATGGGGGTCAGCTGCTTATATTCATGACAAGACTCACAAATATGGAAAATTAGGACCCAGAGGTAAGAAGTGTATCTTTGTAAGATATTCGGATACCTCTAAGGGTTATGTCTTTATTGGTGAGCAGCAAGATGGAACCATATCTGAAATTGAGTCAAGAGATGCTACTTTTCTTGAAACTGAGTTCCCAACGAGAGGTGATCCGTATTACAAGAAATTGTCATATACCCACGGTAAGTTTTAGCTACACACATACAAACTGTGAGTATATATAACATATAGCCACAGATATATGAAATCGTCACTATAAGTTATAGGGACAGATATCAATGCTGTGGGTATTGGATATCTATACCTACACTTATATTTTGCTGTCACTATAATTTTTTTTACTGTGGGTATAAGTAGTGTATACCTACACTTATAATTTACTGTCACTATTAGTTATAGGGACAGATATCAATGTTGTGGGTATTGGATATCTATACCTACACTTATATTTTGTTGTCACTATAATTTTTTTTTACTGTGGGTATAAGTAGTGTATACCTACACTTATAATTTACTGTCACTATAAGTTATAGGGACAAATATCAATGTTGTGGGTATTGGATATCTATACCTACACTTATATTATGCTGTCACTATAATTTTTTTTACTGTGGGTATAAGTAGAGTATACCTACACTTATAATTTACTGTCATTATAAGTTATAGGGATAGATATCAATGCTATGGGTATTGGATATCTATACCTGCACTTATATTTTGTTGTCGCTATAATTTTTTTTTACTGTGGGTATGAGTAGCGTATACCTATACTTATAATTTACTGTCACTATAAGTTATAGAGACAGATATCAATGCTGTGGGTATTGGATATATATCTATATATACACTTATATTTTACTGTCACTATAATTTGTTTTTTACTGTGGGTGTAAGTAGCGTATACCTACACTTATAATTTACTGTCACTATAACTTTTTTTATAAATATAAATAATATATACCCACACTCATAATATACCGTCACTATAACCTTTATATGCGCCATATGTGTGGTTTGGTTCGGAAGGTTTGGGTTTGTCCCCAACACCGGCGCCACCGTCTGCGACGGTAGGGGAGGGGTTGAGGGTGTGGGTCTGAGACCCTCACAACCAATGATGATCTTGAAGCTATGAATCGAGTTGACAATATTATGCTAGTGTACATTTTCTTTTGTTGTTCCTATCCCTTTTTGTGTTTGAAAAGATTTCATCAGAATTGGAAACTTCAAAAGGTTAGAAATATCTATCCCCTATCATAAACTATTTATTATGATAAACTTTATCTAAAGGATTATTTAAAAAATTAAAATATTATATTAAACTATTTATTACCCTAAAATAGGGCTTTAGAAACGAATTTTTAAAACGGAAATAAAATTTATTTTAAAATTTTGGAAATTATAAATAGATTTGCTACGGAATTTCTAATCTGTTTCATTTAAAGAAAATAAAACGTGCAAAAAAAATTAAAAGAGAATTTAAAATCAATTAAAAATGGAATGTATAAATAAATTTTTTTAAACCAAAATAAATACGGAATAGCAACTAAATTTGATACGAAATTTTATCTGTTTATAATTAAATCAGTTTCAAATATTTTAAATAGAAAAATAATCCATTTTTAATTTATATAATTCGAAAAAAAATTATTAAGTAATCCATTATTAAATAGAAAAATAATCCATTTTTAAAAGATTATCCATTTTTAATTTATATAATCCATTTTTAATTTATATTTTATCTGATTTTTAAATAATGTTTTTTAATATTTAAAAAAATATTAAATAATCCATTTTTAATATTTATTCGGTTTCAAATATTTTTAATTTATAAATATATTTTCTTTTACTTTAATAAAACCCTAGCAAGCCCTATTCTAAATCACGACAGCGGCGAGGGCTCCTCCGCGCGACGACCCGGCGATCGCGAGATTCAGGGACAGCGGCTAAGGCAATCCTCCGACGACGCCGACCTTTTTTCAGACAATCTTCTCCGACGTCCTTTCACTGAAACAACTCAGGTAATCCTCATCTCCTTCTTTAGCGTTCTTCTCTATTCTTCAATGCACGGCCGCAGTACTTCCTAATCGAGCGACGGCGGCCGTTCACGCAGCCTAATCGCCTTGGTGATTGATGGTATTGATGAATGTTTTGATTTCGACCTCTCTATTTTCTTGCGCTACTTTTTCTTTTAGGTTATGCATTCGGTGATTTTGTGATGAAATTGTAAAATTTGTTGCGTGATTGGATATTTAGATCGGTTTTCTTATTGTTTTGGAACCCTATTCTGTTGCATTAACTTTCTGAAATTTTTACTGCTGTGCAAAGGAGAATTGTGAGGGAAGCTGAGGAAAAAAAACTTCTGTAATTCCATAACTAAAGACTCATCATCATCTTGATTTATGATCATGTAGCTGACCAGCAATTGCTTAAATTCCATTTGATTCATTCAACTTGTGTTCAGCTGACTTGCACAACCCCTAAGTCTTTCTTTGAATACGGAAGCTCGTTCTTCAGCCTACGAAACAGCTTTCTCCTTCTTTGATTCTTTTCACTCGAATTGGATATGTAACGCGTAACAAGAATGCCAAGCGCAATAGCACAAAGGCAGGTATGAAAATCCATCTTGAAAGTCACCTCTTGACCAATGGTACTAGTTCGCGTCGATTAAAGAAAAATGCTAGACTAGAGCTAGAGCCAAGGTGAGATTTCGAAATACCGAACCTAAGAACTTCTTTTTCGGGTTGCCTATGTACCCCCTACCTTTTGGAAGGATGGGGATAGTGATAGGAAGAGGATAAGAAGATACGCCTAGTGATTCAAAAAGGTCAACAGTCAGAGCACATTGTTTGTGCTATGTGCTCTGACTGAAATTGCTGAACTATAATCCGTAGTAATCCACTCCTAAATTGCAGCCATAATGAAGTCCAATCAAGCCATAATGACAGTCAGAGCACATAACACATTGTTTGTGCTATGTGCTCTGAATTCGACCTCAAATCAAGTCCAATCAAGCCATAATGAAGGAACACATTGTGGTTCAACTTCTACAGAACATGTCATACATGAATCTGTTCAAGCTCACTCTGTTGCATCCGACATAGAAGTTCTTCAAGAAGGTATATATTTTGCTCTCATTTTTATTCTTTTATGTATATATAAATTGTCTCATATTTATGTTTTTTTTCAATTACTTGTAGCACCACCTAAATCAACTAGAGGGCCTACAAAAATGTTAGATGTGTGGGACATGGATCCTGAAGATTTTATAAGAGTTAGGTTAGATGAACTTGGTCGACCTATTGGTGAAGAAGCAAAGATTCTTACTTGATTCATTGGAAGTGTAGTACGAAGGCCCCAATATGCTCCAATCAACTATACAAGTTGGAAATTAATGCCAAAGAATAACAAAGAGGAGATGCTTAAACTAATAGAGGTTCCATGATTGCTATTTTCCTTTATCTATGCATTCATAATTTGTGTTATGATTAAATTTATATTCATATTTTTGGTTTAATATTTTTTATTATTTAGAGTAAATTTGAGTTCGTCCCTCCTATAAATGATACTATAAGGGAGATGTTGAAATCTGAGATGAATGACAAATGGAGACAATGGAAGCATGATTTAAAGAGAGCATTTGACTCCAGTAAGACAGAAGAAGAAATTGCTTCTACATTACCGGATGATCGAGTTGATCCAGATCAATACCGCGCTTTAGTTCATCATTGGTTTTCAGAAGAAGGACAAGTAAGTTGTTTTACATATATATATGTATTTTATATAGCATTATACACATATGTGATATTTTCTCCTTATGAATTCTTGCTTTGTACAGAAAATAAGTGGAATTAATAAGCTAAACTGTACTAAGCTTGAAGATACACATTGTATGGGTACAAAAAGTCTCCCAGTGGTGATTGATGAGAAGGTCTGTTTGCATTCATTATTATTGAATTATAAATTCTTATGTGAAACTCACAATTTATTTGGTTTTAGAAAAAGAAAAATAAAGGAGTATTGCCTGAACGTCATGTGGTATATATTGACATTCGAACTCGTAAAAATGGAACAATTGTCAATGACAAAGCTGCTGGTGTTATTGTAAGATTTTATTATATTTGTTTTGTTTCTGCAACTATTTTGTTTATTTTTTTACTTTGTTGTATAGATCACACTTACAAGTTTGACTTCTTTAATGCATATGATGTTTCAGGATGAAATTAAAAAACACACACCCGAGGGTGAGACATCCCAAGCATCTCAAAGCTAAACAAGGTTGCACATTTTGGAAGGATGACTTGCTTTCAAAAGTACAAGGACCTAAAAATGAAAAGAGAACGTGTGCGTTGTTTGGGCAAGATTCCACCAGCTAAAAAGTCAAAAACTTCATCATCTACAGAAGCAGATTTGCGTGAAGAAGTTAAGCAGATGAAGGGGTTGTTGACAAATGTGCTAAAATTAATACAAAGTCGTTTGCCAGATGAAGATGTGCAAAATATCTTATAACTTGCAGCTGAACAGGTATGCTAAGACCTATAATTGTGTGTTTAAAATGTACTAGGAATTTAGTTTTTTTTTACAAAAGCTATGGAGTTTTTTTAATGATAGGTTTTTTTGGTGCTATATTTTTATTGTGAAAGTCTATTTATTGGTTCTAACTTTGTGACATATACTATTTTATTCTATCACACATTTAAAATTTACATATTTTTTTACAGGTTCCGGATGCTTCAAGTCAACCAAATGATCCAAGCAATTCAAGATCTCAAAGTGTTAATGACGAAGATCATGAATATAGTATGTACTTAATTTTATTAATTTTCATTAAGATTGATATTAATTTTGTTAAATACATACACTAATATTAATGTTTTATTGTAATTTAATTTACAGGTGATAACTAGAAGTGAAGGTGCTCATCTTTATTAATCGTTGGTGATTCATGTCTATCACATTTTAGAATTGTATTTTACCAGCTATGGGAGCATAACATGTATTTCTATTAGATTTTCTTGATTCTGTTTATTTGTAATATTGATACCTATTACTTTAGAACTTGTTTTATTTCTAATATAATTGAAGTCTTCTTTTAATATGATTGTTATATATATATATATATATATATATATATATTATATATATATAAATTAAATTCTAAATTTTAATTTTTTACCCAAAATAAAAAATCATTAAAAGCTATACCCACGAAAAATTTAAATTTAACAAAAGGGTGGCTATAATCTATACCCACAGAAAATTAAAAATCATATCGTTATAAGCTATACCCACGGAAAAAAGACTTTTGCACTAAAGTATATAGTGATAGAATTATTTCCGTGGGTAATTACTTGGTGATTATTTATGACGATTTTTAGTTCTGTCACTAAAATCTCTAGTGATATAATGAAATTTGTAGGTATAAGTCGAGGTATTTTCTGACGATAATGCGTACCGTCACTATATGTTATACTGACGGCAAAAAAACCGTCGGTAAAGGCATACTAAAAATGACGGAAAAGAACGTCCGTGGGTATAGGCTTTTGAGGTCTATACCCACGATTTTCATGCTTTTATCTATGATTTTTTACTATGGGTATATGACAATTTTCTTATAGAGGAAGTTGATAAATCAACTCCTCTATTTGCAATAGAGGAGGAGGATACTGTTCCTCCATCAACAAATCAGGAATCACAGGGGATACCTGAATCTAGTCAACCTAGTGGGAGCAAATTGCCTATAAGTGAATTAGTTTCTCAACAGTCAAACCTGCGAAGAAATAATCGTAAGATTATTCCTCGGAGAAGGTTTAACACTGAAAATGAGGCATTAATGATTCTCCCAGTTGACGATGAAGAACCTCGAACGGTTGAGGAAGCATTGAAATACTCAGTTAAGGAGAAATGGAAAGTTGCAATGGATGAGGAAATGGAGTCCATTAGAAAGAATCAAGTTTGGGATTTAGTCGATCTTCCTCCTGGTCGCAGGGCTATTGGGAATAAGTGGATTCTCAAAATTAAGAGGAAAGCTGATGGGTCGATTAATCGGTATAAAGCTCGTTTGGTTGCAAAAGGATATACCCAAGTGGAGGGTATTGATTTTGAAGAGACATTCTCCCCAGTTGTGAAGTTTGTGTCAATACGAGTCATCCTAGCTATAGTAGCGCATTATGACTTAGAATTACATCAAATAGATGTAAAGACGGCTTTCCTTAATGGTAATCTTGACGAAGAAATTTATATGATGCAATCGGAAGGTTATATAACTGAGGGCCAAAAGAATAAAGTATGTAGACTTAAGAAGTCTATGTATGGGCTAAAGCAGGCGTCAAGGCAATGGAACATAAAATTCAATGAAGTCATTTTATCTTATGGTTTCGAAATGATCAATGAGGATCATTGTGTTTACCTAAGAAAGGATAAAGGAAAGTTGGTCATTTTATCATTATATGTTGATGATATGCTAATAGCTGGAAGTGACTTAAAAGTTGTGATTGATGTCAAGTCTTGGCTTTCATCATAATTTGACATAATAGACATGGGAGAAGCTGAGTATATATTAGGAGTACGGATCATTCGTGATCGATCAAAAAGACTTTTGGGTTTGTCCCAAGAAGCTTATATTACTAAGATACTACAACACTTCAATATGTTTGATTGCAACGTTGAACAAACACCTACAGCGAAAGGTGTTGTTTTGAGCAAAAGTATGTCTCCCAAGACTCCTGAAGAGATAGCCGAGATGAAGAAAAGACCATATGCTAGTGCCATTAGTAGTTTGATGTACACTATGTTGTGTACTCGCCCTGATATAAGCTATGCTGTTGGCTTAGTTAGTCGTTTCTAGTCAAACCCAGGATCGAGACACTGAAAAACGGTAAAAAGGATATTCAGATATCTCAAAGGGACGACAGATTATTGTCTCTGCTTCCAAGGATCAAAGCTGAGCTTGAAAGGCTATGCAGATGCAGATTGGGCAGGGGACCTTGACGACAGAAAATCCACATTTGAATATGTTTTTTTGCTAAATGGAGGTGTCATTTCATGGAACAGCAAGAAACAGGCTTGTGTAGCGCTGTCGACAATGGAAGCTGAGTATGTGGCTTGTGCAGCGGCTGTACAAGAAGCTGTCTGGTTGAGAAGGTTCCTAAAGCATCTGAAGATTGTTAAGGACAGTGGAAGCCTGTTACAGTGAATTGTGACAATCATGCTGCTATAGCATTTTCCAAGGATCCTAAATATCACAGCAAAGGCAAGCATACAGAAATTAAATACAATTTTGTAAGGAATATTGTTGACAAGAAAAAGATAATTCTTGAGTACATCCCTACCCGAGCAATGCTTGCAGATCCTTTTACTAAGCCATTGACTAAAGAGTCATTTCATGAGCATGTGAAGTCTTTGGGACTACGCAAGATGTAACACATTGTAAATGTATTTGTTACATTTATATAAATGAAATGTCATGATCTATTCAGTGTAAATGTATTTGTTACATTTGGAAAAAGTCTCGATGAACATGTTGGCAGGCTGAGATTGGTCCACTCACATGGACAATCGTCTCTATTTGTTGAGTATAAATAGAGGTAAGACCATTACTTATGAGACAGCTTATGTAGTTGTGAAGAGAGACATACTCATAAGTTGATGTCGCCTTGATTTTGTATCAAGATGAGATCATTTATGTAATGATCGAAGTAAATGCACCCACCATTTACTAAACCTGTTTAAAGCCAGATTGGAATTCATAAGTTGAATTCGGATTAGACGTTAGGTATGTCTAGATCGAAATCTGTACGATGTTAAATATCTGAGAAAAACATGCACTCTTTTTGGTAAAGAGAAAAACATCGTAGTATGTGATTCATACCACATGTGCTATAGCGACAATAAGGGTAGTAGGAGAATGGATCCCTGCTTCTCTACTATGTGAGGCCCTTGAGATTATCAGTTAATCTCAATCTTACCTTAAGTGACTATTTAGCTATCTACTTGAAGTTTTAATCAGTGTTTGCTACTTTAGTGTGTGTCCTATTGACTATGGATGATTCGGTCTATGGAGCATAACTAGGAAAGCGACTGATTAGAATGAATAGATTCTAGCTGAAAAGGAAGATTAAAATTGGTTTACATTTGTAATACTTATTCATTGGTCGACCAGTTATATTTTTTTGTTAAGTACTTAAAAATATAATCGTGAATAAATGTATTGATTTGAGATGTCGAACATGCTCTTGACATAGATGTCATATGAGGGATTAGAGATGTTTATATTGATGTAAATATTTAATCTGGGGTAATGGTAAGTTATTGATGTCTAATTCATTCTATAGAGCAGCTAAGTTAAGTATAACAACTTTCTTAGCATTAATTGCTCAGTGTGCTTGCTGTCGCACGAACTATTTTCCCTGAAATATGAATTGAATGCTCCTATATGGTCTTTGTGACTTCCTTACATAGTCTTAGTGACTAGATGACCTATATGGATAGAATTGGATGAGTGGGAGATGTTGGTGTTATAGGCGTTACTGGCATTCATCTTGAAACTCTGGCGTTACTAGCCAGAGTATTGAATACCTCCATTGATGGAGGTAGATGAAACGTACGTCTTCTTCTCCCTATAAAGATGGCGTCCAAATGCAATCCAAGAGAGGTAGACGAAGAGGAATTGGAGCATCGAATCAGAGTGTGATTAGATTTGTGAAAGATCAGGATTTGTCCATGATGATTTTCTCGTGACAGCAGGCAACCAGAAAGAAAAGGAGCAGAAAGAAATCATTGTAAGTCTTATTCATTTGCAATCCATTCATAGATCTCATGCTTTCAATCTAATAATACTCACGTCATTGCTTTTGTGAACAAACAATTTTGGCTAAAGAGGGGCCAACAAACAATCAGACTCCAACAAATCAAAGAGAAAAAGAGCTAGATTTCAACACCGTGTGTTTAGAGCAGGGGTAGATGGAAGGGTGGACGAGAGCGGCGCAGATGCCATCGGTCGCGGGTGGTGGTGCAGTCTGGCCAAGGTAGACTCGAGGGAGCATGTGCCCCTCCCAGCTAGAAAGAAAAAGAAAGTAGAGAGAATCAAGGCAGGAGACGACGCTCTCTCTATAATCAGCCACAACAGGTGGAGATGGTGCTCTCTCCACGATGTTTCTACAGGAATCTAAAGGCTTTGCGTCGGGGAAAAGGAGACTTCGTGGTCTTACTGTCGAGTCGAGAGGTGAACAGAACCCTAACACTGCCACAGGATCGGGGAAAGGAGGCCGCGCGGGGGAAAAGGAGGCTTCGCGTCGATGGAGGGAGTGAGTTTAGGGTTCGCGGCTTCGGCGTGAGGTGGGTAGCGACTTCGACGTGAGGAGAATGAGGAATTTGGACTTCATGCTTAAGTGAGGTGGGAATTGGGGTGGGTTAGCATGATATTTCGGTGAAAAACAATTCAAGGAAGAGATAAGATGTTAATATTTTATAAAATTTATTGGCAGTGCACTACGAAAAGTTATGCAGTGCGTGAACAATCTCACGTCCTCGACTAGTTGCAGAATGTTATCAATTTGATTAATTAATTTCCTGGCGGCAGGAAGTAGGCCAGCACCGCGAACACCGTCTGCGTCAACGTGAGAAAGAAGAGCAAAATCGCGCCAGATAACGCGATCTTCGCCCACGGATTCCCGAAGTAGTCGCGCCTCAAGATGGCCATTGACTGATTCCACTTGCTCTTGTAGTGCCTGTTCACCTCCTCGAAGATGGAGGCCAGATCCCCGTTGCTGTCGTCGATCGCCGCCCCGCAGCAGAGTTTGTTGAACAGCTCCGCCACGTCCTGGTTATCCGCTAGCCCGTTGACGATGATATCGTCCTTCTGCAGCAGCGTCACGTCCGCCGGCGTGTCGATGATGCAGTCCATCAGCATGGCGTAGCTCGTCACGTACTGGCTCACACACTTGTACCCCTGCTCGAACGCGATCAGGTTCCGGAACAGAGGGTTGAAGTGGCCGTAGAGTTTCAGCTGCGGGATCTCCATCTTGCCGTTGCGGAATGTGACGTCGAGCATGTTCCTGGTCCGCTTCCTATAGAACGTGACGCCGGCCTCGGTCAGACGCGTCGCGCTGGGGATTGACATCACCCGGGGCGTCAGCGACTTGTTAGCTCGCGATAAAAGTTTCCTCCTCGATTCTGCTTCGCCGGCATCCTTCATCGGGTTGATGCAGGAGTGGATGAGTTGGAGGATATGGCAAAAGCCGCCTTTTCCGGCGCCGTCAATTGGCAACTCCAGCTCCATGTCGCAGAACGCGGCGAAGAACTCCACGGCGCACTTGGCGAAATCGAGCTGGCGAGGGAAGGCGTAGTCGAAGAGGAGCTGGAGGAGGAAGAAGGGGATCTGGTTCTCCAGCATCAGCATGTCGCGCGCCACCACGGGGAGAATCCACAACGAGCTCGCGAAGAGGTTCTGCACTTCGTCGTGCCTGCTGCCGACCCCTTCCTTCATTATGAGGATGGTCTCGACGACGAAGCAACCGTCGAGGAGCATCATCATGACGAAGTCGTTGCTAGCGATGGAGGCGAGGTCGTCGGCGTAGGCAGCGCGGGCGCGCCGCTCGGAGACCTTGATGAGGCGAAGGTAGTCGACGAGCGCGTAGCAGGAGCTGCGGCCGAGGAACTTCTTGAGGCTGTGCCACTTGAGACGGTTCATGGGGAGGAGGCGGTCGACGTCGTGGTGGTATGGGCCGAGGGAGACGACCATGGGGTCGTAGAGCTTGGCGGCGGCGTCGCGGATGTGATGGGGGGCCCGGAAGATGGAGGCGGGGTCGGTGAGCCATTGCTGCCGGTCGGTCTCGGCCAGCTTCTGCTCGACGGAGACGAGCCATGCTTCGTCCAAAGGGAGCCCAACGCTCTCCCACCCAGTGAGTCCTGCAGATCCCATTCCGTCCTCGATCTGCTAGCTTCTACGAGATTAATTTCAACTTGATTTAGAGGATGATCCAAGATCTGCTTTAAAGATCCAAGATTTAACACCTCTCTTCTTCTTCTTCAAATGTTTCATATTTTTAAATATCAGAGTTGACTGACTATCCAGTTGTCTTGGGTAATTTCTATCCGGTTGTCTCCAACTGTTTCATATTTCTATTATAAAAGTTGAGATCTAAAATCAAGTCATTTACAAAATAAAATAATAATGGGAGAATAAAAATGAAAAGATGAAAATCATAGATCTCGACAGATTCACTGTGCCCCAGGATATAGTTTGATTCGGAACGGCGGCCGAAGGTCGCCGATGGTGTAAAAGTGATAATTGAACGTGTACATATAAAATATCACGTCATGTCATATCATTTATTATGATTTTTATTTTTCATTTCACTCTTCTATCATTATTCTTAAAAATATTAATAATTTATATGCCTCGATTTTGAATCTTCTACCAAAACAATCGACTAATTTTTAATAAATGAAACGATCCAAAAGCTTCGATTTTTAAGGCGATGAAAATTTCTTTTAATAATGTAGACCTCCAATTTTTACCATTCAATTACTTCAGAAAGATAGGAAGATGATGGATTCAATCCCAGTACAAATAGTAAAAAGGTGGAATCGTACACCTTAGCACCCCTAGCTCAGGCTCCATAGAAATTCAGAGGGAGATAAATCACGATTATCACTGGTATGGTGAGGCGCCTAGATCGAAAAGTATACATAAAAATTCATCCTGACTATCAATATTTCATATATGTTATTCACTAAAAAAATCTATTAATATCTATAAAATACAATTTTACATGCAGACGTGGCATTCACATGGAGCTTAGGATTCTCGTCTAAACCGAATATAAATTTTCTAAATAAAAAATTTATAATTAAAAATACAAATTCAAAAGAAAATATATAATTACAAATCCTAAAAAGAAAATTCAGATCTTAATCCAAAATTTAAATTTAAATTTTTTTATCAAATTCAAAAAAGATAATTCAAAAAATAATTTTGATATAAGAAAAATGATAGTCCCATATCTGAAATTACCAAGGTGAATTACACACAGAGCAATTATAAAATGGACAAAAAACGATAAAGTAACTCATACCTTTCTCGGCCTTTTGGCTAAGATCAAGTTTAGTATCTGTTCTTATCAATTTAATATTTGATATGTGTGTTGCACTATAGCACAAGCCTGACACACCCCTATCAAAACAAAGTAAATTTTAGATCGCATCCACATCCACCACCCTTATAAAACTTATGATTACTATTAATATCTTATATTATAAAAAATAATACTATATCTTATATTGACATGAATCCATGATGAAATAAAATTACTTTTTATTTTAATTTTTTATTTAATAATAAAAGTTGATATATATATTATCACTAAATATATTATTTGAATTGTGTAAAATTTCTGTGTAGATTCCTGTATTTAAAATAAATTATAACTACGCTTTAAATTTTAAATGTCTAATTTATTATTGAAAGTTTATCATGATATTTATGACTACATTTAAATGATTATTTTAATTCAATAATTGATGATTATTTAATAGATTGGAATTGTCACTATTTGATAACCTATATATAGAGATGGAGTAATAAATGACTATTAACATCTTTGTCTTCGCAATTTTTTTATTCATTTGTTTTATTTATAGTTTAATTTTTGTGTGTGTCAAAAGTACATTGTCAGAATTATAAAAAGTCCCTTCACTTTCGATCGGTGTGGCAGATGGAGAAATATAACAATTTTCTAAAAATAATTTCTTTTATAAATAAAAAGTAAAACTGTTACTATAATATTTTTTATTTAACAACATTAAAAAAAATAACGATTTTATTATAAAATCGTTATTTTTTATTATTTTACAATGGTTTGAATAATAACGGTTATCTTTGAATATTTTTTTAATCAAAGATAATGATTTATAAAGAAACCTTATTTATTAGTATTTTTTTTAAGGTTACGATAAAAAATTTTGAAAATCATTATTTATGAGCGTTTTTTAAGGATTACGATAACAATTTTATTAACCATTGTCTATGTTATTTTTTTAGAATAAAAGACAATAATATTTTAAACCGTTATCCTTTTGTATTATTTTATAGTGTCAAAGACAATAATTTTTTTAAACGATTATATTTTATATTATTTTATATAGTCTAACACAATCATTTTAATAAATCGCTGTCTTTATTTTTTAAATAAAAAAATAAATTACATGCACACTTAGTATTGTTTTTCCATCTGCCGTTGTTTTTTTCCCAAAATGCCTTGGTTTTTTCCCCTCCGGCATTTTTTCCTTCATTGTTTTCTTCCTCTGTCATTTTTTTCCGTCGTGTTTTTCTTTCCCTCTTGAAATTTATACACCAAAACAATCAGTGACTCTAGCCCTAAACATCTTCCTAAATCCCCCTCCACCTACAATCTCTTCACTCTATCGAAATTCTAAGGGGCATTTGGTTTGCTCCATTTCCTATTTTCATTTTTCAAAAAATCGCAAGGGGCGTTTGGTAGGCTTGTTTTTCATTTTCATTTTATGTAGAAAATGTGATTTTCTGGAAAACGGTTTTGGTTTGTATTTTCCAGCCTTGTTTTCCAAAAAAAGATATAGCGTTTTCTGGAAAACTAGAGAATGCAAGAAAGTCATTTTCTAAAAAATGAGAAAATACGATTTTATGGAAAATAAAAATAGAAAATGGAGCAAACCAAACGCCCCCACATTTTCTCATTTTTCTGGAAAATGATTTTCTTTCATTCTCTAATTTTTCAGAAAACATTATATCTATTTCTAGAAAACAAGGCTGGAAAATGCAAGCCAAACATGTTTTCCAAAAAATTGCATTTTCTACGGAAAATGAAAATGAAAAACACGCCTACCAAACGCCCCCTATGCATCTTCGTCCAACCCCACTCCGAGGAACCCCTCTCCGCAACCTCTCCGCCGAACTCTTCTACGCCTACCCCATCTATGTCGAATCGCTCTTGAAACGAGATTAGCACGAAAAACTATAACAAGAACAATAAAGAACACACACAAGATTTACGTGGAAAACCCTTGATGGGAAAAATCACGGGCAGAGGAGGAAAAATCACTATGAACGGTGGAATACAAAGTCGGTGGCTCTGATAAAGTAAAGAGAAGTAGAGAGAAAAAGAGTTAGAGAGAAAGAAAGAAGAGGTAACAAAATAACTTTCTTAATTTATAAAACTTGTCCATGAGATACACAATTTATAGAGACCTTAGGATACTTAGTCAAATGAAAAATTAATAACGAAACTGTTAATTAACAAATTTATAAAGAAACTATTAATCAACATATTAATAAAAAAATATCTAATAATAAATTAATGGATCAAACTGAATTCGGATCACCTAACTCTAACAATCTCCACCTTGACGTGAATTCCACAAATCTTCAAAAGAACATTCTTCACCTCTTCCACAAAAGCCCCACAGACAAATCTCAGCATCTAGCATCAACCAAGTCCTAGCAATGTTTAAACTTGTCTATAGGGATATGTGCATACATCCGAGTGATGCACCAAGAATAACGTTATACACTGCTTTTGGTTCTGTGGAGGCAATTTGACCTTCTCCAGAAACTCCATCACGCATAAATGAAGTAGCTTACACTTAGTATTATTACCGAAATCTCCATGACTCACATCCTGCATTTGTGACTGTCTAACAACACAAAATTATTAATTCTATGATGCCTATTTTATAACAAATATTTAATTTAGAAAACACAATTTCTAAAAAAACTACCTGAGTTATAGTTAGAGGTTGGCTAATATCATCAATATTACCACTTTTTTTCATGACTATTACTGTCAACATCATTCCCAATACCACTACATCACTGATCACTCTGAGTTTGCAATAGCCCCCGGGGCTATGGTGCAGCGGTAGGGCTACTAGTCGTTAACCCAAGCATCCGCGGTTTGATCTCCAGCTACGGCGCATTTTGTAGGAATTTTTCCTCTAAATGGGGCGCGAACCCTGGGACGCTGGGCTTCTAGACTGCCCACCGCGAGCGCTTCCCGATTTACCCTGGTGACCGGTGAGAAACTTCCGTGGGACCGGACCGATCACCTCAGATTCAATTTGTCTGCTGCCTGATTCATCATTTCACTCTGAGTCTGTAATAGGTCGAATACCCTAAGTCGAATATCCTAATCACCTGAAAATAAGAAAGGAAAGAAGTATACATAGATTAAGAACCTGTTGATTTAAATTCCCATCAATACGAAGAAGAGTAAAAGTTGTAAGTCACCTGCAGGTAATCAGAAACAGCTCCATTTGCAATAGATCGATGGATCCTGATTTTGAAACTTTTCAACTCCTTCAAATTTATCTGAATCAGATGTATCCTATGTTGGTAAAAGGTGATTCGTTCGGTCTTAGCGCCCCCGTCAATTCGTCTCAGGATTAACACGGAGGAGGTAAATCACAGAGATTATTAATTCGGATGCTATGATTAGTGCATGGGGAGAATGGACAAGAATCAGATGTATCCTAGCTAATACAGGATAGGTGCTTGATTCAAAATTAGATACCAAGAGAAAGCTTTGACATCTTTTATAGGATAGGCGTTGTACACCTTTTAATATCATTTCACTTTGTTTATTTGCTTATTTAGATAAAGCTTAGTAATTAAATTTTAATTGTAATATTAAAATTTTGTAGTATCACATACTTATCATCCTTTGACATATGTGAGAGTGTGCTAAGATGAATTTACATAAGTGTCAATTTAATCGACTTTCATTTAGATTTTTCTACTTTTAATAAGTATATGACAGTTGAATTAAAAAAGACTTAATTTTATTTAATGGATTGCTACACAGTGAAGGAAAAGAGATTATAGTCAAAGATTAAAGGAAAAGAGTTATGAGATTGTGGTGCTACGTGTTACCATTATGGTCAAAGTACTCGGAATGAAAAACATTTACAAAGAATGCTATGATGGATAGTAAAATAGAGAATGTTAAGATGGGCTGTGAGGTAATTCATAAGAAATGATGAAATAATAAAAAATACTACAATTATGGAATAATCAGATGCAACACTAATAATTGATCAAATAAGAAGGAAAATTATAATGGCATGAACATATTGAATAAGAAAAAAACATTGAAACATTTCAAAATTAAACAAGTTGAATTAATTAGACAAGGTGAAAGAAGGGAGAGACAACAATAGTTTTACTTAACATAATTGGGATTACAGTATGGCATAGATATGTTCCAAGTAACTGATCCTAAATGGTTGAAACTCAAGGAATGTTGTTGACATGGTTTTCCTGAATATTTTCCACATAAAAGAGTAATAAAAAATCCATCAGACCATTCCCATTTCAGTCAAATAAATGTTTATTAAGGAAGTTCGAAGTTGAATTATGTTAACTGATCCTGTCGCCGAGCGCGATGGAGCCGCAACCGGATGACGGTGTAGAGGCGTGACGTGGACGATGACTGGATGTCCTCGCGCAGAATGGCAGCGAGCGTAGGGGGTCCTCCGAATGGTAGGAAGCAGATGCCGCCGGATGAACCCTCGACCGGATGGAGGTGGACCTGGGGAGGAAGATGACCGTTAGCAACCTAGCCGGGAGACGTCCCGGCAAGGCACTCCGACGGTCAAGTCAGCACTCCGATGAACAAGGAAAATAATGAAGCACTGAAGACAAGAGGTTTCGCGCGTATATGTGTGCGTACCTGCGAATGAGGAGAGGAGTGACTTATATAGCCGGGGAAAAGGACCAATTCTGACATGTGTCAGGACCTTCTGACAGGGTCAGAAGATATGGTATGGTTAGGTCGATTTGGGTATGACCTGTGTCAGGATCTTCTGACAGGATCAGAAGATATGATATGGTTAGGTCGTTTTGAGTATGACCTGTGTCAGGCTTCTCTGACAGGGTCAGAGGATATGGTATGGTTATGTTGATTTGTAACCAACACTTTGTCGTATACTGCTTGTCTTATGTGAGGAAAGAGACAGGTTTCTGTAAATCTTGGACAGGCGGCGCCGGTCGGAGAGTGTCAGTTCACACGAGTGGTGCCAGCCTGCTATCGGCAGCTGGTGCAAGTGCATTTTGTCTTTATCCCAAGGTGATTCTGAGAGAGTGCCCGAGTGGACACAGGGACGGCACGCCCGGCTGGATATCAAGCCTGTGTAAAGGACTGCCGGGCGGATGCACTCGGATGAACGAGTGTAAGCTTTAATGCGGTCGGCCAGGAATACCTGGCTAGACGAGGCATGTAAGCCTTAATGTGGCCGGGCGGAAATACCCGAATAAACGAGGCGTGTAAGCCTTAATGCTTTCGGCCGAGCTTGACCGGCCGGATGAACCGCCATATTTATTCTAACCAACCGCCCAGAGCCCGTCCGGCCGGCGGGGGGCCCTGGGCCCGGCTAGGGTGTCAAGCTGGCTACCCGTACAATGACGTGGATCCTGAAGTTGGCCAGGTCGTTTGCCACGCTGGCTGCCCATATGATGCCAAAGATAGGGCGGGATCAATAGCCTTCCCCTCAAGTCTAGTCGAAGGAAGCGATCAGTCCGACTGACTGGACTGTAAGTGCGTATACAATCACTCTGCGGCCGAGCGATTTTGCCCTTTTAATATTCAGCCGACTTAACACGATGCTCAACAGCTGGTGCTGAGTATGCTTGCCTTGTCCGGGCGGACGAAGCATGATGAAGGAGCGTGGGCCGCCACGCATCCCCTACTAACCATTGACATGTTGAGGGTATCCGAGCGGATGAAGATTTTGACCAGAGGAACGTGGGCCGCCACGTGTCCCCGTAAATTGTCCTGCGTAGGCGAAATAGTTATTCCCGACTGAAAAGAGCGTGGGCCGCCACGCGTCCGTATATTATGAATGCGTCCGACCGGACGAATATTGTTAGTTGATGAGAGATATGCTCGGACAGACGCACATCGCCTGGCTTACATTAACTCTAAAGAGTTCGGTGTGCAGCTGGGCCAGCGGACTTCTGGTATGTTCCAGATGGGCCAAAACAGCGCCGTTCTGCAACTCCAAGAGAGCGGCCATCTGCCTGCCGACCATCCTGCCAATGTCGTCCAAGTCAGCCGGGTCAAGGAGCTACTCCCTAAGGACTTCTTCCAGCCTTTTACTTAAATTGTAATCATCTAATTTTGAGCCGCCGATTGGGGCTCTCCTTTTTGTACTGCTTCCAAGTCAATTATCAATGAAAGTTTTTCCTTTGACGCGTCATTTTAGATAATGACTAATCAAATGTTGCTAATAGACTTAGCTGGAATCACCTTAAACCGGACCAGAGAGCCGAATTAAGCACAGGAAAAATGGTTGTGCAAGGCAGACGACTGGTTGATCTGACTGAGGGGTGTGGGTCGCCACACGCCCGGTCGGGAAACAAAACCAAGTTAGGAAAATATCTATGTAAGTTAGCCTGATGGTTGGTCCGACTGAGGGGTGTGGGTCGCCACACGCCCGGTCGGGAAACCAAACCAAGTTAAGAAAATGTCTATGTAAGTTAGCCTGATGGTTGGTCCGACTGAGGAGTGTGGGTCGCCACACGCCCGGTCGGGAAACCAAACCAAGTTAAGAAAATGTCTATGTAAGTTAGCCTGATGGTTGGTCCGATTGAGGGGTGTGGGTCGCCACACGCCCAGTCGCGAAACCAAACCAAGTTAAGAAAATGGCTTCCTAGGCTTCTGGAGGGGCCAATCTTCCGCGTGGGCTGCCACGCTTCCGACTGGGAACCAGTCCAGGCTTCCGAGTGGGCTGACGTTTCCAGTCAGATACCAACTCAGGCTTCCAAAGGGAGTCGATCTTCTGCGTGGGACGCCACGCATCCGACCGGGCACCTCTTCAGGCTTCCGGATGGGCCAATCTTCCACGTGGGCCGCCACGCTTCCGACTGGGAGCCAGTCCAGGCTTCCGAGTGGGCTGACGTTTCCAGTCAGATACCAACTCAGGCTTCCAAAGGGAGTCGATCTTCTGCGTGGGACGCCACGCATCCGACCGGGCACCTCTTCAGGCTTCCGGATGGGCCAATCTTCCACGTGGGCCGCCACGCTTCCGACTGGGAACCAGTCCAGGCTTCCAAGTGGGCTGACGCGTACGGTCAGTCGCCGACTCAGGCTTCCAAAGGGAGTCGATCTTCTGCGTGGGACGCCACGCATCCGACCGGGCACCTCTTCAGGCTTCCGGATGGGCCAATCTTCCACGTGGGCCGCCACGCTTCCGACTGGGAGCCAGTCCAGGCTTCCGAGTGGGCTGACGTTTTCAGTCAGTCGCCGACTCAGGCTTCCAAAGGGAGCCGACCTTCCGCGTGGGACGCCACGCATCCGACCGGACACCTCTTTAGGCTTCCGGATGGGCCAATCTTCCACGTGGGCCGCCACGCTTCCGACTGGGAACCAGTCCAGGCTTCCAAGTGGGCTGACGCGTACGGTCAGTCGCCGACTCAGGCTTCCAAAGGGAGTCGATCTTCTGCGTGGGACGCCACGCATCCGACCGGGCACCTCTTCAGGCTTCCGGATGGGCCAATCTTCCACGTGGGCCGCCACGCTTCCGACTGGGAGCCAGTCCAGGCTTCCGAGTGGGCTGACGTTTCCAGTCAGATACCAACTCAGGCTTCCAAAGGGAGTCGATCTTCTGCGTGGGACGCCACGCATCCGACCGGGCACCTCTTCAGGCTTCCGGATGGGCCAATCTTCCACGTGGGCCGCCACGCTTCCGACTGGGAACCAGTCCAGGCTTCCAAGTGGGCTGACGCGTACGGTCAGTCACCGACTCAGGCTTCCAAAGGGAGTCGATCTTCTGCGTGGGACGCCACGCATCCGACCGGGCACCTCTCAGGCTTCCGGATGGGCCAATCTTCCACGTGGGCCGCCACGCTTCCGACTGGGAGCCAGTCCAGGCTTCCGAGTGGGCTGACGTTTTCAGTCAGTCGCCGACTCAGGCTTCCAAAGGGAGCCGACCTTCCGCGTGGGACGCCACGCATCCGACCGGACACCTCTTTAGGCTTCCGGATGGGCCAATCTTCCACGTGGGCCGCCACGCTTCCGACTGGGAACCAGTCCAGGCTTCCAAGTGGGCTGACGCGTACGGTCAGTCGCCGACTCAGGCTTCCAAAGGGAGTCGATCTTCTGCGTGGGACGCCACGCATCCGACCGGGCACCTCTTCAGGCTTCCGGATGGGCCAATCTTCCACGTGGGCCGCCACGCTTCCGACTGGGAGCCAGTCCAGGCTTCCGAGTGGGCTGACGTTTCCAGTCAGATACCAACTCAGGCTTCCAAAGGGAGTCGATCTTCTGCGTGGGACGCCACGCATCCGACCGGGCACCTCTTCAGGCTTCCGGATGGGCCAATCTTCCACGTGGGCCGCCACGCTTCCGACTGGGAACCAGTCCAGGCTTCCAAGTGGGCTGACGCGTACGGTCAGTCGCCGACTCAGGCTTCCAAAGGGAGTCGATCTTCTGCGTGGGACGCCACGCATCCGACCGGCACCTCTTCAGGCTTCCGGATGGGCCAATCTTCCACGTGGGCCGCCACGCTTCCGACTGGGAGCCAGTCCAGGCTTCCGAGTGGGCTGACGTTTTCAGTCAGTCGCCGACTCAGGCTTCCAAAGGGAGCCGACCTTCCGCATGGGACGCCACGCATCCGACCGGACACCTCTTTAGGCTTTCGGATGGGCCAATCTTCCACGTGGGCCGCCACGCTTCCGACTGGGAACCAGTCCAGGCTTCCAAGTGGGCTGACGCGTACGGTCAGTCGCCGACTCAGGCTTCCAAAGGGAGTCGATCTTCTGCGTGGGACGCCACGCATCCGACCGGGCACCTCTTCAGGCTTCCGGATGGGCCAATCTTCCACGTGGGCCGCCACGCTTCCGACTGGGAACCAGTTCAGGCTTCCGAGTGGGCTGACGTTTTCAGTCAGTCGCCGACTCAGGCTTCCAAAGGGAGCCGACCTTCCGCGTGGGACGCCACGCATCCGACCGGACACCTCTTTAGGCTTCCGGATGGGCCAATCTTCCACGTGGGCCGCCACGCTTCCGACTGGGAACCAGTCCAGGCTTCCAAGTGGGCTGACGCGTACGGTCAGTCGCCGACTCAGGCTTCTGGAAGGTACGACGCGTCAGCTTGCGTCCCGTCCAGGTATTACTTGCCTTGTGTGGCCGACCGATAACTTCGGTCGGGAGAGCCTCTCTTTATAAATAGAATGCTGCGTTTTACACGATTACATCACTCTAGGGCTCTCTGTACGATCGCAACTATGGTCCCCGTTGTTTTACGGGCTGTGTACCCGGGTAAACGCCTATCTGGAGCTTGTCAACTTCTGGTCGGACCCCGCACAAACCTTTGGCCTATCAAGCGAGGACGACTCGGTTAAGAGTGAGGGAGTCGACCAGGGACCGCTTCAATTCGTCTGATAATCCATGCTGCAACTGCTATCTGCCCGCTTTGCTTTCTGACCTCCCGAGCGGATACCATCAGCATAGCAGCGCCGGGCCACGGTCTGATTGCCCTTTACCTCGCCGACCATGTCGCCGACCGGAAACTTCACCTTGAGGTAGTAGGTGGAGACTACCGCTTTAAATTCGTTGAGAGCCGGTCGACCGAGAATGGCGTTGTAGGCAGCTGGCGCATTCACAATCAGAAACGTGGTCCATCGGGTTCTCTTGAGTGGCCCCTCTCCAAGTGAGACGGCCAGCCGTATCTGTCCGATCGGCTGTACTTCGTTCCCCGTAAACCCGAACAGAGGTGTAGCCACCAACTCCAGCTGCGATAATTCAATTTGTAGTTGATCGAAAGCTCGCTTATATAAAATATTTACCGAGCTGCCTGTGTCCACGATGGTGCGGTGGACTTCGTAGTTGGCGATGACAGTCGTGATGACCAGTGGGTCGTCGTGCGGCACCTCCAATCCTTGTAAATCCTGCGGCCCCCAGCTGATTTGGGGCCCTTGAGCTTGAGAGGTGCTAACTCCGACTTGGTGAATTTCCAATCGGCGCACCTGCGTCTTTCTGGCTCGGTTGGAGTCGCCTCCGGTCGGCCCATCGGAAATCACATTGACGCCTCCTCGGACAGCGTTCTGGTGATTCGCCTGGTCTTCATTGAAGTCTTCCGCCTCTTCCTGGTCAGACTGAGAAAATAATTGCCGGGCTGCGGGAGTATCCCGGCTTTGTCCTTGTTGGGCCATTGCTCCGTGACCACGCCCGCGCCCCTGCGGGGTTTGTCGTCCTTGGCCCCTGCCGAGTGGGGTCCGAGCTCTGCCGCCCGCTCGGCAATCTTCCGTGTTGTGCGTGTTGCACTGGTGAAACGCGCAATACGGTGCCCATCGGTTGGGCCATTTCCCCTGTGCCACCTGCACTTGCTGGGGTTTCATTCCCGGCCGATCAGCCGGTCGGGGACTGCGAATCGGTCCTCCTGGCGATCTGTTGTGTTGAGGTGCGGGTTGTGGGCTAACTATTACTTCCTTCCTCCGGGCGGCTTGCGCTTCCTCTACGTTGATATACTTAACAGCCTTCCCGAGCAGGCTGTCGAAATCCTTCGGTGGTTTCCTGATCAGGGATCGAAAGAAATCACCCTCTTGGAGCCCTTGTGAGAAGGCGGCGATCAGCACTTCGGGCGTGGTGTTGGGTACCTCGATAGCTACTCCATTGAACCTCTGGATGTAGGCCCGGAGTGATTCTTTCGGACCTTGCTTCAGCGCGAACAAGTTGAGGCTGGTCTTATGATGCCTCCGACTGCTTGCAAAATGTTGCAGGAACAGCCGCTTAACTTTTGCGAAACTCCCGACTGATCCGCTCGGGAGTCCATCGAACCATCGTTGAGCCTGCCCGGAGAGGGTTGTCAGGAAAGCGCGGCATTTGACGCCCTCCGGGTATTGGTGCAGCCGGGCGGCGCTCTCGAACTTCATGACGTGTTCCTCGGGGTCGCTGGCCCCCGAATACTCAGGCATGGTGAAGAATCGCAGATGCTTGGGAACGGGGTCCCCAAGAATTTGTGGAGAGAAAGGACTGTGAGTCGGGCGGGCCGCCGCGGGGTCGGCCAACCCCTTCCCTTTATCGGGGCGCGCCTGATGTGCCCGACTGGACGCTGAAGCTTCGGTCGGGGCCGATTGAGCCTCGTTCCTAAAAAGTGCTTGGGGAAATTTAGGAATGAAGGGGTCGGGCTGAGCAGCCATACCTTCCGCATCTCCCCGTATAGAGGGCCAGGGAGCCGGGCTCCCTGACTACCGGTGGGCGGATGCGATTGTTGTGCCTTCTGCGTCCGGACAGCCATCAGCATTTCGTATTCTTCTGGCGAAAGAGTAACCGTCAGTGGATTGGGGTTTTCCATTCTTCGCTCTCGATCAGGCAGCAAAGCCCTTCTTCTAGCGCCAAATTGATCCTGTCGCCGAGCGCGATGGAGCCGCAACCGGATGACGGTGTAGAGGCGTGACGTGGACGATGACTGGATGTCCTCGCGCAGAATGGCAGCGAGCGTAGGGGGTCCTCCGAATGGTAGGAAGCAGATGCCGCCGGATGAACCCTCGACCGGATGGAGGTGGACCTGGGGAGGAAGATGACCGTTAGCAACCTAGCCGGGAGACGTCCCGGCAAGGCACTCCGACGGTCAAGTCAGCACTCCGATGAACAAGGAAAATAATGAAGCACTGAAGACAAGAGGTTTCGCGCGTATATGTGTGCGTACCTGCGAATGAGGAGAGGAGTGGCTTATATAGCCGGGGAAAAGGACCAATTCTGACATGTGTCAGGACCTTCTGACAGGGTCAGAAGATATGGTATGGTTAGGTCGATTTGGGTATGACCTGTGTCAGGATCTTCTGACAGGATCAGAAGATATGATATGGTTAGGTCGTTTTGAGTATGACCTGTGTCAGGCTTCTCTGACAGGGTCAGAGGATATGGTATGGTTATGTTGATTTGTAACCAACACTTTGTCGTATACTGCTTGTCTTATGTGAGGAAAGAGACAGGTTTCTGTAAATCTTGGGCAGGCGGCGCCGGTCGGAGAGTGTCAGTTCACACGAGTGGTGCCAGCCTGCTATCGGCAGCTGGTGCAAGTGCATTTTGTCTTTATCCCAAGGTGATTCTGAGAGAGTGCCCGAGTGGACACAGGGACGGCACGCCCGGCTGGATATCAAGCCTGTGTAAAGGACTGCCGGGCGGATGCACTCGGATGAACGAGTGTAAGCTTTAATGCGGTCGGCCAGGAATACCTGGCTAGACGAGGCATGTAAGCCTTAATGTGGCCGGGCGGAAATACCCGAATAAACGAGGCGTGTAAGCCTTAATGCTTTCGGCCGGGCTTGACCGGCCGGATGAACCGCCATATTTATTCTAACCAACCGCCCTGAGCCCGTCCGGCCGGCGGGGGGCCCTGGGCCCGGCTAGGGTGTCAAGCTGGCTACCCGTACAATGACGTGGATCCTGAAGTTGGCCAGGTCGTTTGCCACGCTGGCTGCCCATATGATGCCAAAGATAGGGCGGGATCATTAACAATTATACCAAACTATGCATCCAAGCAAATTATACACATAAGTGTTGGATATTTGGTGCTTAAAATAATTAAGACCAAATATTATTTTGCAAAGAAAAATTGAGGTGTCATCAATCGATAAAAGTGAGAAATGACTTCAAAAATGAAATCTACGTTTCGCGTAGATGAATTTAGACTATTAATTTGCTCAAAACCGATTACAGGTGAATGAAAAATTAATTGTTTAAAGTTAGCCCAAAATTTACATAAAAAGAAATAGATGAGGATTAGTTAGCCCGAAATCTCATTGATTTCTTCCTACACTGTTAGTGCACAAGCGAAGATGCAAACTACAAGTAAAATCAATGCTAACACTTAACCCCTTACATGGTTCAGAGATTGTTTGCTCATACGCCAGTTGGGCCGCCCAAGGGGCCAAGGGGTCGGGTCGTTACAATAAAAAGGCGCCTTTTTATGTAGCGGCCCCGCCTCTTTGGTCCTCGCAGGCAACCCTCTAGGCCGGCGACCCTACAGTCTTCCCACCCCTGGCAGTGGGTTTTTGCCTCTCAATTGGTACCAGGATTCATAAACTTTAGTACTTAGCCTGGAGGTCTAGAGTTCGAATCCTGGGAAAGGCAAAAATCCACTGGCCAGGGGTGGGAAGACCTGTAGGGTCTCGGGCCTAGAGGGTTGCCTGCGGAGACCATAGAGGCCGAGATCGCTACACCACGATGTGTCATTGAGGTGGACGAACCCTTGATCCTTCAGTGGATCAATCCCCTGCAATCTCCGACTAATGTTTTCTCCTTTTCGGTGAAGAACAACCTCTCACAAAGTCTCTTCCTCTTTATAAGATGAGAGCTAGGGTTAGGAGGAAGAGAGTGGACTTGGAAGCTTGAGCACTTGAGCAAGGATATTTCACAATAGCACAACTAACCCTTCTCAAGTCTCAAGCTCATCTTTAAATATAGGAGAGTGTTATTAACAAAACAGCTCAGCCCCGACACCAGTCGACTGCCCCCAGGGCCAGTCGACTGGTGTTCAGCCAACGGCTGGATTTCGAATAGACCAGACCAGTCGACTACTACACGTTGTTCGACCTTACAGAAAGATCAGTCGACTGGTTCCCTTACCAGTCGACTGCTACAGTTCACTCTCAGCGGTGTCAATCGATTGCCCAGCTTACAAAATCACTCTCAACCTCTCCGGAGTCCATCTTTCATGTATGTCTTGAAGTCCACTTCCTCGGCTTGCCCCTTGAAGTTCTCTTCCTTCGGCTCTCGTCCCTCGGATGCGGACACAAGCCCGCGGCTTGTCTCTATGTTATCATTCGCATATGCCTTTAAAGTTTACTTCTTCGGCTCGCCTTTGAAGTCTTCTTCCTTTGACTCTCGTCTCTCGGATGCTTCACTCCGTTATTCCTCATGTGTGGTTCACCAAGTCCTACAAGACTCAAACACTCATATCAAACTAACATGAAAACCTAACTTAATCATACTGATACATATCAAAACTCATGATCTGTCCGATCAAACTTGGGATGATTGCGCCAATATTACTAGCCTGGATGGTGTGGTTAGAGCGTGGGGGAGGACGGGCACACTAGTTTTGTCTGATTTTAACCCCCAGACCTCAAGATGGCAACATCCACGTCTTAACCATCAGTACATTCCATGGAGACGTCATGCAAGCAATCAACCACTAATCCAGAGTTTCCTCGATAACAAATTAGAATCTATAGTCCCCCAATACTCACGTCATTGCTTTTGTGAACAAACAATTTTCGCTAAAGAGAGGCCAACAAACAATCATATTCCAACAAATCAATGTGAAAGAGAGCGATATTTCAACACCGTGTGTTCAGAGCAAGGGTAGATGGTAGGGTGGACGAGAGCGGCGCAGAGGCCATCGGTCGCGGGTGGTGGTGTAGTCTGGCCAAGGTAGACTCGAGGGAGCAGGTGACCCTCCCGGCTGGAAAGAAAAAGAAAGTAGAGAGAATCGAGGCAGGAGACGACGCTCTCTCTATGTCAACCACAGAAGGTGGAGATGGTGCTCTCCATGATGTTTCTAACACAATCTAACAGGGTTTGCGTCGGGGAAAAGGAGGCTTCGTGGTCTTACCGTCGAGTCGTGAGGCGAACAGAACCCTAACACTGCCACAGGATCGGGGAAAGGAGGCCACGCGGGGAAAAGGAAGCTTCGCGTCGACAGAGTGAGTGAGTTTACGGTTCGCGACTTCGGCGTGAGGTGGGTAGCGACTTCGACGTGAGGAGAACGAGGATTTTGGTTTCGGGTCACTACGTGCGTGAGTTGGTTGAGACTTCATGCTTAAGTGAGAAGGGAATTGGGGTTTGCTAGCATGATATTTCGGTGAAGAACAATTCAAGGAAGAGATAAGATGTTAATATTTTATAAAAAAATTATTGGCACTGTAGATTATTGAACGCCATTATATATATATATATATATATATATATATATATATATATATATATATATATATATATATATATATATATATGTGCTGCGGACCGTACGGTGCGGACCGCGTGCGGATCAAGCCCTGCCTGATCGGTCAGGCAACTCGCTGCGGCAATGATGGTCGATCATCGATCGGATACCATCGGCAGCTTTCGGACATCATCGGCGGCCTTCGGCCGGCGTCCCCGAACAAAACTATAATCCTAGGGGTATGGTGAACCCTAGGGGTAGCGATGAATCCGTCAGGAACGGTGAACCCGTCGAGTAGCGGTGAACCCGTCGGCACTGGATAACGGCTGATTAGTCAGGTTGACCGATCAGACAACTTCCTAATAGGTCAGGGAAGTCCCTGCCTGATCGGTCAACTTGATCAATCGGGCAGGTGTCACGTACGCGGTCGCACGTGGTCCGCAGCATATCAAAATTATATATATATATATAATATATATATATATTATTATATATATATATATATATATATATAATAAATTTTAATAGCGTGTTCAGTACGTCGTTAATATTTAATTTTAACAATATATTTTGTAAAAAGTTTATTGACAGTGTAGGCACGCCGTCATTTTTATAAATATTATATTATTCGTAACGTACATAATTAAGTACGTTGTAAAAATTATTATTAACAGCCGACGATACTCAACGAAAAGTTATGCAGTGCGTGAACAATCTCACGTCCTCGACTAGTTGCAGAATGTTATCAATTTGATTAATTAATTTCCTGGCGGCAGGAAGTAGGCCAGCACCGCGAACACCGTCTGCGTCAACGTGAGAAAGAAGAGCACAAACGCGCCAAATAACGCGATCTTCGCCCACGGATTCCCGAAGTAGTCGCGCCTCAAGATGGCCATTGACTGATTCCACTTGCTCTTGTAGTGCCTGTTCGCCTCCTCGAAGACGGAGGCCAGATACCCTTTGCTGTCGTCGATCGCCGCCCCGGAGCAGAGTTTGTTGAACAGCTCCGCCACGTCCTGGTTGTCCGCTAGCCCGTTGACGATGATCTCGTCCTTCTGCAGCAGCGTCACGTCCGCCGCCGTGTCGATGATGCAGTCCATCAGCGAGGCGTAGCTCGTCACGTACCGGCTCACGCACTTGTACCCCTGCTCGAACGCGATCAGGTTCCGGAACAGAGTGTTGAAGTGGCCGTTGACATCCAGCTGCGGGATCTCCATCTTGCCGTTGCGGAATGTGACGTCGAGCATGTTCCTGGTCCGCTTCCTATTGAACGTGACGCCGGCCTCGGTCAGACGCGTCGCGCTGGGGATTGCCCTCACCCGGGTCGTCCGCGACTTGTTAGCTCGCGATAAAAGTTTCCTCCTCGATTCTGCTTCGCCGGCGCCCTTCCTCGGGTTGATGCAGGAGTGGAAGAGGTGGAGGAGATGGCAAAAGCCGCCTTTTCCGGCGCCGTCAATTGGCAACTCCAGCTCCATGTCGGAGAACGCGGCGAAGAACTCCACGGCGCACTTGGCGAAATCGAGCTGGCGAGGGAAGGCGTAGTCGAAGAGGAGCTGGAGGAGGAAGAAGGGGATCTGGTTCTCCAGCATCAGCATGTCGCGCGCCACCACGGGGAGAATCCACGACGAGCTCGCGATGGGGTTCTGCACGGCCTCGAGCCTGCTGCCGGGCCCTTCCTTCAAAATGAGGATGGTCTCGACGACGAAGCAACCGTCGAGGAGCATCATCAGGACGAAGTCGTTGCTAGCGATGGAGGCGAGGTCGTCGGCGTAGGCAGCGCGGGCGCGCCGCTCGGAGACCTTGATGAGGCGAAGGTAGTCGACGAGCGCGTAGCAGGAGCTGCGGCCGAGGAACTTCTTGAGGCTGTGCCACTTGAGACGGTTCATGGGGAGGAGGCGGTCGACGTCGTGGTGGTAGGGGCCGAGGGAGACGACCTTGGGGTCGTAGAGCTTGGCGTCGTCGTCGCGGATGTGATGGGGGACCCGGAAGATGGAGGCGGGGTCGGTGAGCCATGGCTCCCAGTCGGTCTCGGCCAGCTTCTGCTCGACGGAGACGAGCCATGCTTCGTCCAAAGGGATCCCAACGCTCTCCCACGCAGTGAGCCCTGCAGATCCCATTCCGTCCTCGATCTGCAAGCTTCTCCCAGATTAATTTCAACGTGATTTAGAGGATTGTCCAAGATCTGCTTTAAAGATCCAAGATTTAACATTTCTCCATTTCTCCCTCCTCCTCTACTGTTTCATATTTTTTAAAGATCAGAGTTGACTGACTATCCAGTTGTCTTGGGTAATTTAAAAAGCAGAATACAATATTTCTATTATAAGAGATGTAACATTAAGTCATTTAAAAATTATAATAATTTATATGACTCAATTTTGAATCTTCTACGAAAACAATCGACTAATTTTTAATAAATGAAACGATCCAAAAGCTTCTATTTTTAAGGCGATGAAAGTTTCTTTTAATAATGTAGACATCCAATTTTTACCATCCAATCAATCACTTCAGGAAGATGATGGATTCAATCCCAGTACAAATTGGTTCTGATGGATGGTCTAATGTCACAAATAATTTCAATTTTTGAGGTTAATGTGATTGAGTCAGATTTGTATTCGGAGGGAAAAAAAATGTTAAGCATAAAAACGTATTGTAAGTTGGTGATTAATAATAAAAGTGTAATGTAGGTTGATGACGTAGCAAAATAATTTTGACTAATAAATTAAGACCAGAGTTACTGTCCCGTCGCCTTAAGTATAATAAAAAGGAAATAAAATACTTCTATTAGTCTTTGTTTAGAAAAATTAAGATGGAAAAATTAAGTCATTTAAAAAATATATTATGCTTCATCTTCCTGAAACTTCTATCAGAATAATCAACTAAATTTTAATAGATTAAATAATAAATATTTTATTACATTTACATATTTATTTATTTATTGACAAATAGAATATTTAATATTTTTTATTAATATAAATATTAAACTCTTCCAATTAATTAATTTTGAAAATAATCGGTCCCAAATTGATTAATTTTGAAATGATGAATTCGATCTCATCGAAATTTCTATTAATTATTTTAATTTATCGAAAAAGTATACGTGATAACTCAGCCTGACTATCAATGTTTTGAGATCTGTATCTTTAAAAAAAAATCTTTAATAATAAATTATAGTTACGTTTTAAATTTTAAATGTCTAATTTATTATTGAAAGTTTATCAGGATATTTATCCCTGGACTACATTTAAATGATTATTTTAATTCAATAATTTATGATTATTTAATGGATTGGAATTGCCATTAACATCGTCGGACAGTAAATCATATTACACCAAACAATTTAATAAAAAACATATTGATCAAGTAACAAATAAATTTGGGATGTAAAAATTTTTTATTCATCATCAGCATAAATCGAAAAACGCTCGATTTTAAAAAAAATTACAAAATATATTGTAATTAAAAATCGAATCACGAATAACTAAAATAATAAATAGTCTCATACCACTACCGTCATAATCCCGAATAACAAACTATTTGGTCCTTATGAGAATCCGGAATAGTTAGTGCATGGGGGTGTTGTCTAAGAAGTCCTGGGTTCGAGTCGTGCGAGGTGCACTGGATTAAAACTCTGAATATTTGATGTAACAATTCTCGATTTAACTATGTATTAATTATTTTAGAGATCATGATTTATTTTTTTCATGATAATCTTAGGACGAATACGACGAGGGCACTGGGACAAATGATTCCGTCTTTCTTTTATATGTCGAATACCAAACTATTTGATGACGTATATAGGGATGGAGTAATAAATGACTATTAACATCTTTGTCTTCCCAATTTTTTTATTCATTTGTTTTATTTATAGTTTTATTTTTGTGTGTGTCAAAAGTACATTGTCAGAATTATAAAAAGACCCTTCACTTTCGATAGGTGTGGCAGATGGAGAAATATAACAATTTTCAAAAAATTATTTCTTTTATAAATAAAAAGTCAAACTGTCACTATAATATTTTTTATTTAACAACATTAAAAAAAATAACGATTTTATATTAAAATCGTTATTTTTTATTATTTTTCGATAGTTGGCATAAAAACGGTTTTCTTTGAATATTTTTTTAATCAAAGATAATGATTTATAAAGAAACCTTATTTATGAGTATTTTTTTTAAGATTACGATAAAATTTTTTGAAAATCATTATTTATGAGCGTTTTTTAAGGTATTACGATAACAATTTTATTAACCATTATCTATGTTATTTTTTTGAAATCAAAGACAATAATATTTTAAACCGTTATCTTTTTTCATTATTTTATAGTGTCACAAATAATAAATTTTTTAAATGATTATATTTTATATTATTTTAAATACTGCAACACAATCATTTTAATAAATGGTTGTCTTTATTTTTTAAATAAACAAATAAATTTACATACACACTTGTATTTTTTTTCATCCATCAATTTTTTCCAAATGCCATAGTTTTTTCCCTTCTGACATTTTTCCATTCGCGGTTCCCCCTTTATAATTTTTTTCCGCCATGTTTTTCTTTCCCTCTTCTTGAAATTTTTACGCCAAAATAATTTGCGACTCTAACCCTAAACATCTTCCCGAACCCCTCTCCACCTCATACTGATCATCTCCGCCGAATCACCCACCCGTTCTCTCTTCGTAGCGAGTTGACTCATTGCAGAGGTTCCCTCTCTGTAGCAGCCTAATTAGGCGCTCTTCATTCCCTCTCAGTAGCGGTCTAACTCGGTGCTCTCACCATCCACAATTACCAGTGATATATCATAGATATAATTGAAAAAGATGTTTCTTTTAACTAGTTCTAAGTGACCATTATAAAATTATAAAATCTCTTTATATTTGATCTATTTGAAGCTTATAATTGTAGCAATATTTGTGTGTCAAAATCTCATTTCCAATTTGTTTCCGAATGGTAACATACATTCTTTTGGTTTCATCATAATGCACATGGATAGTTGAGTACTACTAGAAAGGTTTATAGGATTTACCTAAATGAATAATTACTATGATCTTGGAATTAAAACTTCCGGAGAATGAACAAATTGATTAGATTATAAGTTGTTTTCCTAAAAATATGGTCAAGTAACAGTAAGATCCTTGACACAAGTAATAATAATCCAAATAGCCATAAATAAATTCTCAAAAAGATGTTCAACTTCTTTTCTATATATGCAACTTCTCAAAAAGACTTGCTACCTTAAAAATCACTATGTTGCTCTTGATCAATCTACTTGGAATTTCTGCCCGCGAGTAATTACAAGGTTTATGCAAACACAAGCCATGACCTAATTTACTACATAATGCAATGCACACCAGACAGATGATGATATATTGAATGTTATACTTTACTAAAAATTCTGATAAGAAAATGTGACTGACTATTGGTATTTAGTTTTTCTACGTAATGATGCCCGAAGCCAAGACTTTCCCACTCCCAAAACTAAAATATTTGATGTTTTCTGCACGTACACACACCAACAGATCCAACCCAAGATTTGAAACCAAGACTAATTAGATAGAATATCTATATTAAACCTTTTCTTTTTTTTTTCTTTCGGAAAAAAATATATTTTGTAATATTTTTATTAAGAAATATAAAGGAAATGAAATTTAACATATATATTCCAGAATAATTTTGTGTTACTGGTAGCAGTGTTAATTTAATGGGTCCTATTTTTAGGACTGTTTTGAAGGATTTGACTCATTTTTAGTTACTCAGTTGTAAAAGTAATGAATAATGATTGGATGTTAAGGAATAAGTTATCATATGAATATGAGATTGGAATAAAGTCTTTTTTTTGCACTTTGCAACGCGAAACACTAGCGATCCGAATGCAATACTTTGTCCATATGAAAGATGTGGTAATCTAAAGAAGAAAGATGTTGACACTGTAAAGACACATTTGTGTTGTAATAGTATAAATTTAACATATTATACATGAATTTGGCATAGGGAAAGACCTATGACTAGCGCCGGCTCAAGCCTATTTAAGGCCCTAGGCGAAAAAAATAGGTCATCAACATTGTTTTAAAAAAATTCTACTCGTCCTTTTTCATTTGGACTTGCAATTGTCAACCGACTTGGTCGAAAACAAATATATTCAGAATTGTTTAAAAACTAAAAAAGATAAAAAAAAGTGTCTAATTATTCAAATGAAAGACGAAAATAACAACTCTTACAAAAAAGGAATAAATTAAATTGGGCAATATATAATAGAAAAAAATTATGTTTCTATCCTCTACTCATCATCACCACAAACCAAAATAAATAAATAAATAATATATTTACAAAATGACATAACTCAATATAATCCTTAGAAAATAAAAATTATAACGAGATCAAATCAGTCATTATCATTTATTAAGAATTAATTAAGTTACTTTGTTACTTTAGGCACCGAACAAAAGAAAAAAAATAAATCATATTTTTTATTACCTAAACTAAAATAGTTGTAAATGATAGAATAAAAATAAAAGGGAAGCCAAAAAAATTATTTCTGTAAATACATATAAATAAAAGCTAAACTTGGTATCCATAAGGAAGCGAAATGATAAAGATATCTAACTCACTATTGCTCAAAAATAATAAAATCCTCTATTTCGATCGAACACAATATAGATGAATCCCTCAACATTTGAACTTAATCAAGCAAGGAGCATAGTAGCACCAATTGGATCAACGTGACAGCATTAGGTGTAATTTCTCTTTCCCAATATCAACGAGCGAGGGAAGTACAAAGAGGGAGAGTTAGTCAAGGGAAGAGGGGGAATTCGAAAAAAAGACTAATATTTTTATTTTGCATTGCATGGATAAAAAAAATTTTAATTAATGTTCTTACCAACCAGAACAGAAAACGTCACTACCAAAAAAAATAAATGTAACAAGAGAAGGCTAGAGTTGAAAGATATGGAAGATGAATACATTAGATCTTATAAAATAATATACATAATAAAAATTAAATTTAAAATATTGAAAAGAGAGTCTCCTATGACTCTATCTATTGGAATAATAATAAGATTTTTATAAAATCTATAGTTTTGACTAAAAAATGAGATACGTAAATTTTTTATCAAGGTCCTATTCTTTTCCATTCCTTTAAAATATATAATAAAAATATATTTAATATATCAAAAATAATGGGCCCCAATAAAAATTGAAGCCCTAGGCATATGCCTTAATGGCCTATGCCTAAAGACGGCTCTGCCCATGACCGGGAACTTAATGAATGATAGTGTTCGACTAGGGCAAGATGAACACAAATCTTTTGCCGAAAAACCTATATATGGATATGGTATATGATGCATATGATACTTATGCTGAGAATTCAAACCAATTCCATAAGTTACTTGGTTCTACCGAGAAACCTTTATAGCTTGGATATACTAAATTTATAAAGTTATCTTCACTTATGAATATTGATGGGGTTGATCACCCTATGGCGGATATGTGGGCTGAAGAAGCTATGTGGCAAAATCTACCGAGTCTGGACGACTCTCGTTCCTTGACCCCCGAGACCCTCTCGGGAAGGTGAATTTCCGAGACCACCTTGGGTAGACATACTCTTGAGATCGATCCAGGAGGACACACACTCGAGATCACCTCGGGAAGTCAGGTCCCCGAGATCACCTCGTGAAGATAAACGTTCGGGACCCCCCATGCCAAAGGACCCCGAGATCACCTCGGGGTAGCGGAGCCCAAGGATTACCCGACTTTAAGTAATTATCCCCGTTCTTCGGATCTGTGGATGATCATCACCAATTATTACGGGATAATCATGACCCGTAATATGCGGCCACTAAAGCCTTAATTATTGCAACGACCCAGATTTAATGTCTGTAAGGACTGTTACAAGGATTATCTAGTAACCGACAATTGAGGGAACGTGGAGAAGAATGTGGATACACGTGTGACTGCCGCCTCAGGTATAAAAGGTACTCCAACACTCCAGGTAAGGGGTTACACTCATTTTGACTCACATACTTCTCTTTATTTCCTACCTTAGAGATTCTCGCGTACTGACTTGAGCGTCGGAGTGGGCTCCGCCGGACAATCTCCGGCGTGTTCCCATTAACGCTCATGTTAACCTCGCAGGGTGGGAGCTCTTCCTCTCTCATCGTCATCCACGTGGACTAAACTTTGGTGTCTGACCATCGACGTCAATTTCTTCCGGAACAAATATAATTTGAAGGCAAAATATAGTTGGAGTGATAAAAGTTTCATTAACTTAGTTTGTTCTAGGAAATGTTTTCAGATGACAATGAATTGTCTTTATCTTTGTATGATGCAAAGAAAAACTTATGTGTATTAGGGATGGATTATGTGAAAATTTATCTTGCACTAATGATTGTATCTTATTGCAAAAGGAGTATGAGGATTTTACCAATTGCCTTATTTGCGGGTTGTCAAGGTGGAAGTTAGGTAAAATCTATGATAAATGAAGGAGTTCCTGCAAAGCTCCTTCGGTACTTTCCTTCTATTCCAAGATTTCAAAGATGATTTTAGAATAAGGCGATATCTAAGAGTTAACTTGACATCCTGATAAAAGAATTCGTGATGGATACTTGCGTTATCCAGTTGATGCACCCTCTTTGAAAGTATGTAGTGGATCACAACTAGCCAGATTTTGATTCGAAGCCAAGAAATCTAAGATTGGTTATATTAATAGACGGGATCAATTCCTATAGTTCGATGAGTTCTGCATATAGTTGTTGGCCAATTGTAATGATCACTTACAACTTTCCTTCAAAGGTGTGTATGTAGAGAAAATTTATGATACTCACTTTGTTGATTTCTGATCCCAAACAATCAGGAAATTGATCACTTAAAATGCTTATGGGATATAGGTGTTGATGTATAACGAGAAGAAATTTTCTTGCTTAGAGCTGTTTTACTATGGGCATTCAATGATTTCCCTGCATAGGAGAACATGTCAAGTCGTGTTGTGAAAAGATATCATGCATGTCCAATATGTGGTGAATAAACATATTCAACAAAATTGAAGCATAGTAGAAAATTTTCATATACAGGCTTCTAGGTTTCTTCCTAGAAGTCATCCTTATGAAAGGCAAAAGAAAGCATTTAATTTGATCCAAGAGTTTAACCTCACACCAAAATCATTAATTGGGCATGAAGTTTTAGAAAGAGTTGAAAAAATTAATTATCGTTTGGGAAAAATGAATGAGAAGCTTTCAATTAGAGGAGGCTAATGAAAAATTATGTTGGAAAATGAAATTTATATTTTTTGAACTTAAGTATTGGAAATATTTTCATGTTTGGCATGTTCTTGATGCGATGCTCATTCAAAAAAAAAATTGTCTGAGAAAGTCTCATCGATGCATTACTTTACATTTAAGGAAAAACAAAGGATGGAATAGTAAGAAGACTAGATCTCATGAAGATAAATGTGAGGACTAATTTGATATCAAGGATGGGGAAAAGAGAACGTGTTTGCCATCATCATGTTATACACTAATGTTGAGAAAAGAAAATTTTACAATTCTTTGTTTGGATTAAAGGTCCCAATATATTACTCCAATAATGATTGGAAGAGTGAAAATGAAAGAGTGAAAACCATAGTGAATGACGTGGCACCTTACATGCACGATCTCCGACGGGTTCACCGTGCCCCCAGGGTATAGTTTGATTCGGGGCGGCGGCCGAAGGCCGCCGATGGTGTCCAAGCGATAATCGGGCGTGTGCATGTAAAGTGTCACGTCATGCCACATCATTCACTATGGTTTTCACTCTCTCATTTTCACTCTCTCTATCATTGCTCATATTACTCATCCAATATTAAAAACTTTGTGTCGATGAAGGAATTAAAAAGCGCCTGAAATAAATTTATTTCATGCCCTCTTTGGATTTGAAATGAAATTTAATTTATTTTTAATAATTTTTCGACGATATCTAATATATCTTAATTTATACATATAACTTTTATTTTAATTTTAATTTTACATATTTATAATATATACAATTTTAGGAACTTTAATTTATTTTTTTTATATATTTTATATATCTTTTCTTATTTTATTTTATTGATATTTTTTTATATTTTATATTTTCTATTTATATCCTTATTTCAGGTTAAAAAGTGCTTGAAATAAATTTATTTCGAGTCAAAAAGATCTTAAGTATTATTTATAAATAATTTTTTAATTATTTTTTAATTTTTTCACAATCATAATAAAATATAGTAAAAGTTTCGGGACTTGGTCATGTTACAAGGTAGGAAGACTAAGATATATATAAGTAAGAGAAGATGAGAATATCTATATCCGAATTCTAATTTATTATTTTAAAATTAAATTATGAAATGAAATTATTGATGGGAGAGATACCAGATGAATGAGTTGATTTTAGATTCGTCTTTTATTAAAGAATAATATGCTTATGTCTTTTCGTAAAATGTTAAAAATTTAATATCCTAAATTCGCACGTGGCCACGTAAGCAAACTTGTACCTGCAGCAGGTAGATGACAAGGTCAGCAATAGCGGAGCTAGCATTATTCAAGGATGGGCTCGTGCGGCTGTTACTGAAGGAGGGGATCGCGGCGGCCGCTGCGGCGGCGGCGGCGGCGGCTGTTACTGAATGGACAGACAGTAACGATGATCGACAGAGTTATAGAAACAGAATTTGAATGTCATAATGGATAACTAACTTAAAATTATTGAATCCGATAATATTGCATCCCCATGAGTGAAAATCAATGGACAAGGGTATGCTAATAAGGGAGAGATCATCTTTAATTCCTCTGCATTTCTAATCTCTCTCTCTTTTGATGTCTTTCTTGAGCATCTTAGAACTTCTTAAGCATCGGAGGGTCTGCATCAAAATAAGTCCAGTGCCCAGCGACAGCGTGTTAATTATTCAAGGAGGTTAATTACAAGAAGGCAAACGGACGTGAACATCAGCTATATCTTCCCTAACAATCTAACACCGCATATCCATTCAATCTATTGTTGGAGCCACGTGACCTGTAATCGATTGCCAGAACAGAAGTAGTACTTATCATTAAGTTGTGGTCCCTTCATTTTTCTTTTTGCTTATTGGAATCTATGAGATTTCAATTTTGTGATGAAACTTGGATCATCTTCATCCTCGCGAGAGCACCAGGAAGAAACCCCAATTTTGGGGTTGAAACTTGAAGCTAGCACCAGGAAGAATCTCCA
Source organism: Boesenbergia rotunda (assembly GCA_024364735.1). Taxonomy (NCBI): domain Eukaryota; kingdom Viridiplantae; phylum Streptophyta; class Magnoliopsida; order Zingiberales; family Zingiberaceae; genus Boesenbergia; species Boesenbergia rotunda. The sequence goes on along the minus strand of JAGFNQ010004249.1, from coordinate 196,623 downwards.
AACTTAATTTTACAAACTTTTTACTATTCGGACAATCTCGTTCTTGTAAAATGAAATGAAATGAAAAGAAAAGAAAAGAAAAATCGAAGTTTAATTGGAGATGAATTCAAGTCGGATCGATAGCCCAATTCTAGGACGGCTGATAGTAACTGAGGACGGAGTAGACCGTCTGCACTATTGTGAGAACGAAGAGCAAAATCCCGGCGACGACCGAGATCACCGCCCACGGGTTGCCGAAGTAAGCGTGGTTCAGCGTCGCCCGCCACTTGTTGTACTTCTTCTCGCAGTGCTTGGGCACGTCCTCGAAGACGGCCCGGAGGTGCCCCTTCGTCGGCTGCACCACCACCTTCTGGCACAACCTGTTGAACAGATCCGCCACGTCCCTGTTGCTCCCCATGGCGCTCACCAGGATGTCCGCCTCCCGCAGCAGCGCCACGTCCTCCCGCGTGTCGATCAGGCAGTCCATCAGGTAGGCGAAGTCGGTGACGTGGGTGCCGCGCTCCGGGTACAGCTGCTCGAACGCGATCAGGTTCCGCAGGATGGTGTTCGACACGTTGTAGGCTCGGATCCGGGGGATCTCCAGCCTCCCGTTGGAGAAGGTGACGTCGAGGAAGCTGTCGGTGTCCATCTTCCTGACGATCTGCACGCCGGCGTTCTTGAGCTCGCGGGCACAGGGGACCGTCGCCGGGGTAAGCGGCGTGAAGACGGAGTCGTAGCTGATTTTCTTGTCCGACTTGCGCCCGAAAGACGACGCCAGCAGAGAGTAGGACACCGGGATGCTGCGTAAGCTTTCAACTGCTCCCTTCATTATTACATTACTCTTTCCGTGGGAGCTTCTGTCTTCGTTAATGGCGTCAGGGGCTTGCTGTATGCAGGCGTGCAAGAGATGAAGGATGTGATGCGATCTCCTGAATTCATCCGGCACTTCCATTTTCTGCGGCAGCTTCTTAGTTCTTCCCGGGAGGAAGTCGCCGCCGAAGAAATTGAGCGCGAGCGGCTTCAGGGAGTAGGCCGCTTTCTCGGGGTCTACGAAACTGAGAAAATCCCTGAGCAGAAACAGGGGAATCTGGTTCTCCAACAGCAGCATGTCGAGCCTCAGGTAGTACTCCGCCCAAGCCGAGCAAAAGATCGGGTCGTGTTCTTCGTCGTCCTCCATCTCCGCTCGTTCCTTTCCCTCCAGCCTCTCCGTGAGACCGAGGAACAACTCTACCACGAAGCAGCCGTCGTGCAGCATCATGTCGACGAACTCGTCGGAGCCCATGTCGACGGTCTCCGAGTAGGCGCTGCGCGCGCGGCGCTCCATCGTCTTGACGTAGCTCCGGCACTCCTCCAAGGTCTTCCTCGGCGTCGTCCGAGCGACGAACCTCCGGAGGTACTGCGGCTTCAGCTTGTCCATAGCGCGCAGGTGGGGCTCGCCGCGGTGGTAAGGACCGAGCGAGATGATGTTCGGCTCGTAGGCTGTGCTGTCGGCCCGGCGGATGACCTCCGGCACTCGGAAGATGGTCGGCTTCCCCATCCGCCATGACTTCCGCTCTTGCCCCTTCACGTCCTTCGCCATCTCCGACTCCGATCGTCGGCGCCTGATGGACCTCAGAAAACGTGAATTCCAAAGATTCTCGCCAATAATAATATACAACAACTATGGTTGAAAGACAACTCCAACTCGATCAGAGGATTACGAACAGTATGAATCAGCCACCTGGAACAGCCAAATCCTCTTTCTTTGTCGCCTACCGACGATCGAGGATTTTTTTTTTTTTCAAAATACCAAACAAATTTTAAAAACCCGTAAAATATTTCATCCATGATCGAGTAAAAAAATCTTGAAGTCAGCGTTCGGTTTTGCCGTCCGTTGATTGATCGTATTAACATGATTATCGGTAACGGAAGCAAATTTGATTTTTTGTCGTTGGATATTCGTGCCCTTTTCGTTGGGCTTGACTATTCAATGCGAGATTGTGACTTAAAGGCTGTGGGAGTGGATGAATGACAGCATGGTGGATGCCAGCTCGTGAAACCAACGCTGTCTGAAAATGGCCTACACCGGGCCGCATTTATTGGTTGAACCGGACATAATAAACTCCGGATACTAGATAAACATAAAATAATTAATCATGTTGAACATTGATTAAAATTAGAAAAGTAAAAATAATAATTTCAAATCTGAGATCATCCATGTTGTCGCACGAAATTTTGTTACTGACTGTAAAAATAAATCAGAGAATATTTATGAGAAATAGTACATGAGCTCAATATCTCACGATTATATGTCCCATTTAAAATAAAATTTTTTATAAAATTTATCATAATTAAGGATAGAACCGTTAATATTTAAGAAATAATTAATTATCATTCTGTTGCACCATGATCTCGAGGACTATAATATAGTGGAATGATCCCAAGGTAGAGTTCATGATTAAATGCTCCTATAATAAACTAAGAATTTATAATTCGAGACTCAATTACATCGTATTATTAGAAATTTTTTTTTAATGGATAACAAATTTGAGAATTTAGCCATTAGATGCTCCTATTATTTATTTTGATGACTGATAAAAATTGGTATGGAACAGAATCAATTATTTTAAATTTGATTGTTATATGATTAATTACATAAAATTAGATGTGATATAATAACTTTAGTTAAAATGAATTTATGATAGGTTGTTCGACGATTTTAGAAATACAAGTAAACTCTAATCATATTTTAAAATATGTTTTATCTATTTAAATTTAAATTTAGTTAAAAAATATAGTTTAATGATTAATTTATTGAATACTTATGTTTTAATATTAAATATCACCTTCTTATAACCTAATTAATTGGGATAGACTATCCGGTTCTTTCAAATAAATTAGAAAGTGTTCCTAATTATCCCTCCGTCAAGAATTGCTAATTTTTACATGTTTATCATTATATCATAGAAAAATATCCATAACCGCCCGTTGGATTTTTTTATTGCTTGACGTGAATATTTTTCAAGTTATCCCGGTGATTAATGAGAAACTTTCATAAGATCAAGTCGATCATCCGAAATTAAAAAATATCATTAATCATTTATACAACAGAAGGACAACTAGTTGTAATATCAGATATTTACAGTTCGATTTCCAGTCATTAAGTATTTTGTAAGAATTTTTTTTCCAAATGAGATGTGAATCTTGAGACGCTGGACTTTTAGAACGTTCGTCATAAATATTTCTCGATTTACCTTATTGGTCGGTGAAAAAGTTTTGTGATGCTGGACTAATTGTCCAAGGTTGAAAAAATTTCGTTAAGTATTTTTTTATTAATTATGAAAGTGTCGTGCTAAATTAATTAGAGAATAAAAAATTTATTATAATCAAATAGAGATTAATTACTTGCATATGCATATTCCTACCCTCTAATTAATTGATTTTCTTTTATATAATAAGGACTCTGACAAACATCTCCCGTGATAATTACTTTTTTAGTACAATGATTAACCACGGGAGTACCTAATGAAACACTAATAAAGCCCCGGTCGTTGCATACGTTTTTAATGTCTAGGACAGCGAATATATTTGCAAATAAAATAAACGGTAAACAACACAAGCTGTTCCAAAAAGAAAGATGAGCTACGTCACATTAAGGTTGGAGGGCTGGACCACAAACATGGAATGGATGTAACCAATTTATAATATATATACATTTATTTTAAATAAAATTGATTATTAGATTCATTGTATTAAGATTTTAATTAATAAATTTATTTATTTCAAACACGTTTTATTCATGGCTGTCTAGGTCTATGTTTGGCAAGAAAGAAAATTGGATAAGCAGTTCAGAATAAATCATGTCAGAAAATTGGCTGTCTAGTTTGATTAAAATTAGATAAGTAAAAAAAATAATTTTAAATTTGAGACCATCGATCTAGACAGTCGAAAATTTTTTACTAACCATCAGAATGAAACATTTACGATAAACAATTTTAACATTTCACGATTATATATCTCATTTGAAATAAAAATATTTATAAAATTCATCGTAATTAAGGATCGAACTATTGATATTTGAGAGATAATTAATCATCCTTTTGCTGCATCATAACCTCGGGGACTATGGTATAACGGAATGGTCCCAAGGCAAAGTTCATGATTAATTAGATGTTCCTATAATAAATCAGTAATCTATAGTTTCAGACTCAATTACATCGTATTATTAGAAATTTTTCTTTTTAACGAGCAACCGATCTGAGAATTTAGCTATTAGATCCTCTTATGATTTATTTTGGTAGCCGATAAAATTTTGTGTGGAACCGAATCGATTATTCTAAATGTGATTATTATATGATTAATTACATAGAATTAGATAAGCGATATAATTACTTTAGTTAAAATGAATTTATGATCATTTTTAGGTTGTTCGACGATTTTAGAAATGCAAGTCAACTCTAATCATATTTTAAAATATATTTAATCTATTTAAATTTAAATTTAGTTAAAAAATTATTGTTTATTGATTAATTTATTGAATAGTTATTTTTTAATATTAAATATCAAGTTCTTATTGTAGGATCGGGTCGACCGGCTAGAGGGGGGTGAATAGACGGTTTATGAAAAATAAACACTAACACTCGTCTTTAAAAAGAAATAAACTTGGTTGCAACAGAGTCGTTGCTTCCAAGGCAGTTGATGCTCAAACAGAAACTCCTTAAGGCGGAGAAGCCTTTACAGTTGTAGCACAGAGAAAGCTTAGAGAGAAAGAGAGTTTACAACTCAATGAATTAATTGAATTCTAAAGCAAAACCTCTAAGTCTATTTATAGCCTAAGAGAATAAATCTGGATTGTTGATTGTTGATCACTTTTCTCTTAGCCGTTGATCCATGGATGTAATCTAGATGGTTGATCTTGGATGGGATTAAACTGCATCCATTGAATTTGATTAAAGGATAATGTAACATTATCCTTTAAGTTTTAATTGTTTTAATTAAAACTTTATCTTTCCTCGAGATAGCTGTTGGAATCTCCACGTAGTAATATCGGCAACATTTTATTGCCATTGACTTTTAGTCCAAATGGTAAGTGGGTTAGTGTGTGTTGTTGAGGTCTCGGGATCGATCCTTCGTGGCACCAAATAATTTTCTTTTTTCTTTTGGGCGCTTGGACTAGTCTTTTTGATTCTTCGTCTTCTCGGTGATTTCCGGCCAATCGGAGTTAGGCTCACCCGAACCCGACTCCGACCTTTCGCCCCTCGAGCGTCCTTCCTCCCGGCTTCTCGTCCCTCGGACACCGCGCATGTCCTTCTCGCTCCACCGGTGTACTCTTCCGCAGCATCCGCGTACCTCGGATTGTACCGAGCCCGTCGGCTCACTTCCCCGCACAATCCTTCTCGTCCGCTACGTCTTACACTCGACTTCCTCCGTTCCTAAGTTCCTGCATACTTAGACAAAGGGATTAAAAACACACAGGACCTAACTAACCTAGTTGATCACATCAAAACCAACCGGGGCACCAACAATCTCCCCCTTTTTGATGTGGATCAACCCAAGTTTAGTTAGGGTAAACCAAAAAAAAACAATAAAACTAAATTAAGCAGTTAAGCATAGAAAAAAAATATTGCAATCAATAACCACAACCTCCCCCTAAACTTAAGCTACTCTCCCCCTTTGATCACAGCAAAAATGGGGCACAAAAAATAGGGAAAGGAAAATATATGATTAGAACTTAGAAAAATATGAAACATTTTTTTTTTTGAGCCGTGAATAGATTAAGTGCATATCACCGAAATTTAATTTTTGAAATAAAATTTCAAATAATTTTTAAAATTAAAAAATACGAATTTCAATTAAAAATTTATAGAAATTAATTCGTCCATTGGAAAATTTTAAAAATTTTTGTACAGGTGGAAGATAAAATTATTACTTTTTACAAAAATTTCCAAATTAAAATCTATTTTGTATATTCAAAAAAATAAATCATATAGTGGCAGAATAAAAAATTCAAAGATATATTTTTAAAATTCAAAAATCTCATAAAAAATTTAAAAAAAATTTACCAAGTTTAATTGACTATGTGTAGATCTCAAAAAAATCGATTCTTGCAGAATAAATTAATTTTCTATTTTTAAAGTTAAAATTTTATTTTTCAAAAGAAACTTAATCATAAAATGTGTTAATCTATTTCTAATTTTGCAAGAAAAATTATGCAGTAATAGAAAACTAATTCAAAATTGATTTTGGTATCCAAAATAGATTTCTCTCGACAGGATTAACTAAAAATTTGGATGGAATGTAATTCTTTGGCACCTTTTTAAATTGGCCTTTATGGTTTTTAAATACCAATTCAACTTTTCAGGATAACTATTTTTCTTGTGTCGCAAACAGACAATATCACATTTTAATTTCTCAACTAAATTTTTCAGATCAATATTTTCATTTTTTAATTTAGAATTTTCTTTTTCTAATCTGCAATTAAATTTGAGCAAGGCTTTAACACCAGCATACAATTGATCATGAGGAAGAAAACAAACCTCACTTACCGGATCGCTTTCGAAAAGCGAGGTTCCTTCTTCGTTGTCGCTTTCTGATGTCGCTCCCCCTTCAACACTGCTCCCCTCTTGATGACTTGCCATCAGCGCAAGTCCCGCGTACTCATGAACTTCTGATTCGTCCGACGAGGTCTCGTCCCAGGTGGCCTTCAATGCCTTCTTTTTCTTTGGCTGGTTTTTGATTTTGGAACACTGATCTTTTAGGTATCCCTCCTCGTTGCAGTTGTAGCATCGGACAGTTCGTTTCTTCGGAGACCGCCTTTTCTTCTGCATTCTCGAAAAGTTATTAGCTTTAAAAAAAACTTTTAAACGAACTTACTATTTGCGTTGTCTCGTCGTCCGTCGAGGATTCTAACTCCTTCTCCGTTCTCCTTGTGTTTAGGGCCAGATTCTTCGTCTTTCTAGATCTTGCCCACCGAGATTCGTGTAATTCGAAAATGGAAAACATTTCATCTAATGTACTTACCTCTAAATCTTTGGAGATGTAATAAGCGTCGACGATTGAGCTCCACTCCTGGGTCCTTGGGAAGGCGTTGAGGGCGTATCGAATGGAGTCGCGATTACTTACCGATTCGCCGAGTTGGGTGAGTCTAGAGATTAGCTCCTTTATTTTGGCATGAAGTTCAGCCACCGTTTCTCCTTCCTTCATTTGTAGGTTTATCAGCTGGTTCCGGAGGAGATCCTTTCTTGCTGATTTGGCTTCAGAGGTACCCTCATGAAGTTCTAGGAACTTCTCCCATAATTCTTTTACGGAGTGGTAGTTGCCGATACGGTTTACCTCTTGAGTAGGCAAGACTGTTAGGAGGTGGAACTCGGCCTTACCATTGGCAACAGATTCCGACTGCTCCTTCTTATTCCACAAGCTTTCTTCTTTTTCATCCCCGTTCGCATCTTTAGGAACTGCAAAATCATATTTTATTGATAAAAGAATATCAAAATCTGTACGAAAAAATACCTTCATTTTTTTCTTCCAGACGGTGAAATCCCCTTCGAATTTAGGTGGATGAATGTGCGCGCCGGCCATCGTCTTGTTGCTTTCTCAGGCGATTAGTCCTTCAAAAGCGAACCCGCTCTGATACCACTTGTAGGATCGGGTCGACTGGCTAGAGGGGGGTGAATAGACGGTTTATGAAAAATAAGCACTAATACTCGTCTTTAAAAAGAAATAAACTTGGTTGCAACAGAGTCGTTGCTTCCAAGGCAGTTGATGCTCAAACAGAAACTCCTTAAGGCGGAGAAGCCTTTACAGTTGTAGCACAGAGAAAGCTTAGAGAGAAAGAGAGTTTACAACTCAATGAATTAATTGAATTCTAAAGCAAAACCTCTAAGTCTATTTATAGCCTAAGAGAATAAATCTGGATTGTTGATTGTTGATCACTTTTCTCTTGGTCGTTGATCTATGGATGTAATCTGGATGGTTGATCTTGGATGAGATTAAACTGCATCCATTGGATTTGATTAAAGGATAATGTAACATTATCCTTTAAGTTTTAATTGTTTTAATTAAAACTTTATCTTTCCTCGAGATGACTGTTGGAATCTCCATGTAGTAATATCGGCAACATTTTATTACCATCGGCTTTTAGTCCAAATGGTAAGTGGGTTAGTGTGTGTTGTTGAGGTCTCGGGTTCGATCCTTCGTGGCACCAAATAATTTTCTCTTTTCTTTTGGGCGCTTGGACTAGTCTTTTTGATTCTTCGTCTTCTGGGTGATTTCCGGCCAACCGGAGTTAGGCTCACCCGAACCCAACTCCGGCCTTTCGCCCCTCGAGCGTCCTTCCTCCCGGCTTCTCGTCCCTCGGACACCGCGCATGTCCTTCTTGCTCCACCAGTGTACTCTTCCGCAGCATCCGCGTCCCTCGGATTGTACCGAGCCCGTCGGCTCACTTCCCCGCACAATCCTTCTCGTCCGCTACGTCTTACACTCGACTTCCTCCGTTCCTAAGTTCCTGCATATTTAGACAGAGGGACTAAAAACACACAGGACCTAACTAATTTAGTTGATCACATCAAAACTAACCGGGACATCAACACTTATAACCTAGTTAATTGGGATAGACTTTTCGTCTCTTTCAAATAAATTAGAAAGGGTTCGTAATTACCACTCCGTCCAGAATTGTCAATGGTTTCATGTTTATCGTTATATCAGAGAAAAATATCCATAATTGTGCTTTAAATCTTTGGTGCATGATTAATTTATTTCAGCACTTAGACTTTTAGATTGCTGGCCTTTACGAGTATTTTTTTATTTATGTTCTGTTTACTTGGGAGAGCGGAAAGTAAAACTAAGGAAAAGTTTTCGCAGCGAAAAATTTTTCATTGTTTACTTCATTAAAATTTAAGGAGGGGAGAGAAATATAATCCATCCGCGGATAGTTTTGGAGCCAAAATCGATCAACCCAAAATCGGACGGAAAGCAACGGATGGATAAAAAAATGACGCATGTACCCATTTTCATTTACAAAATTACATCATAAACAAAAAAATGACGCATGTACCCTTTTTAATTCATAAAATTACATCATATACCAAAAAAATGACGCATGTACCCTTTTGCATTAATAAAATTACACCGCATGTACCCACCTTCCTCAATCATGGTAAACAAGCATGCAAAGGAAAAGATTTTTTTCCTTTCCATTCTCTTCTCATGCCCCTAAGTTTGTTTAATCCATCCATCATCCACTCTTTCAGGTAAACATAGCATTAGCCTTGAGATTAGTGAGAAATTTTCATAACACTAAGTCGATCGTCCGAAATTAAAAAATCTCGTTAATTATTTATGTCTTCAGGGTGATGGTACAGTGAAAGGGTAACTAATTGTAATCTCAGATATTTATGGTTCAATCCTTAACTACGATATATTTTATAAGAATTTTTCTTTCAAATAGGATACAAATCTTGGAATGTTGTTCTTCAATATTTTTTGATTTATCATAATAGTTGATAGAAAATTTTTGTGACGTTGGATTGATTGTGCAAGGTTGACAAAATTTTGTTCAGCATTGTTTTATTAATTATAAAAGTGTGGCGCTAAATTAATTAGAGAATAAAAAAATTATTATAATAAAATAGATATTAGTTAGTTGCATATGCATATTCTCGGAAAAGTTTTTTTCCACTACCCTCTAATTATTTGATTTTCTTTTATATAATACGGACTCCGACAAACATCTCACATGATGATAATCACTTTTTCATTACAATGATTAACCCCGGAAGTACCTAATGAAACACTAATAAAGCCTCCGGTCGTTGTATACGTTTTTAATGTCTAGGACAGCGAATATATTTGCAAATAAAATTAACGGTAAACAAAAAAAGCTGGTCGAAAAAGAAAGATGAGCTAGACATTATGGTTGGAGGGCTGGACCACAAACGTGGAATGGATGTACCCAATTTATAATATATATACATTCATTTTAACTAAAATTGATTATTAGATTCATTATATTAACATTTTAATTAATAATTTATTTATTTCAAACACGTTTTATTCATGGCTGTCTAGGTCTATGCCTGGCCAGAAAGAAAATTGGACCCGTTATTTCCTACCGAATGGTCTAAAACTGCTTTGGTCCCACTTCAGTTTGACTCTGCTCAGAAATGCTCAGCCTTGTTCCTCAGCAACTGTATCGGACCCAGTAGAGCTTCTCTGCTCCCCTTGTCAAACGCATCTATCTCTCTCGATCATGAACCCCTTGCTCACCTTCTGCTTCCCCCATTTGCGATCTGTGGGAGCAAGTGCAGGCTTGGTTCCTGGGAGCCGAGTGGGAGCGGCGAAGAACTGCATATAAAATCTCATCCTCCCTCCTCGAGGATTGGAACTCTTACGCCGCGTCCATGTCGCCCGAGGGTGGTGGCGCCTCTAATGAAATGCATCCCGGGTGAGTGATGGTGCCTCTTTTCATCTGCTAGGCCTTTCTCTTTTTTATCCTCCTATCCTCTTTTTGTCAATGGTTGCAAGATATCATTCTCGAGGCAAGACTTGCAGATCAACGAATCGGTCGAGGGCTGTGATGGTAATGATATCGTGGGAAACATGGGTTGTTAATGAAATCTATGTTGTCCACTTTTACTTCTAATATGGGTAAATTATCTTTTTGATCCTCTTATGCCTATTATAAATAGGCATTGATCCTGTCGCAAAGTGAGGTAGACTCTCAAGAGCGAAGCGGACTCGAGTACTGCTGATGTTGGCTCCGACCTGCAAGGAAATGACCGTTAGCAACCCCTCGGGAAAAGTCCCAGGTAAGACCCTTCGACGGTCAAGTCAATCTCCATGAGAAGAGAGCAAAGCAATGAAATAGTAGCGAAAAATCACTATTGCGCATACCTTCGAAGTGGAATGCGGAGGGGCTTATATAGCCGAGGGAGCTAACAACTTCTGTCCATATCTGTCACTTTTTCTCTTATGTGAGGGCAGGGTATGATGTCTCATGCGGAGGCAGGGTAAGGGGCGCTATCAGCTCGACGACAGGCGCCGTCCGATGTCGCTCAGTCTGACACAAGTATAGGTTACCATGGTACGGAGTACGGGGGTATGGCAGGATGATACTGTGTCAGCAGGATACTAGCGATTCGGGCACGAACGGTGTCAGGTCTACGCCGACTCCCGTACCACTTATGTCGGTGTGTCAGAGAGTAGGTGTCCGTGGGGATCGCGACAAATCCCGAATGGGAGCGCCGACCGGTGGCTCCGAGTGAAACCTGACCAAGCAACCACTACTTCCAAGATTGAGGCGGTGTGCTTTCCGAGTCAAGGAGCGCTTGGATTTAACTAATCCGACTCAATCTAGGGTTAGATGGTTAGGGGCTCGGGAGTTCTCCGACTCGACAGTCGGTATCCCTTAACGTCGTGTGCATATCGGTCGGGGTCAGACTCTCAACGCTCTCGAGTGGAACGGGTCAGGCCCTAGCGAAGTCCTGGCGAAGGGTTGCTGGGCACCTAGCGAAGGAATGCTAGGCATCGAAACCCTAAGACCTGGCAAAGGGCTGCTGGGCACCTAGCGAAGGAATGCTAGGCATCGAAACCCTAAGACCTGGCAAAGGGCTGCTGGGCACCTAGAGAAGGAATGCTAGGCATCGAAACCCTAAGACCTGGCAAAGGACTGCTAGGCACCTGGCGAAGGACTGCTAGGCACCTGGCGAAGGGCTACTGGGTAAAAGTCCAACCGGAGGAGCCGGTTGGCAAAAGGTAAACTCTCTTGAGAGGAGTAGGTGAGGACGCGTTCCCTGTCAAGGGAACAGTAGGCGTCGGTTCGACTTAGAGTTCCATTTGGGAGACCCAAAATCAGAACCAAGACAGCTACGACTGTAAAAACTAACTAACATTCTTGCCATGTTTGTTGTGGAACTAACCTTGGATGCAGAGACCAAAGGAATGTGTTTCTGCAGCTCAGAACGCCTCAAAGGAGAGGGGCAGCAGCTGGGCTAGGTGCCCGGGAGGTCCCGGGCGCCCAAGGTCAAAGCCAAACAAGCAGTTAAGTAAGAATCACTTTGAAAGCATACTGGGCCAGGCGCCCTGATGGTCCTGGGCGCCCTAGATGTCTCGGGCGCCCTGGGTCCAAGCCAAATTGTGATCTAAGAAAACTCAGCCACGAAACCAGCAGACCATGTCAACCAGGGCGCCCCCAGTGTCCCGGGCGCCCCATCAGCTCCGAGGCCAGTTCTAAAGGGATAAGCGCTGACCGAGCTGCGGATGATGGTTCTCGGATCCGAAGGCACGTGTCAGGCGCCCCAACGTCCCGGGCACCCCCAGGAGCAGTATAAAAGGGGATCAACCCCTAAGGCTTCACAATCACTTTTTCCAACGCCTCCAAGCTCATCGTTCAAGCGCTCTGCTCCGGCAAACTACGTTCTCGACATTCTAGCGTCGACGATGACCCTCTGCTCCGAAGTGCGATCCACACCGGGTGTCGGTAACGAAGAGTACATTTGTTTATTTTACTGCAATAATATTGTAACAATTTCTGTAAACTTTTGCGCTATTATAGAATTGCCCGCAGTAAACGGTCAAGGACCGTGGGCCTTGGAGTAGGAGCCGAACGTGACTCCGAACCAAGTAAAACTACTTGAGTTCTGTGTGTGTGTTTTGTTTAAATTCCGCTGCGTACTTTCTCTTTTCAATCCGAAACGTTTTCACGATATTCACCCCCTCCCTCTATCGTGTTTACTTGATCCAACACCCTATCCCTCCTTTTTTCACGAACATAGCCTCCTATTTTGATATCCTCCTTCACCAGATGGCTCCCAATGCTTTCGCCCAAATGGGAGGGGCGTATATCATCTTCAAGATTTTTGATCTTCCTCTGACCCCTCATCTCTTTCATTCTTTCTTTGTCCCGATAGGGTCCAGAGGGGTCTTTAGTTTTGCAACCCAACCGGGCCATAGGTTTTTAGGGGGATTTCCTTTCTCGCATAAAAGGTGTAAGGAGAAATTCTTCTTCATTAAGTTGTCGTCATTACCCTTCAGTCCCTTATGTTGGATAGAGGATTTGTCGACTCCTCCTATTCTAGGGAGCTTTGTCCACAGTCCGGTGTACCAACGTGCTAAGGAGGTGCTCGCTGGTATGGAATTTAGAGGACCGGGACTGGTGCAGAGTGAAGAGCTTATGTACCGGGCATGCCTCAGTCCTAAAGTGACACGTATCAGCTCTTCCCTGGGTACGTTCATCTTTTCCCTTCAATGCTTTTTGGTTCTGATTGATATTCTTTCTGTCTGATTTGAGCAGAGGAAGTCATGTTCGCCAAGGTGATGGGTCGGCTCATCATATGGGAGGAGACCAACAAGGAGGCATTGAACCCTCCTACAGCCACTCCTGACGCTCCACCTGCTTCCACCGAATCCCCTAAGGGGCCTACTGTCTCGCCCCGTGGGTTTGCCTTACCCGAGAGGGTCAAGGCTACTGTTACATCCCCGCCGGTTGTGAGCCGTGGGCCTTCCGATCAGCAGCTCGACCCTGAGGCGAATCTTTCCTCTGGGGGTGGATCTTCGCCGAAGGCTGTCCGTCCAGTGGGAATTAGCGAGGGGGTCTCCCCTCCTATCGTTTCTTCAATAGTTCGGTCTGCTGGGCGGCAGAAGAGGCATCTTCCCAAGGGCTTGGGACATTCATGGAAAAAGTTACGCTCTGCACGTTCCTCCCCTCTTCCCTCGGTGCCCGAGGAAACGACTCTACCCACCGAGGTAGTAGCCTCTTTACCTGCTCCATCGGTCCCTACTCCGAAGGTGGTCATCGCAGCGCCCCCGGCCTGCTCCATTAACCCGTCTACATCTTCCAAGGATAAGGAGGTGTTACACACCCAATACCGGATACGACTAGATCACCTAAAGAAGAAGTTGGACGCAACATTGGAGGCCTCCATGCAATCCTTCCCCCGGTGCAGTTCAAGGAGGTTCCGGGCGAGGGGGTCGTGACCGAGGAAACTTCTAGCTCCGAGGAAAACGATTCTGGCCCCTCCAGTCTGCCACCTGAAGCCCCCACCATCGAGCGACTTTCTCCCCATCCGAGTTCGCCATAGCCTGAGGGGCGCGGGAGTGCCTCTGGAGGGGCGGCTGTACATGTTTTGGCGGGCCCACTCACCACTCTTCGGGAGACTCTCCTAAAGGTACAGATCACTATTGCATTAGATGTTCTCTTGTCCATTACTTGACTCCTTAGCGCAATGGCAGGCCGCTGAGGATTGCGTGATAGCCGACCGGGTCTGTATTCCCGGCCCCGGGTTGAAGCCATGCTCCGCCGGGCATTGAGGGCGGAGGCTACAACTGACCACGAGCGTTGGGCAAGATTGATGCAGGCGGGGGTCAGCAGGGGTCAGTAGGGCTCTCCGGCCGAAGGTCGATCACCTGATGAACCTCTTGCAAGACAACGAGCAGGCTCTTCAAAATTCCCGGCACAGAGAACGCCTAGCGTCCGAGAAGGATGTGAGTGTCACCAAGGACTTGCTTCAGGTGACGCAGGAGAGAGATCAACTCCAGGCAAGGGAGAGGGAGTTGTCGGGTGACATCCGGCTTATGGTTGCCTTGGCCGAGAGACTGAACTCGCGCAATCATGATCAGGCGCAATAACTCAGTCAGAAGGAGTCTGATCTCCTGATGGCCACCGACCGCGCGTCCGTCCTGGAGGATGACTTTGTCCAGGCTCGATCGGATGAGCGTGCCACGTTGAGAGACTCAAAGAGGCCTTGGCCGAGTAGGCGGAGATGTCTGCCGAGCTGGAATGGTTGAAACGTTCCTACGAGGCTGCCGAGGCCGAGCTCCTTACCCTTCGAGTTGCCCAAGCTTCTAGTTCCATGGAAACCGAGGCAGGCTTCAAGGTGAACTTTCTGGAGTCGAATGAGTTCTGTGCCATTATAGCCGACCAGGTAATGCAGCGCCTACAACAGGGCTTCCACGGGGCTATCGATAAATTGAAGAAGGACCAGCTCCTCCCTCCCGATGCCGACCCACGAGTATAGGTGCCTTCTGCGCTAGAGAGGGGTCTTTGCCCGAGGGCCTGTGTTGGCGGAGTCCCCCGCTCCTCGGGGGATCGGGCATCATTGTAGAAGTTTTGAATTAATGCAATCACTTTCACTATTCGTGGTGTATGTGTCATTGCCCAACGTGTCTCACGTCTTTACATTTACGGGTATAATGAATGGAAAAGGTACCAGTTTACCTCGTGGTTGATCCTGAGGGCAGATCCCTCCTGAAAAATTCTCCAAGTCAAAACTACATGCCTGCATTTAAGTCCATGACGGGTCCCCGCCGATGCTTCCTTTTGGAGTATGCGAGCGGCTCCCGAACCGTCACTTCCGCCTTATACGCAATCCTCTTGAATGAACTCATAAAGAGTTGCAGGTTCCGAGGTACGGCGTGGGTGCGTTGGTCTAAACGACACTTCGACGTCTATTGCTGCTTGGGCTCTCTCTTCACATTAACTGCACGGAGAAGCAGCTCTCACTATAAATAGGGGGAGAGGGGTGTGTCGTCTCTCTCATCCCTTCTGTCTGCTTGCTTCTTTTTAGCTGGATGTTACCTCTCTTTCCTTCATCCTCGTCGGCGCCCAAGCTGCCCAATGCCGAGGATGCAGGATTGTCTTTGGCTGAGGGACCCCTTAGAGGTGGAAACTTTTGTGGTGTTGCCCTCACCGGGGAGCATGGTGGAGATGAGTTATAGGGTCTCGCTGAAGATCCTGGAGGATGTGGGACTCCCGGATTATCTGAGGAGTTCAGAAAAGACCTTATATGACCCGCAAGGGAGTATGGAGCAGATGACGTATCCTGATGGTTGCCTTCTTCTGCGCCAGTAGACGCCATCCTCTTTCGGATACTTGTTCTCCCCATGTTTTGGGCGGAGGATGGTGTTTTGTGGGATACGTCGTCACCAAGAGGGGAGGAGCCACTACCGCTGGCTTTTCTTTTTCTCTTTCTTCTTTTCATTGAGAAATTGTGGTTGTTGTTCCCCTTCTCCTGTTAAGGCAATTCTTCGTTGCGTCTTTACACACTCCGGAGAAAAATTGCAGTCGTTGTTCCCCCTCCTCTTTTTTCTGCCTTTTGAATGTTGTACTCGGCCGCATCTTTGCGAGGAGGGGGTCTTCGTACAGCGTCGAGCCACCAACGTGTAACCTCAGGCGTCCTCGCCTGTTGCTGACTACTCGGATGGAGTACCCAGAAGGCGAAAAAGATTCAAGAGCCCTGTCAACAGGCTTCTACGCCTTGTTTACTTAGAAGGTGGCTCCGAGCCTAGCGACCGTAGAGGAGAGAGGCCCAAGTAGAAAAGTGTTTTCTCTCATCCAATTGTATCTTGCGAATTCTCTGAGATGTTGTTCTCCCTGTATTTTTCACATAAATAAAACAATATTTTTGATACGCAGTGTATGGTACGTCTGGATTATATTTTTAATGTGTTTTGTTCATCTTCTCCGGGTCGGGCATGTCATTTTACCATTGCTTCCGTAGCGCCCACCTGTCCTGGGCGCTTGGGATATTATGAAGCACCCGGGTTTACATCCTCGATGGGGGGTTTGAAACAACTTAACCCGAACCTAAGTACCCCGGGCATCGCCTGTACCACAAGTCATTAGGGTCTTGGATACTTGGTTGGGCGCGTAGGTCCCAGACCAAAACGAAAACGGTCTGGGACCATGGGCCTTAGATTATAGAATTGCCCAACGAAAACGATCAAGGACCGTGGGCCTTGGAATAGGAGTCGTTAAAGACTCCGAACCAAGTAAAAATAAACTTGTTAGCATTGTTTCTTTTCTTATTTCCGCTGCGTTTTCTGTTTTCCGAAAAGATTTCAGTAATTGCTATTCACCGCCCCTCTATCGATTACAACGATCCCACAAGTGGTATCAGAGCTGGTTGCTCAACCTTGGTGAAACCGCCAACTGAGCAGGTTTTTCAGATTTTTTTTCGTTTGTTCTTTTTGTAAAATTTTCTCGAGGTTGGTGGAACACCTCGCGAATTTTTTTACTTTCTCTTTTTATACCGTGCTACTTATCTAAGACAAAGTCTTGGAACAAGGTTGTTGTTTTTTAATTTCAGGTTTATTAAATGGTCATGCAAGAAGGCTACAACATCGCACACCCTCCTTTGTTCTCCGGAGAAGATTTCTCTTATTGGAAGAGCAAAATGGAGGTCTACCTGAAAACTCAGATGGAAATGTGGATCATAATCCAGTCTAAACTGGAGATCCCAAGGATCTCTCAAGGAGAAGTTCAAGGGTACTCTGAGTAGGACGTTTCACTCAAAAAGAAGATAGAAGCAGACGACAAAGCCACTCAGACCCTACAGTGTGGTTTGACGAAGGAGGAAGTCAACCGTGTCGACCCGTTTAGCATCGCCAAAGAATTATGGAACAAATTGATCGAGCTGCATAAAAGGACGTCAGACACAAGGATCAGTAAGCGAGATCTCTATTTTTAAGAATTTTAGTTAAAGTTTCAAAGGATTCAGGACATTGATAATTGGTTTTAAGAAATTGGACTCAAATAAATTTAGAATAATCATCGATTATAACTGAGTGTTGGTGTCGGAAGTACCAGATCGAACCTAGTTTTGATAATGACAAAGGATTCAAAGTTATGTTTATATTGTGATTTAATGAATTTACCAAGTGTGCAGGAAATCCTAGCACTTGGCAAATCCTAGTTCTCCTAGGCACGAAATCTTGACCTGCAGGGTTGAGCTAGAAGTCCTGGTCGAGGACTAGGCAAGAAGATCTGGTCGAGGGTTGGGCCTAAAATCCTGATCGTGAACTGGTCACCGTAATCTTGATCAAGAAGATTGGGCAGGAGTCTTAATCGAACGAGGATCGCATTATCGATAAATTTTAATGGAAACTGACCTATACAATTTGAAAATTTGAATTTGGATGTGAAAGAGCGATGTGGAAAAGAGAGATGTGATGTATAATTGAGTCTTTACGTAAAAAAAAAATGATGAATCAGATAGCAGACAAATTCAATTTGGAGTGATCGGTTCGGCCCAACGGAAATTTTTCATCGGTCACCAGAGTAAATCGGGAAGCGTTCGCGGTGGCCAGTCTAGGAGCCCAACGTCCCAGGGTTCGTGCCCCATTTGGAGGAAAAATTCTTATAAAATGCACCATAACTGGAGATCAAACCGCGGATGCCTAAGTTAACTATTAGAGACTTTACCGCTGCATCATAGCCCCAGAGGCTAATTGAGTCTCTACATGAAATTATAGATGTTGGTTTCCAAGAATCGAGATGATAATGATGTTTAGAACTACTGTGATGGCCCAAACAGTATCAAAGTATTTTTTTAGTTAGTTTATTTTTATTTAGTTTTATTTTTCTCTTAAGATTAGTATTAAAAAGATAAAAATAAAACCTTCATTTGTATTTTTTTTAAATATATTTTTTAAAATATATATATATATATATATATATATATATATATATATATATATATATATATATATATATATATATATATATATATATATATATATATATATGAATAAATTTAGGAGATCAATTATGAGTTTAATGATATAATTTTTTTTTCAAAAATGAGTTTTTTATGATTAAGTGAATTTTGTATAACATTTTTGGTAAAATAATTAAGTTTTTTTTTATTTTTTTGAAAGGCTAATCCAATAAATTTATTGGAATCTGTCAAAATACATATTGGTTTTTATAATTCAAATGACGGTGGAGATAAGAGAAAAGGATTTCAAATCTGGAATTGTGCAGTGATGTCTTTTGTCTTTTAAATTTTTTTAGATATTTACGGATTAAATTTTAATAATTTAATAATTTAATAAAAAATTATTTTTAATAGATAATGCTTCCTGACGGTGGAGATAAATAAATATTTTTTTAATAGATTATCAGTAAAATAGTTGATTCATAATTAGAGACGACAATTTTCACACGATTTCTTCGGATCCCGTGGGGAATTGTCGTCTCCTCCGACTCCTTTCCATCTCCCCAGCCGACACTTATCCCAGCAAACTCCTCAGGGAGAATCTCCAATCTTAATTTACAAACTTATTACTATTTGGACAATCTCGTTCTCGTAAAATGAAAAGAAAAGAAAAATCGAGGTTAAATTGGAGATGAATTCAAGTCTGATCGATAGCCAAATTCTACGGCAGCTGATGGTAACTGAGGACGGAGTAGACCGTCTGCACTATTGTGAGAACGAAGAGCAAAATCGCGGCGACGACCGAGATCACCGCCCACGGGTTGCCGAAGTAGGTGTTGTTCAGCGTCGCGCGCCACTTGTTGTACTTCTTCTCGCAGTGCTTGGGCACGTCCTCGAAGACGCCCCGGAGGTGCCCCTGCGTCGGCTGCACCACCACCTTCTTGCACAACCTGTTGAACAGATTCGCCACGTCCTTGTTGCTCCCCATGGCGCTCAACAGGATGTCCGCCTCCCGCAGCAGCGCCACGTCCTCCTGCGTGTCGATCAGGCAGTGCATCAGGTAGGCGAAGTCGGTGACGTGTGTGCCGCGCTCCGGGTACAGCTGCTCGAACGCGATCAGGTTCTGCAGGATGGTGTTCGACACGTTGTAGGCTCGGATCCGGGGGATCTCCAGCCGCCCGTTGGCGAAGGTGACGTCGAGGAAGCTGTCGGTGTCCATCTTCCTGACGATCTGCACGCCGGCGTTCTTGAGCTCGCGGGCACAGAGGACCGTGGCCGGGGTAAGCGGCGTGAAGACGTACTCGTCGGCGACCTTCTTCTCCGACTTGCGCCCAAAAGACGTCGCCAGCAGAGAGTAACCCGCCGGGCTGCCGCGGAAGCCTTCAGCTGAAGTTCCTCCCCAATGATCCTCGCAGTTGGAGCTTTTGTCTGGGTTAATGGCGTCAGGGACTTGCTGTATGCAGGAGTGCAAGAGATGAAGGATGTGATGCGATCTCCTAAGCGTCTCCGGCACTTCCAATTTCTCCGGCAGCTTCTTAGTTCTTCCCGGAAGGAAGTCACCGCCGAAGAAATTGAGCGCGAGTGGCTTCAGGGAGTTCGCCGCTTTCTCAGGGTCAACGAAACCGAGCAAATCCCTGATCAGAAACAGGGGAAGCTGGTTCTCCAGCAGCAGCATGTCCAGCCTCACGTAATACTCCGCCCACGCCGAGCTAAAGATCGGGTCGTGTTCTTCTCCGTCGTCCATCTCTTGTCCTCTTCCCTCCTGCCTCTCGGTGAGACCGAGGAACAACTCCACCACGAAGCAGCCGTCGTGCAGCATCATTTCGACGAACTCGTCGGATTCCATGGCTAGGGTCTCCGAATAGGTGCTGCGCACGCGGCGCTCCACCGTCCTGACGTAGCTCCGGCATTCCTCCAAGGTCTTCCTCGGCGTTGTCCGGGCCACGAACCTCTGGAGGTACTGCGGCTTGAGTTTTTCCATAGCGCGCAGGTGGGGCTCGCCGCGGTGGTAAGGACCGAAGGAGATGATGCTCGGCTGGTAGGCCTCGGGGTCGGCCCGGCGGATGACCTCCGGCACTCGGAAGATGGTCGGCTTCTCCGTCCGCCATGGCTTCAGCTCTTGTCCCTTCGTGTCCTTTGTCATTAACGGCTCCGATCGTCGGCGCCCGATCTTATAATCAATCTAGCAAGTCTGCGACGGATCTCAGAAAACGTGAATTCCAAAGATTCCGGCCAGAATATATAATAATTACAACGACGACTATTAAAAGATAACTCCAACTCGATCAGAGGACTAGGAGCAGTATGAATCAGCCACCTGGAAAAGCCAATCCTCTTGCTTTGTTGCCTACAGACACGATCGAGAATTTATAGTTTTTAAAAGACCAAAAATAAATAAAAAAAGACTTGTATATTTTTTTTTATCCATGATCGAGTAAAAAGTCTCTGAGTCAGCCTTCCGCATTGCCGTCTGTTGATTGGTCTTATAAAAATGAATTTCCGTAAAGGAAGAAACTTTGACTTTTTCGTTGGATATTCGGTTTTCAGAAATGATAGGGAACGTGAAATCAACAACGTAGACGTAGCGTGCCACGTCGTTCACGTCACGTGGGCTAAAATTTCGACGGAGCGTGATTGATTAAAACACGCGCGTTTTATTTCCCGCTACCCCGAAAACCCATACGACTTCTTCTTCCTCCCTCCCTCCGCCGCGTGAACGACTTCTTCCTCCCTCCCTCCGCCGCGAGTTGTTGCAAGGGCGTCGCACGGTCGCGGTTTCCGATCAGGCAAGTGTCTGATCTGTCAAGGTGACCAATTAGGCAAGTGCCTAACCGATCACGATCCATCCTGATCGGTCCAGGTCTGTTTTGATCGGTCGCACTGACCGATCAAATTCTTGTGATCGGTCCATTGATCGATCACAATCTGTCTGTGACCACAAGAATATTTTTTGATCGGTCACTAGACCGTTCAGAAAAACTTCTGTTTCCTCAGAAGCTTTCTAGATCGGTCAACAGACCGATCAGACATCCTGGATCGGTCTTGTGACCGATCTACTATCAAGAGAGTTTGTGCACAAGGCTTGATCGGTCAAGGTGACCGATCAGGCAAGTGCCTGACCGATCACGATCCATCCGGATCGGTCCAGGTCTATTCTGATCGGTCGCACTGACCGATTAGATTCTTGTGATCGATCCATTGATCGATCACAATCTTTCTGTGACCACACAGAATGTTTTCTGATCAGTCACCAGACCGTTCAGAAAATCTTCTGTTTCCTCAGAAGCTTTCTGGATCGGTCAACAGACCGATCAGACATCCTGGACCGGTCTTGTGACAGATCTACTATCAAGAGAGTTTGTGCACAAGTGTATGCGTAATTTGCTTCCCCAATCAAACAATCTGCTAACCTACGCGAGCAGACAATCTGCTAACCTACACGATCAAACAATCAAACAATCTGCTAACCTAGATTCACAAGTGTATGCACATCCTAGATTCATCGTTCACAGAACCAATCAAACAATCTGCTAACCTACACGAGCAGACAATCTGCTTTCCCAAATCAATAGAGATTCACTTAAACGAGTAAAAAAGGTCACAGCAAGTGTATACATAAACTAAAAATTTGTTTATGTGCACAAGTGTATGCAAAAACTCACAGCAACATTATAGCGTATGAAAAAGGTCAGACAATAATATTTTCCAGAATTGACATTACAGCACTGAGCAAAGCACTAAAACTGAAACTGAGCAAAGCACTAAAACATTACAACACATAGCAAAGCACTAAAACTGAGCAAACATCTCCTGCATCTTATATTTCAAGTCTGAGCAGCAGTCATAGACACAAGACAGTCGTAACATGTTTAAAGCATTCTCATACTTGTCAATCTTACAGTATCCAGTTATAAAAGCTGAATAAACAGCTCCTAGCAACAGATTCACTGAAACAAAAAAGTTCACAACAGGAACATTAAAAAGTTAAAAGTTTAAAGTTATTCAGATCTTCAGGAACATTAAAAAGTTTTAAAACAAATTCACAAGTTCACAACAGGTTCACTGAAACATTACAACAAACCTCCTAGCAACAGGTTCACAACAGGTTTTACTGAAATATCACCACAGTTCACAACAGGTTCACTGAAACATCACCACAATTCACAACAGGTTCACTGAAACATTACCATAGTTCACTGAAACATTAGCTACAACCTAACCACAAAAAAGAAGAAAATATGATTTAAATCAGTGATCGTATTAGTTATAGCAACTTCCAAAAAAGTTATAGCAACGTCCAAAAAAAAAAATCATAAAATCAGCTAGTTATAGCAACTTCTAAAAAAAAAATCAGTGATCGTATTACAAAATCAGCTAGTCTGACTATTTCCAAAAGAAATCATAAAAATTGGAACTTACATTATGGCTACTCTGACTACTCGGGCCAGTGATCATATTTGTATGATTTAAGTTTGATAATTCTTGTTGTTCTTTACCGTCACCTCTCACAACCTGTCGACAAAGAACTTACGTTCAATATTAACAACTACAATAATTAAAATCAATTATAACCAAAACATAAATCCAAAATATAATCAATTCAACCTTTCTATTCTTTGCCGCCACCTTTTTCACAATTTGCTCAATTTTGGATTGCTTTCTTTTGGTTGGTGGACGTCCACGAGATCTTATCTTCAGTGGAGAGTGAAACTTCCTGATCTCAATTCTTGATTCCCCATATATCGTGTTGCTATCACGATCACCATCTAACGAATCAATAATGTTAATATCCATAAGCCTTTGTTTTGCTTCATTCAAAATCCCCATTAAAACAGAGAACCACTCATGATTTTTAGACCCAAACTGATGCACTTCTTGTAACAAGGGTTGAAGATTATTATATTTTTGTCTTTCTTCCTCATGATAACAAAAATCATCATAAATATTAGTGACGCCTTGATACCGACGTTTAATGTCTTTGCGCTATCGTTCTAAAATATACTTTTCAAGAACTCTAGTGACATTGTTTTTGAAAAGAATAGAAACCAAATGTCTACACAAAATGCCTCCGAACTCAAAGAAACGACACAAACACTTCATCTCACGGTCTACCTCATTATATAGTACTAAAAATGACACATCTTTTGGAGTTGCTCCCTCTTTTCCTAATACAGTTTCCACCACTTCATATAAGATAATTGACCCTTCTTGCTTTACAAATGAAGTATTACAAAACATCAAACCCCTGATTTCATCCTGAAATAACTTGAATATCTTATTAGTATAGACACTTTGAAATTGCTTTACAATGGGATGACCACTAATGACCGGAATAATTGAATTGAAAGATGCAAAATCAGAATTATTTTCCTTTTCAATCTTACTTTTCAAAGCACTATCATATTGTTCAACAAACTATTTTAATATTGTTTTTGAATGAACATAATCATCAAAAAAGGCATTCATACTCTCACTTCTTTGACTTGTAGACATCCCTGCCCAAAATTTATCTTTCACATACACAGGCATCCACTTATGACGACAACCCCATAAAGAACTCAATCATTCATTATTCTCCAAATTAAAATCTTCAATCAATTTTTTTCAATTGTTATCACATTCTTCAGAAGATAAAGAATTATAAACAATATTCTTCAAATTTTTATTTATCAACTTATAGTTGGCATGACTACTAAACTTAGCTGGAATTTTTTTTTATAATATGCCAAAGACATAAGCGATGATGAGAGTCTGGAAATACCTCAAGAATTGCAATTTCCATAGCCTTGCACTGATCCGTAATAATACCTCGTGGAGCTCATCCTCTCATGCATGTCAACCATGATTTGAATAACCAAATGAATATTTCAGAATCTTCTCTGGATATCAAGCCACAACCAAGTAATACTGATTCACCATGATGATTTACTCCAACAAATGGAGCAAACGACATATCATAACTATTGGTCAAATATGTAGTATCAAATGTAATGACCTCAGAAAAATACTCATATGAAGCCCTACATCTTGCATCAGCCCAAAATATATTTCTTATGCGACAATCTTCATCTACATCAATGGTATAAAAGAAATTCAAATTTCTAGTTTGCATACGACAAAAGTAATTATTCAATGCTTCTGCATCATTATGCCCAAGTCTTAATCTACGTGCTTCAACCACATAATTTCTGCACTTTCTCTCATCAAACAATAAATTTTCATATCCACCGGCTTCAACAACAAATGATTGAAAACTTTTACTCAAAGTAATTCTAGCTTGATCATTCAACTCTAATTTCCTCTTAGTTTTGGAATCTAACACTTTATTGCATCTAAAATGTCTTGACTTCTTTGGACTTAACTCATGATTATGTTCAAGCTGAATACTAGTAATGAAAAATAACTCATCATTCTAAACTGTAATATTTATCCGTGCTTTGCAATTCGTTTTGCTACAAGGTTTAGGATAAAAGGAAATTTTAACTTTAGGAACATTCTTACCATTTTTAGAACATCCAAATGAAATATACTTCTCACCATTGTCACCTTTTTTGGAACGCATTTTTGAAATATCAAAACTAAGACCTTGGGCATACGTTTTGTAAAAAACACGAGCTTGCTCCTCAGATAAAAATTGCATCCCAACTTGTGGAGCCTCCAATTGCTGCAAGCTTGACGATCACCCACCACTTGCAAATCAATATCATTTAGTGGCACACACGATTCAATAATTTCTTTCTCCATTACAGTTTGAACTCTTCAATTAAAAACAGTATCATATAATGGTACATAGAAATTGGAGGCTTAAAACGAACTGAGACGTACCACAGAAATTGCTGAAGCATTGTAATAGCAGAGAAGTCCAAATTAGGGTTGAACAATAGGAACCACCACACAGAGGAACACTAGGAACCACCACGCAGAGGAACACCAGCAACCACCATGCAAAGGAACACCAGGAACCACCAAATTAGGGCAGGGAAGAAAAAACCAAATTAGGGTTGGGAAGACAGGAAGAAATGGCACAATAAACAAATTAGGGTTGAAGCGTTGACGAGACGAACCTTCGGGAGCTCCAGTGAGGCGTCGACGAGATCTGGGTCTCCAAGGCGCCCTCGTAAGGCGAGACGAAGGTCGACGTCGGACGGGGTTGGGTCTCCAAGTCGGCGTTCGACTCCAACGAAACTGTGGCTGTGCGGCGCCCTCGCAACAACTCGTGGCAGAGGGAGGGAGGAAGAAGTCACGGCGGAGGGAGGGACGAAACAAAACGCGCGTTCGGCGCCCTCGCAACAACTTGCGGTGGAGGAGGGAGGAAGAAGTCGTTCACGCGGCGGAGGGAGGGAGGAGGAAGAAGAAGTCGTATGGGTTTTCGGCGGAGCGGGTAATAAAACGCGCGTGTTTTAATCATTCACGCTCCGTCGAAATTTCAACCCATGTGGTGTGAACGACGTGGCGTTCCACGTCGTTCACGCTGCGTTCACGTCGCTGATTTCACGTTCCCTATCATTTCTGTTCGGTTTTTTGCATTCAAAATTTTAAAATTGACAAAAGATGCACCGTGATCTGATTTTCATAATACCAAAAATATACCTTTCCATTATATCTCTCCTCTGTTTTTCACAAAGAGCAATGATAGAGAACGTGAAATTTTAACGTGAAACTCAACGTGAATGACGTGACACTTTTTATATACACGTCGGATTGTCGCTCGGACAGTGGCGGCGGCCTCCGGCCGCCGCCCCGAACAAAACTATAACCTGGGGGGACGGGTGAACCCGTCGAGGATCGGTGCAATTGGGTTTCATGTTGAATTCACGTTGAGTTTTTCATGTTCCCAATCATTTTCCTTTCACAAAATAATTACATAAGTTTATTTATACATATTTAAATTTTTATCCTATATATTTAAAAAATTCATCACCGATTTACATCGCCAAATTCATATCTACGGACATAAATATATTAAAAAAATTTATAAGAGTATATTGATTTTGATATGAAATGATTGAGAGTTTTTTACTACTACTACTAAGAGGAAACTTTTTCAATAATGAATTATGTGAAGACGATACTTTACAATAAAATTAATGATGATTATCTTCAAGATCACTTGATATTTTATATTGAACAGAGATTTAATTAGGATATAGATCGAGATTCTATTATAAATGAATTTAATATTTCAAAATCTCATACGATATAATTTTGTTGAACAATATAGCTCCTCCTAACTTTAATTTCTGAATCCGTCCCTGTTTGCAACTTGGGTGATTGCTAATCGAAGACGTTAAAGCTCCACTAAAAATTCTCCTTTTATGCAAGCGGAGAATCCTCTTAAAAGAAAATGAGAGCAAAGAAGTTAGAATAGAATTATAAATGAATACAAAGTGTGTTATTCTCATTCTTAGCTAAAAGAACTCTATGTATAGTCTGAAAAAATTTGTCTGTTCCAGATGTGGCACATCCGGAGCGCCAGTATTCATTCGGGATGCTTGAGTTGGGTCAACTATTATCCGCATCGCAACGGCTGTAAAAATAACTCTTTCTAGGATAAGGCAGCAAGCTCCAATGCTTGTATCAACTGCGGGCGTCCCATATCTAGTCCTGGTGCCCCGAAGCTACTATGAATGTCCCGGAGTCAATACAAGCACCCCGGATCCAATACGAGCGCCCCAGACATGTCGGGGCTCCTTAGACAAGCCTGGGTGCCCGAAACAACTCTAGGTGCCCTCGGTTCTAGTTAACCTCTCGTTGACCAGCCTTCTCGTGCTTATTGGGAGATTTCTGATTTTCCTAAGTTGAGCTCACCCGAATTCAACTTCTANAAGCACTGCCAAGTGATTGACTCCACTCAGCTGAAATCTAGTAGTATGAAAGACAACTATTGATATGCCAATTTGTCAAGTAAACATAAACAATCAAAAATGGAAAGTTAGACACTGAAAAGTTCATAGACACTGAAAAGTTCACAAGTTCAAAAGTTCTCAAGTTCACAAGTGCTCAAGTTCACAAGTTCACAACAGGTTATCAAGTTCACTTTCGGCAGATTTCCTTTCGGCTTTGGGGCGAAGCAACAACGGATTTGGAGTGAAACAGCAAGTTGGACACTGAAAAGCAGCAAGTTCGGCAGCAAGTTCGGTAGATTCACTTTTGGCTTTGCAGGAAAAGCACAAAGTGTGCCCACTTTGACACTGAAAGAAACATAAACCAAAGGTAAGCATATCGGCATGAGTTCTAAATAACATATGATCAGAAATAACACTGAAACATCTTGATTTAGCCGTGACGAGTATCAAGGGTTTGTTTACCTATGGGATTGTTTTAAAACTTCTTGATTTATGAGTTTGTTTACATTACAAATGCTGGAAAAATGAGCTAGCTGAGTAGAAAGCCTACCACTAAGAATATTTCACTGATCAACCAGGAAGGTAGTTGAGTTTGGCATTCTCCGCAAAGATATAAATTACCATATCCAGTCAGGATAATCAAAGAATATATTACTTAATTAAAAGAGATCTACATATATGGCTTAATGTTAAGGTAACCGAAGGCTTTAATGCAAAAGCATCAGAGAGCATTAGATCCAAAAGCATGGATGTGGAAGCAGTCCAATATAGCATTTCAGAGAATAACTTAGCATAAGGAAAGCAAAAGACACAGCTAATAATCTTTAGACAATCTTCTAGAAATTCTAAGAATAAGGAAGTTGCAGTTGAGTAAATTTTTGCCAAAACACGATATAATAAATAGAATCATAACATGCAAGACTAGTTTTAATGCTTAAAATTCTGTCTATTACCTAGCAAGACAGATTTTATGAAAATTTGCACCTCTCTTAATAAAAAGAAACATCACCACAGTTCACAATAAAAAGTTCACTGAAACATCACCACAATTCACAATAGGTTCACTGAAACATCACCACAGTTCACTGAAACATCAGCTACAACCTAACCACAAAAAAAGAAGAAAATACAATTTAAATAAGTGATCGTATTAGTGATAGCAACTTCCAAAAAGTTATAGCAACTTCCAAAAAAAAAGTCATAAAATCAGCTAGTTATAGCAACTCTGACTACTATAAAAATTGGAACTTACATTATGGCTACTCTGACTACTCGGGCCAGTGATCATATTTGTATGATTTAAATTTGATAATTCTTGTTGTTTTTTACCGCCACCTCTCACAACCTATCGACAAAGAACTTACATTCAATATTAACAACTACAATAATTAAAATCAATTATAACCAAAACATAAATCCAAAATATAATCAATTCAACCTTTCTATTCTTTGCCACCACCTTTTTCACAATTTGCTCAATTTTGGATTGCTTTCTTTTGGTTGGTGGGCGTCCACGAGATCTTACCTTTAGTGGAGAGTGAAACTTCGTGATCTCAATTATTGATTCCCCATGTATTGTGTTGCTATCATGATCACCATCTAACGAATCAATAATATTAATATCCATAAGCTTTTGTTTTGCTTCATTTAAAATCCCCATTAAAACAGAGAACCTCTCATGATTTTTAGACCCTAGCTGATGCACTTCTTGTAACAAGGGTTGAAGATTATTATATCTTTGTCTTTCTTCCTCATGATAACAAAAATCATCATAAATATTGGTGACGCCTTGATACCAACGTTTAATATCTTTGCGTCATCATTCTAAAATATACTTTTCAAGAACTCTAGTGACATTTCTTTTGAAAAGAATAGAAACCAAATGTCTACACAAAATGCCTCTGAATTCAAAGAGACGACACAAACACTTCATCTCACAGTCTACCTCATTATATAGTACTAAAAATGTCATATCTGTTGGAGTTGCTCCCTCTTTTCCCAATACAGTTTCTACCACTTCATATAAGATAGTTGACCCTTCTTGCTTTACAAACGAAGTGTTACAAAACATCAAACCCCTGATTTCATCCTGAAATAACTTGAATATCTTATTAGTATAGACATTTTGAAATTGCTTTTCAATGGGATGACCACTAATGACTGGAATAATTAAATTGAAAGATGCAAAATCAGAATTATTTTCCTTTTCAATCTTACTTTTCAAAGCACTGTCATATTGTTTAACAAACTGTTTCAATGTTGTTTTTGAATGAATATAATCATCAAAAAAGACATTCATACTCTTACTTCTTTGACTTGTAGACATCCCTGTCCAAATTTATCTTTCACATACACAGGCATCCACTTATAACGACAATCCATAAAGAACTCAACCATTCATTATTCTCCAAATTAAAATCTTCAATTAATTTTTTCCAATTGCTATCACATTCTTCAGAAGATAAAGAATTATAAACAATATTCTTCAAATTTTTCTTTATCAACTTATAGTTGGCATGACTACCAAACTTAGCTGGAATTTTTTTCATAATATGCCAAAGACATAAGCGATGATGAGAGTCTGGAAATACCTCAAGAATTGTAATTTCCATAGCTTTGCACTGATCCGTAATAATACCTCGTGGAGCTCGTCCTCTCATGCATGCCAACCATGATTTGAATAACCAAATGAATGTTTCAGAATCTTCTCTGGATATCAAGCCACAACCAAGTAATACTGATTCACCATGATGATTTACTCCAACAAATGGAGCAAA
Source organism: Boesenbergia rotunda (assembly GCA_024364735.1). Classification (NCBI taxonomy): domain Eukaryota; kingdom Viridiplantae; phylum Streptophyta; class Magnoliopsida; order Zingiberales; family Zingiberaceae; genus Boesenbergia; species Boesenbergia rotunda. The sequence goes on along the minus strand of JAGFNQ010004249.1, from coordinate 166,611 downwards.
CGACATATCATAACTATTGGTCAAATATGTAGTATCAAATATAATGACATCAGAAAAATACTCATATGAAGCCCTACATCTTGCATCAGCCCAAAATATATTTCTTATATGACAATCTTCATCTACATCAATGGTATAAAAGAAATTCGAATTTCTAGTTTGCATACGATAAAAGTAATTATTCAATGCTTCTGCATCACCATGCCCAAGTCTTAATCTACGTGCTTCAACCACATAATTTCTGCACTTTCTCTCATCAAACAATAAATTTTCATATCCACCAGCTTCAACAACAAATGATTGAAAACTTTTACTCAAAGTAATTTCAGCTTGATCATTCAACTCTAATTTCCTCTTAGTTTGGGAATCTAACACTTTATTGCATCTAAAATGTCTTGACTTCCTTGGACTTAACTCATGATTGTATTCAAGGTGAATACTAGTAATGAGAAATAACCCATCATTCTGAACTGTAATATTTATCCATGCATTGCAATTCGTTTTGCTACAAGGTCTAGGATAAAAGGAATTTTTACCTTTAGGAACATTCTTACCATTTTTAGAACATCCAAATGAAATATACTTTTGTTCACCATTGTCTCCTTTTTTGGAATCCATTTTTGAAATACTAAAATCAAGACCTTGGGCATACGTTTTGTAAAAAACACGAGCTTCCTCCTCAGATAAAAATTGCATCCCAACTTGTGGAGCCTCCAGTTGCTGCAAGCTTGATGAATCACCCAACACTTGCAGTTCATCAATATCATTCAGTGGCACACATGATTCAATGATTTCTTCCTCCATGACCATTTGGACAGTTCTAACAATTAAAAACAGTATAATATAATGGTAATAGAATTGTAACAGACTCAATTGGAGGCTTAAAATGAACTGGGTCTTACCACATAAACTGTTGAAGCGTTGTAGTATCAGACCTGGGTCCAAATTACTGCTGTCCAAATTACTGCTTCCAAGCTACAGAATATGTATAAAGGCGAGAACTTCAGATGTATGGGAGTAGTTGAGCTCAAAGTAATAGATCAGTGACATATGAAGTGTACAAGGCATCAAAATGAAACTAAGTTTTTGTAGATGCTCGAGTACACAAAACTTAAGGAGAATGGAAGTAACACAATTTTTCAAAAATCAAACCTTCGGTCATAGCTTCTTCCTCCCAGGAGCTTCGGTGAGGCGCCGACGAGAGCACGCGTCGGGGTTGTCTCTCCAAGGCGGACGAAGGTCGGCGTTCGACTCCGACGAAACTGCAGCCTCGCAGCAAGTCGCGTGAGGGAGGGAGGAAGCAGAGAATGAACGGAGCTCTGGAAGGAGCTCGGGAATAGGGTTAGGGTTCGGGAGCTGCACGTCGGAGGGAGGGAGGAAGAAGAAGTCGAGGCGTCGGAGGGAGGGAGGACGAAGATGTCGGGCCGATTGAGGGAGGGAGGAAGAAGATGTCGGGCTGATTGAGGGAGGGAGGAAGAAGAAGCTCGAAGGATTTAGGGTTGGGGAAGAGATTTTGGCGTCGGGGTGGGAGGGGGGAAAATTTTTCGTAGCGTGAGTGAGGGAGGAAGAAGAAGCTCGAAAGATTTAGGGTTGAGAAAGAGATTTCATCGTCGGGGTGGGAGGGGGGAAAAATCGCAGCGTTAAAATTTTTTAACCTCATTGAATGGCTCCTTCCCACGCGGCGTGAACGACGTGGCCACGTCGTTCACGCCACATTCACGCTCCCTCATTCACTTTTCTGTATCATTTTTCATCAAGGTTATACATAATAACTTGAACCAAACACATTCCTAGGATTCACCTTCTAATTAGATTATAGTCAAAGGTACCCCTAGAATTCACTTTCTCAATTAGATTATAACATTCAATCATACTTATTTTTAAATAAAAAAATTTGAGACGTCTTCTATTAGAGTATTTAAATTATTAATTTTAAAATTTGAGAATAAAAAAAAGATAAACACTCAATTTTACGATTATAAATTTCTTTTAAAAAAATTCATATCAAAATTACTAATTTAATATTAAATTTGAGACGCAGAGAGTTCGTACCCCTTAACAAAATTAAGTAGGACAAAAATCTATAGAGATTTTTTCTTTAAATCATCAGAAACGCGTCTCGATTTGATTTTTATAAAAAAGCGTGTCATCCCACCAACTTTTTTTTTTAATTATGCCCCTATTCGATATTATTATTTTTATCACACACATTAAATATTAATTATATGCACAAAATAAATTCACATTTAATAATTATAAAATCATAAATACTATTATATGAATCCTATTAAACATGACAAATTCAAGTTGTAATAGTTATATTTTATAGCTATTGTCCAATATGATTATTTTAATTTATAATTGTTAAATGTGAATATTATTAAAGAGAATAAATCTGAATTATAATAATTATGATTTTATAATTATTATAATATGAATATTAAATGAATAAATTAAATTTATATTATAATAATTATAAAATATAAATGTTATAATATGAATATTTTTAAATAAATTTGTGTTGTATTATAACAGCTATGTACAACACAACCTTAACCTTTTTATATAACTGACCTACTATTTCAAGATTTACTTGAAGGCAATTCTATAATTTTTGAAGGGATTTCCTGGAATAGGACATCCTTTTGATAAAAATTAAAAATAGACTGAGGATTTATTTACTTTGAAGCTGAAAGAAAAATATAAACTATTGCTATATCCAAAAACAATATACTGAAAGAGGAGTTCAAGATTGTCTCGTGTGACAGAGCAAGAAGGAGAATTCCGTCGACCTAAACCTGCTGAATTCCATGGATTCAAACTTTGCTCACGAAAGAGTTCTCATCTTTCTGTCCATGCCATCGAGGCATTGTGTTTAAATCTCTCGAAAACATAGCAGAAACATAAGAAGATCAGCTTTCACAACAGTTGCTGTGCAAAGCAAGCTACTATAGGAAACTCAAAATGTAAAGGATTTACTTGAAGCCATTTCGCTTACATCAAGTAAAAGGGCAAATGACAAACTACATAGATGTTTCACATCCGGAGGGAGTTTGAGATGGGGAGGGAGTTTGATTGACTACTGCAGTCTTTATTTCATAGAGCTTCGCAAACGCTTCCTCCCTTCGGGGGCGGTTTGCATACAAGAACCAGAAGATAAGGCAGAGCATGACCCCCGTGGCGATGAGGCCTAGTCCAGCATTCACAACCCGGAGATCAAGCTCCAGCTGGGGGCAAAAGAAAGTTGTGATGGCGTCGAAAGTTTCTTTCACGAACTGGCAATTCTGAAGGCTCAGCAATAAAGGTGTGTAGTGATCGAGTGCATAACTAACATTTACAGCTGCAACCAACTGCTGGTAAATGTCGGGGGTCACCCTTCCGGCAGTGACACAGAGTCCTGATTCAGAGACAGCACAAGTGTAGTTTTGCCAAACCTGACATTGCCCACAGACATAGAATATGAGCTAATAAACGACGAGTTCATATTATCTTGACAGAATGATGGAAACCTTAGAACTAATTAGATAAAATGCACTAAATGTAGAAGGAAATAATCTGCACATGTACCGCTGAAGCATTCACCAGCGAAACCTCTTCAGGTTTGCACTGTCGGTCGTGCAGGTTAGAATCATAAGGAGAGCAGAGAGATGGCATTTGAGGACCAGATTGGTTGTAATGCACAGATGTAGCTTGAGAATATATTTCAGTGTTGACAACGCCAACAAGCTGGACGATGACATCTTTACTCTGGTACAATGTCAGATTTGTTGTTTGCTCGTCGACACAGGGGAGAATGCTGCTAAGTGAGGTCTCTGCTTGAGAATTGTGGACCCATTCACCCATAGCCACGCAAGCATCCCCAACGGCACTGAGACGAAATGGTAGAATCTTCAAATTTCAGCTTAGTTGGGAACTAGCTGAGTCTACTCAGACAACTAATGAATTACTACGTCTACATGTGGACAAGAAAAACATATAACAGACGAGCTAGTGTCTATGATCTTCCTTGTAGTTCTGCGATCATGAAACCATCCTCTATTTTCCAAAGATTAGAAATCAGTTAAATATGAACAAGTGATTTTCATCGGCTAGATTGTCAGAGACATGATATACATTGAATGGATATAAAGATTGTGAAAAATGCATCTAAACACCAATTTAATTGTTAGGGAAGAACAATTATTTAACTCGTATAGGAATCTTTAATTAAATTGGTGTTTAATTGTCAAAAATGTGTGAAATATATTTTAGTTTTCAATGTTACTCCAAATTGTAGTTGAAGAATGAATTTATTATTTTCAATAGGTATATAACTAAGCAATCATTATAGTCTAAATGATTATGGTTATATGTGAAGTGCACCAAACAACCAGCTAAACAGATGCCAATGAAACTAGAAAGATATCGGTTTCTGTGTAAATGCTACTAAAAGTTCAGCTTTCCATGGTTTAGTGCGCATCAGGACACCGGAAGTAAAGTTTTTTCGACAACCAAAATGTTAGTCCTTAACATCCTAAGGCAAGTCAGTCACTACCTCATATAACAGTAGCTCCACCAGAAGTTGAAGCTTCTTTGACTAAAAAGCATGGGAAAAGAATATGGTACTCGCTAAAGTACTGGCCAAAGAAAGCCATTACCAACTGAAATAGCTTGTTGAAGCATAATAAAATATCATGAAGCAACAAGTTTGCCTGTGCACCAAATACTTTAATCGGTTTACAAAATAGAATACAAAATCAAGAGGCTTTCTTCTTTGTCCAAAGCATGGTTTCCTTTTTCTTATTTTTCAAAAACAAGACAATTCATTTTAAATCATAAGAATAATTACCAAGTAATAAACATGAAAAGTGGTTGTGTGTAGCTTACTTGCTGACAATGATAAAAAATCCAGAGAGTATGAATGTTACTGCCACGAGCAACCACCCAGTTATGATAAATCTGAAAATTCAAATTAACAGTGTCAGTAATGATACTCAAAATATAAATCCAACAAACAAATTTCAAAATACTTTTCAACCAAGAACTCACATGTAGACTGCATGTTTATGCCCAAGAACCGACAAAACTGCAGAAAACAAGCCAATGGACGAGTCAATATAGGCATCAAATAAATGAAAACAGTAGAAATTTGAAGAACACTTGATATAAGATGTAAATTTTGCAAAATGAAAATTGATTACGTACGGAAACCAATGATGGCTAAAAGAAGCATTATAGCTGCTACCAGGATTAATGTGAAACGTCTGCCATGGCCATAGAAAAGTAACAAGGCATGTTAGGCATTTTGTGCGAGTATGTTCACCAAATAAACCAATAAAGAATTTTGGGATCATACATGCTGTCAAAAACTTGTCTTACTTTTGCAGAACTTTCAGCTGTTTCACCTGAGAGAGTATTAGCAGCATCATTTAGATCCACATTTAATTTGCCAATCTTGTTCTGAACATCATATGGAAGATAGAGCTGATCCACACTGATTGATTTGGCAAGTGACAGAAAATCTGTGACATTCCTAATGATGTCTACAGTGAAATCTGATTGATTAACAACAAAATTTAATGTGTCCATTACTTCACCATGGAACTCATCCTGACCAACTGAAAGAAGAACACACCCAATCCTGAGAGAGATACACAAACAGATAAGTTAGAACTTCAAAGAGGTAAAACCAGTACTCATTTTCCTGAGTTTATGTGCAATTTCATTATATCAATGATTAGTATAAACTCTTAAAAAGGGGAAAAAAGTAAGGAAGAAAGAAAATAAATCTATTCCAGTTGCATCTTGTTGGCTTTCTGCAGGCATTGAACTTATAGTAGAGTGGAAGTTAAGGTTAAACATAAGAGGGTTTTGCAATTAGGATGTCAAATACCACCAAGCTATATGAGATATCACATTTAAGAAATTATGATAGGAGGCTATATCCTCATTCGATTTTAACAATTCACAAAACCAAACACCAGCTGTTGCAAACTAATTATTGCTGTGAGAAGATAGCCTTGAGTGGCCACAAAAGCACATAGAAAAAAGGATTTCAATGGCTCCAAAATGCAAAGCAAAAGGATTCAAGACTAGACAACTAAGACTTGAGCTTGAGAGAATTACAATGCTGCGCAAGTGAAAACCAGGAGCAAGACGAGAGAAATCTGCCTTAAGAAAATCAATTTTTCCTTGTCAAGTTCAATTCTCCAGTTGCAACATCTTCGTGTAACCAGTGCCAATGCAAACAAGACAAACCATATGAATGCAAGAATAAATCCAGGAGCACCAGTAAATCCAACAGACTGCAAAAGAAAAACAGAAAAAAAAAATCAAATTAAGTGATTCAACGTATACCTCAGTTATAAATATGCAAGGTTAAGATGCAAGAACTCAAAAGTATTGCCATTGATCATGATGTAAGGAAGAAAGGGAACCAGCCAAAGGTAATACAAGATGCAGCAGATTCTTTCTATAAAGTTAAGGGAAAAGTTAACATGATTGCCGGTGGAGAAATACAATGTGGGAGGCCAATTCACTAGAAAAGGACTAAGCCAATTCGAGTAAGGCTTACTCCTCCTACATAAAGACACCAACAAACCACTAACATAATAATATATGACTATGAGGCCTCTGCCTAACTGCATCAGAATATTTGCAAAGGAACCTATGTCCTTCACTTACTGTCTCTTATGGTAACAATGATGATCCAGACCTATCTGGTGTCAATCTACCTGCCCAAGGTCCAAGCTCTTTCCTTGGTTAAGCTAATCCACTCAAACTATACAACTAGAAGTCAATTTCTCTGATACCATATATATGCAGGATATCCATTCACTACCACAAACGATCGACCCATTTGGGAAATTCACTCCCAAATGTATGAATTATGGACACAAAGAACCCCTGTGCTAGAAATGTGGAACTGAGACTTGTCAGTGTCCTCCAAAGTAAGCATGTCTCATGATAACGACCATCAGACCCACCCCAAACCAGAGTTAGATCGCTAAAAGAGCTTTTGGAAATTATACAATGGACAAAAAGTTCCTCTGAGTATGCATCTTGGAAAATGCCATGTAAGATTAACAACTTCAAGATTAGCTAGCTAGTCAAATGTAATACATGGAAGGATTGCATGAATTAATTTAGAAACCAAAAAAGAAAGGGACCTAAAGAAGAAGAAAAAATAAGCACAGAACTTGTTAGTGAACAGGTCAATTTCTGGCATTCAAGTTAGACACCCGTGCATAGCAAACTGAACTTATGAGTGGATGCTAGATTTGGTCCATAAATACTAGAAATCAGTAAAGTATTAGCACATAACAGTTATACATGTCACAAAATTAACGATTGTCAGCCATAGCCTAGTAAACCATCATAATTTCCCTATTAATAATAACAATGATGACGAAAAGATTAATAATTCTAAAGATGAATCCTACTGAGTGCTATGTAGGGCCAAGTTCTACTAATAGTAATATTACCTTAGTATACCACTTGGCTCACTCATATCATTATTCAAAAAAAAAAACTATACACTTATCGACACCAAGAACCATTTTATTTTTTCTCCTCACTTCTTCCTCAATAATTATCTTTTATTTTTTGGATAAAACCAGATGGGTTAAAGCAGAAGCTGTGCATCAAATGTAAGATAGAAATCATTTGAATTAGCAGGGATAATAAATAGGTAACCAAAGAAATAGTTGGACTAGGACAATCTGTATGTTGGGCTGGGCTATTCTAGTGAGGATCTCGATGTTGACTACCTTGCTCTAGTCTAGTTAAACCATGCCCAAATGGGAGGGAGTGTTGAAAACATAAAAGTAATATATTGAGTTCTTTTCCAATAACATAAGCTTCCAGGGTATGTGAGCATCCTTCTTCCAATTAGTATAGATCAAGGATTAAGTTATTCAAATAAGTGATCCCTCATTTAAATGTGACCCGTGACTCAAAATATTTCACATACAATGCTATAGTTAAATGGTCCCATCTACAGAACAAACAAATGGGTATGAAAAACAAACTTTGTTTTGCTATTGTTTGTCATATTCCTCCTTTTAGCTTTTGCTTTGCATGAGTTAATATTCATACTTTCTTGCCCCATATTAATAACTTAGTTTGAACCCATCTTTCCAAGGTCAAAATTTTAGTGTTGATTCTATAATATATGTTGTAGGAAATGAGCTGATGATATAAGAATGTATTAAGGTCTAACCTTGCAAGGAAAGTTGAAGATGCAATCAGATTAGGTCAGGTAGAGAACACTTGAAATTAGTTTTTCATATTAGTGTTTCCTAAATATTAGTTAGTCTCCAGTTTATCTTTTCCCTGCTTCACTGAATCATGAGATTTTACAGTATGACTAACTGAATCCTCAACGATGCAAAGTTAAAGGACTGAGAAATCTATTTGTATCTACTCTTCCAAATTATGACAAAACACGTCCATCAAGTCAAAGAACTGCAGTAGTTTACCGCCCAGTAGTGCTTGTTAGTAACATCCCAGCCATCACGATACATCCTGAGGTTATTAAGCATATCTGGCCGCTTTGTTCTTTTCCGTGCCAAAACCAGCGGAGCTTTCCCATCAGGGGCAGGAGCAGAAGCCACAGGAGAGAACTTCAGTAGCCCATTTGCCCACGGCGCCAAATTCTCCCCACCTTCATCACGCCAAAAAAAGAACAGAATTTCCATAACAACAACCAAACAACTCAACTAACAATAATATTTTTTTTAAAAAAAACACTATTTTTTCCACATCAGTGTTTCGAAGTTGTCGATACCCGACGAAAGATAGCGAGAGAGGACACATTTATCGTCACATCCAGAAAATAAATCAAAAATGCAAATTTTTCTACGAAAACGACTTAATGAGCCCACATAGCTGGTCTTAGAAATGGACTAAAAGTAGGGCACGCAAGCAGAGAAGAGTAAAGACAAAGGCGAAGACCGACGCGATCAACGCAGAAACGAACCGAGTATAGACTTTGGGGAGATGCCTCCTCCGCCGACAATGACACGCGAAGCTCCGGAGGCCGCTGCGACAGGACGACACGCCAGGAAGAGGAGGGAGAAGAGGACGATTCCCCCGTCGATCGGCATGGCCATGTACTCATGGGAACGACCTCGAGCAGAAGAAGGGAGCCATCGCGGGAACCAAAAGAGCGAGCTTTTAGGGTTCCCTTCTCGAGCACGCCGCGAAGAGATGGGGACGGGAGTCTATAAATGCATGAGGCCAAAGTTAAGCGAGAATGGTGGCAATAGGACAGAAGAAGGGATGTCTTCTGCGGCGGGTTTACTGTCTTACTGGTAAATCACATGGAGAGGGAGGGCAATAAATAAAGGAGGAGGGGGGAAGAATACTAATTAATTTGGCAGATTTGAGACTTTTTCCAAATCTCCTAAAAACGAAAGAATAAAAGATCTCCAATTAAGTGGGGAAATTTTCTTAAACTCTCTAATCTCAAACTCAATTTTATATGTAGTCCTCATTTAAAATTTTCTTTGTATGCAGTCCCTAATGAGATTGACAAGATAATTCTATGAGTATTATTTGAAGAAAGTTGAGTATAAAAGTTAGAAATTTGAGTATATAAGGTTGCATCCACCCATCAAGAAATTATGTACTCAATTTTCACTCTTTTATACTCACTTTTCACTCCTTTATATTCATTTTTCACTAATATATACTTAATTTTCACTCTTTTATACTCAATTCATCAAGGAGAAAATGTAAAAAAATTATCAAATGGGGAGTCAAAGCAAAGATCAAATGGGAATTGAGGAGTTTTCTGTAATTTACCGTTAAATTTATTTACTAATTAATTATCTGAAATATCATCAAGTAATTTTCTGAATTGATAGATGAAATCTAGAATAATTATATAAAGGGCGCTTGATAAGCGTGTTTAGAAGGCGAGAATATGAATGACATCTATTTCATTCCCATTTATAATGCTTAATATACGATAATCGGAATTAAAATATGAATATAATACCCCTGATTTTATAACTCAACTATCATTAGGTTATCACTAAACTCATAAACCCTTCAATTAAAACTCATTATCATTCTCATTATCGAATATATATCAAGCCCCCTTAGTAATATCTTAGACTTTCGGATACTTTGGATAAAAATAATAATAATAATAATAATAAAAGAGTAGAGAGAATAATGAGTAGGTTCGAATTAGATTTTAATATATATATTTTTATGAGTAATGATATGCACAGTGAAAGTGAATGTCTCAGTGAAAATTTTGACCGTCAATCGATGGCACGTCCGACGTCCGATCGTCGATCGGACACTACCGGTGGCTTTCGGCCGCCGCCCCGAACCAAACTATACCCTGGGGGGCACGGTGAACCCGTCGGGGATCGCCACAATTGCGATCTCGCATCATTGACCGTCGATTTCGATGGGTTCACCGTTGCCGGCGATCCTGACGAATTCACCGTCCTCCCAAAGTATAGTTTGATTCAGGACGGCAATCAGAGGCCACCGATGGTGTCCGATCGACGATCGAACATGTACACATTAACTGCACGTCATTCACTATAATTTTCACTCTCCCAAATTCACTCTTCAAATCATTTCTCTATTTTTATTTTAAAAATATTCTCATTCTAATACTATTATTTTAGCTAACAAAGTAATTTGTTGTAATAATTACTATAATATATAAATAAATTTAATTTATTATATAAAAAAATTCTTTACTAATTTGTTAATTTTTTTGAATCTTGATCAAAATCATTTTAAAATAATTATAGTATTCATTAATTGATTACTTTAACAACCATAAATATTTTAACTTTTTCGAATGATATTAATTACGTTTAATTAATATTGATCAAATTGATAAATATTTTATTTTTATCAAAGTATTTTATATATAATATATTTGATAAATTGATTTTTAAAAAAAATATATTGTTGCTACAGTTTAAACACTACAAATTACATTTTAATATGAAAAACAAGATAATTAACATGCCCTTTAACTTTTTAAAGTAGGAGAAGCTCTTTTGATAATTAAAGTGTTTTTATTTTATTTTAGCCCATTTAAGAATGGGCATGATAGGGATGGAAACTAACAACCTATCCCATTAACAATTAAACAAGACGTCAAATAAAACAGCAGCACTTAGTAAGAAGGTCACTAGTTAGCAGTTAGCTGGTGTGGTTAGGCCAACCTCCTCCGCCTTCCACCCATATATATTTTATACACGATCTTCAATTATTAACAGCAGCACCCATGCCAAGCCGTGCCATGGAGCATATGGCATCCACTTTTTGCATCAATGCTGCATAAATTAAATACAGTAAATGCACGTCTCAGATTTCGTTGATTCTCCTAATTTGCAAACCAACCACGAAACATGTACATTAAAGGTGAATTAGTGGCGCACCACGCTCTGTGGGCTGCACTGCACATGCGATTGGCAGGTCCATGTTAGGGAGCACAAGGCCATGCAACATGCCGCAGAGCAGTCATTCTTGCTTAGCAGGGTAAAAGTGCCTGTTTGTAGAGTAAAATTAAGATCTTGTGAAAGTTGGATGATTCTGTCGCGAGTGAGGTGGAAGTTTCAAGGATTAGATAGTCTTTCGAGTGCCACGAACTCTGCTGACTTGGCACCGAACTAGCTCTGACCTGGCTCCGACCTGTAATAAGATGGTCGTTAGCAAACCCGTCGGGGATTTTCCTCGGTCAGGCCCTCCGACGGCCAAGTTAGTATCCACAAGCAGTATAGTAGAGCAAATGGAATGCAGGAGAATAAGAGGGAGTGCGATTGCGCATACCTGCAGAATGAGGAGGGGAGAGACTTATATAACCGGGGGAGCTGACAACCCCTATCCGTGTCGACGAGACAGAGATATAATGTCTATCAGTTCGTGGGAGAGCACTTAGAGGTATCGCGGCATGACGCGGGTGCTCGATGGTACGATCGTACTGATTCGGCGGGATAACCGCGAGATGTGTCATAGATAGGTAAGACGTGGATTACCCCGACATCATGGTCGTACCCCGAATGCACAGATGTAGGGTGGTGTGGGGGAGAGCTGGTCCGAAGACTGAGTGCCAAGCGCCAACCGACGAGTCCGAGTGTTGGGTGCCAGGTCAGGGAGCGTGGGGCGCCACGCGTCCGACTGGGAGTTAAGAAATATGAGGTATGCCCTGAGTCGGGGATTTGCTGAGTTACACTAGTCTTGCCAAGTTTCGGATTTGTTAGTTGTCCGATCAATGGAGTGCTGGGGAATGAAGTGCCCGACCCATACCTAGGTCAGGCTCGGGAGACCAAGTTGGGGGTGCTCGGGGTCGACTCGTCCGAGTCCGCCCCCGGGTCGGTCGGTTAGTGCTTCGAGAGCGTTCCTGGCTCGGGAACTCCCGGGCGAGACCTTCATTGGCCTTTTCACAAAGTCTTCGTGGCGTCAGGTTGGTTGGCCGAGCTACCCATAAGTAAGGTCAGGATCATTGGACACAAATAAAAAAAAGACATTTTTCTTCTTTTTAATTTTTACCGTTCATTGGCTGGCTGAGCTGCCCTTCATCGGTCTAGATATTTTTACCGTTCATTGGTTTTGAAAATGACCAATCTAACTCCCACAAAACATTTCCATTAGCCATTAGATAAAATGGCAATGCATTGACGAATCATAGGGATGACTCAGCATAACAAATGATTCAAACAATGTAGGTATTTATTTTCGCTACATAAGAATCAAATCCTCATTGCTTATGAAATTCATCAGAGTCCATTTATCGTCGCACTAAGCCCTAAGGGACATATCATTTTTTTTTTGTTTGAATCATCAAAAAGTATAAGCACCTTATTATTTATATACATATTAGGTATTTATATTTTACAACCTCACTAATCGGAGATGGTTCGATCCTACATGGTGTTCGCTAAATAGATTCAGGAAACAAGATGACTCCTAATGTGACGCCCTAGTTAGTTCAATTATGTGTGTTTTAGGTGGAAATCGAATCCTAATTACTTGAGAAAAATACTTTGCCTCTTACCACAACACCAAGTCCCAAGGGCAATACTAAACATCTTATGAAAGGTGGGCAAAAATCAAAAGGATGCCTCAATTTTTATGAATCATCGAAGACACATTCCTTTTTTATTTTTAATCAAAAGAACGCCTGCCCCATCATCTCTCCATAAATAATGAAAATGTTATCTCAATTATCCCTACCAAATACATTAAATAAAATATATCATCTCTCCATATATAATGACAATGTTATCGTAATATCTCTACCAAATGCATTAAATACAATATAAAACAGATTTAACTTTTTCAAGAATGTAATTACTATCATGAAAATATATCCCTGAGATGGGATGAAAAGATGAAGGATAAAAGTAAATGAGAAGAAGGGAAAGGAAAACAAATCAAGGATGACAATGACTTCTTAGAAGGCCGCGCGACTCATGACTGCCTCGGCACCAACCTCACGGCGAGGTCGCAAGCGAGGTCCAGCCTCACGAACTTACAACCTTGCAGCGAGGTTGGACCTTGCCCCGAGAGCTCGCAATGAGGCCGTGGCCTCTCGCCTGGTCCGTAATGCTCACGACCTTAAGCCTCCCCCCGCGACCGTGTTGCTGGTTGTCAAGTAATCTGGAAGCAATCGAAGCAAGAAGGTTTGCCAGATGCAAGCGTCCCTTCCAATTTTGGATGGGCGAGAAAACATATAAAATTTGATCAATGAACGTATTTAAAATCCATCATACTGGTTTAAATAGGCAAATAATCAAAAGTACCCCAACTGATATGTAATCCGTTCTTTATATGATCTGCACCTTTAAATAAACAGAACATTAATGGTTCAAAAAAACAATGGTCCACTTGATTTTTGCCCATGAAAGTTGTTATAGTAGAGAACAGTTGTTCTAAACTGGGACCTTCTTGTTCTAGATTCATGATTAAAATGGTTGTTATCAATCGGATTTTATAAACAGTAAGCTTCCATTGTTGCAGAAACTGGTAGCCAACCACAGGCGCCAGGGAACAAGAAAATGATGGGGCTACATGGAATTGCACCAACTAAAAGTGCCTGATATTCTTTGTGCAGTGCTTTAGTTGTTAGTACTTTTCTGCACGTTCTCTGCTTCAGGCTGTTGTATGCACCTGCTACTCGGAAACTCTAATGTTTAAAATAATTAAAAGTTGTTTAGCTCAACTGATCCCACAAACTTACCTGTAAGCTTCTTGTATATCATGGATGACATGGTTCCAAATGAAATGGGATTTCATGGGAGATACTGTGCAAAATCAGCTTCAGCTAAAAGAGGTTAGGAGACTCACGAGACGAATGAGAATCTGCAAGGAGCTAGGAATGGATTCGAAACGGGAACACTTGGGACTTGAGAGGGTCGATAAGTACAAACTCCAGAAATTTAAAAAATTTGAGGGTTCAATTCAGTCCTTTACTGACTAGTATGCGTGCCCAAAAGACAAAGATGGTCTTTCATTCCATACTCGAAAACATTTCCTTGGTTCATGGCTTACTCCAGTGAAGAGGAAGGCTCTAAAATTTGCTAGGCGCTAGTCGAACGCTAGACTAGCGCCTAGGCCATCTAGGCGGGGATTAATCGACACTAGACGGATTAATCGGTATTAACATAAATTACATAATTAACATTATAACATAATAAATCACATATTATAACTCCAAGTCCAACACAATACCATCAAATTCAAAATAAGTTTAAACTTCAAAATTACATAACTAATAAAATCTCATAAAACACAAACTCAAATTTAAAATGAGTTCAAACTTCAACATTATACTAATAAAATTTATTCTACTTCTTCTCCATAATTTTCAACAACTTGGTCTTCATCGGACATAAACTCAATATTATCATTGTGTTCCTCCTCTTCTTCTTCGGATTCAAAATCATCCTCGTGAAGTTCTCTTACTCTAGAGCTTCTTCGGGTTGTAGTTTTCATCTGCTCCACTTGCTTCATCAACCATTTGTCATGTGAGCCCAGAACCTAGTTCAACTTCATCATCTTCCGCACCATCCACAATCCAACCTTGTGCATTTGAAGCATTTTTTGCAAGAAGGACATCGACATTTCTTTCTTTTTCTCTTTTTTGTTTGTTTCACAATCTAGCATTAAATTGGACAAATACTAGATTGTTCAATCTATTGACATCCAACTTATTTCTTTTCTTTGTGTGAATCTAAAAAAAAAAGAGTAAATATTAAAATTAGTAACATGAATATATACTTGACTTTAATTAAAGAATAAAGACTTAAAGTTTAAAACTTACTCCTCCAAATATACTCCAATTTCTTTCACACCCAGATGCACTTGTAGTTAATGAAAGTATCCTCAATGCCACTCTTAGCAAGTTAGGTGTGTGAGCGTCGTATGTACTCCACCATGCACATGGATCAAATGTATCATTTTTTTCACATGCTTTTGCTGCCAGTGTTTTTCCAAATAACCCAGTCTTGTCTCTATATTTTGCAAATTCCTTGTTAATAATTGTATCTTGTAGATCTAACTCATTGGCATGCAGAATTTTTATACATTCAAAAATCCCCATCGCAACCTCCTCATAAAGAACAATAGAACTATCTTTATAGTAAAAATAGAGATTCAACAAAAAAAACAATGGTATGCAATGATGTATCAGGTCTATTTTTCATTTTTAACTCAATAATTGCTATGATAGGCTGATAATTTGATTCCACGTTGTTCAGGGCAACCTTGATATCTTCTTTAGCTTGAAGAACTCCCCATATAGAAACCCCATTGATGGCTTTCTATCTCCATCTACCAATCGAAGAACTCCAACCAAAGGAGTAAATATTTTCAAACAAAGTGTCACACCATTCCAAAAACTTATGCTCATCACAGTAGAGTAAGCCAATTTCCCTTTATTTGTTTTTGACCATTTACACGTCTCCCACATATCACTTGTAAACATGACCCTTAAACTTGTTTTTTTTCAATCAAACTTTGCAATGTGAGAAAATTTGATGCAAACCTAGTAACTCCTAGCCGGACTATGTCTCTTTTCTTCATGAAACTTCTCATCAATGACAAAGTCTTATGGTGAGCATAAATGAAAATAGTAAAAGATTTGGATTGGTCAATAACCTTTTTATATCGTGAAAGTTTACCAATACTTTCAAGCATGAGATTAACAGTGTGAGTTGCATATGAACTCCAAAAGATACCAGGTCGCTTTTCTTTCATTAATTTAGCTACAACCATATTGTTGGTGGCATTGTCTGTTATAATCTGAACAATATTCTGAGCTCCTACTTGTTCAACACACTTGTCAACATACTCAAAAATAAGTTCAGCTGTATGCACCTCATCTGAAGACTCCTTGGACTCTAAAAATGTAGTACCTTCCTTGCAATTAACACACAAATTTAAGATACTTCTTTTTCTATCACTCCATGCATCTGTCATGATCGAGCATCCATTCTTTGCCCATTGTTCTTCATGTTTCTTCAGCAGTTATTTTGTTCTTTCAACTTCGGCTTTTAACAGTGGTTCCCTTAGTTGATATTGAGTGGGAGGCTTGAATCCTGGTCCAAATTGACCCACTGCTTCCATTAGTTGCTTGAAGCTATCATTATCAACGACATTGAATGAGATTTCATTTTCATAAACCCATCTCCCAACATATTGTTGAACTTGTTGAGTTCTCTCCTTGAAAAGAGTCTCATGTATATTTTTTTGGCGAAGTACTTTACTTCCACTTGAACTTACATTTTCTAGAGCAATTACTTATACAAATCTATCTATGGGTCCAAGAGGAAGATGTTTTTTAGATGGATCTATCCTTTCAATTTCAGAACCTTCTTCTTCAACAGGAGAAATAGTCACCTTTGTTCTACAACTTTGTTCTTCCATTATTTTATTCTTCTTTCTGTTCCTCCCTTCTAAAATAGGCTGTTTGCACTTGTTTTTATCTTTTTGAGAAGCTTTTCGACAACCAGATACATTTCCAGGTATATTTCCAATGTGCTTCTTAATCCTATATACTCCTCCCGACATTATTTTTCACACAACTTGCATTTAATTTTGTCGAAGTTCTTAGGATCAATCAACATCCCAAACTTCCATCCAATATCATTTGACTTTCTTCTAAGAATCCCGAATTCAGGTTGAGTAACTGATACTGTCGAAGATGGATTACTTGCCATTGTAGAACAGAAATAACCTGAAAAATAATTTAAAAACAAATTTAGGAACTTTAGAATCATTAATAAATTATAAAAAATTAAAAAATGATATATAAAATATAAATTATATATAAATTATAATTTTTTAAAATTTTAAATATAAAATTTTGAATAAGAATATGATTTATAATTTAAAATTTCTATTTATTTAAGGAAATGTTTAAAATTTTAAATAAAATAAAATAATAAAATAAAAAAAAAATAGCGCCGCCGCAGGCCGCTGACAACGCCGCCGGACGCATCGCGGGAAGCGTCCGACGGTGCCGGCAGCGTCGCCGGAGACTTTCGGCGGTGCCGGATGTCTCCGGCGATAAGTCCGGCCGCGCCAGACGCTTCCCGCGACGCGCACGGCGGCGCCGAAAACGTCGCGGGATGCTTCGGGCAGCGCCGGATGCGTCGTAGGAGCATCCGGCACCGCCGGAAGACTCCTGTGACCAAGGTTGTAAAAATCACTAGGCGGTAGTCGAGCGGAGGACTACTGTCTAGCGCCTAGTCGGCGCTAGGCGGCATTAGGCGGCAGCACGGTGGGGTGCCGCCTAGCCCCTAGGCGACCGCCTAGGACGACTTTTACAACAATGTTTGCGACGCTTCCGGCGCCGCTAGAAACATCTCTCGACGCCGGAAGCGTAAAAAAAAAACTAAACTGTAAACACATACCTGCTGCGCACGATACCGGAGGAGGCAGCGGCGACGACGAGCGATTTCGGAGGAGCCGACGGAGGTGTGGGAGGTGGCAAATGAATCGACAACAGGAGGTTTAGGGTTTTTAAAAAAAGAAAACAAATCGCGATCCAAATCGCGATCCCGCAAAACACGCGACGCTTCGACTGCATCGCGTCGCGCCGCCTAGGCGCCGCACAGGCCGCCTAGGCGGCCCCTCCGCCTAGCCTGGCTGCGGACGTTGTGTTCACAGCGACCGGTTGGCGTCGAGCGGCTAGGTGGCGCCTAGGCGCCCGCCTAACCCGAAATTTTAATCACCGGTGAAGAGATAAAAATAAGAGGAATAGAGAGAAAAAGTAACAAATGCATATAATTAGCATATACACATGACACTATCTATTCACTCGAATAAACCCAATAACTCTTTGTTATATGAGACAACTCAGTTTGTCAGGCTACCCAACCCTCACGAACCTCTAAGTTTATTTGACCTGTCTAGCCCAATTGAACAAACTAGCTCACCCAATTCACCAAGCATGAATTTTCATTTAGTCTAACCAACATGATTGATTAATCCAGCCCATGATATTCTGTCATTCTTACACTCACACAGCTCCACCCGAACATGTTTGTCGAGTTCACAAGTACCACATCAGTCATGAGCAAATAAGTCTTAAATTCTCCATCCAAACAATGCAGTGTGAATCATAGAGGGAACCAAGACATTTCCTTTTTATCCCACCCTACCAAATATGAGCCAAGTTTATGACTCATAAATCATTTACATAGTGGCATTTCTCCAAAAATGAAAAAAGAGGGAAATGGAAGTTGAACTTATTCTTAAAAAGATTAGAAAATGCCGCTGGCATTGATCTTGAGACTTGAGACTGTTGAGTTGAAGATGATGGGGATTAGTTCTCACCTCTTAGTCATTACAAATGTCATTAGAGAGAGAATAAACACTTTTATGTTAGAAGAAATTGAGAAAAATAATGGGAGATATAAGGAAAGAAATCTTGATAAGGATGAAGGTCAGATTAAGGGGCATCTATATGGACCAATGGATTCCATAAAGTATTTTTGTATTTGCATGGCCATTTTAACCTTATATATTACCTCGTACTCTTCAGTTTTAACATCATTTTAAGGTTGCCTGGAAAAACGAATCTCTGTGATCAAACTGTCAGATTGTGCCAAGCATGAGAAAGTGCCTTCATCAAGATGATGAAGTTATTGTCAAAATCCCAAGTTCTTCACTGAACAATGGGATTGCCATTACTGCAAGACTTCACTTTATTCTATCCCATTGCAAACACTCAGATAATAATTTAACATATAGATTAGAAGCACAATTCAGGTAAAAAGGAAAGTAAAGAAGTGCTTCAGCAATCTAAACACGATAACAATCCTAATACTCAGTCAAAGCTAATACTATTAGAACATACTGGCACAAACCCAATGAAACTCACCTCAATAGCATCCTACAGTCAGCTAACTCCTCATCGTTTAAGTTGAGAAATAATAGGGATTTCAATGCATAGGTGCACTAGATCATAATTCTTACTGAAAAATAAGACATGGAGGGAGTTCAAAGCCAATGAATCTGAGATTTGAGATAACTCACATTGTTCAAAGGCCAACCTTAACATTGAGCTTCTCCTTCAAGACATCCATGACAGAGCCAAAATTAGCCTTCACGTTTACTGGTGGATTTGAATACCGACAAGCCATGTCTGATATCTCTTTGGAGTGGTAATCAACTTTGGACTGCGCGAATTTTAGGCCATGCGCAGTGCTAACTACTATGGTGCGGTCTTTGGTCTCAATCAGTCCTTTTCCCCTAAGCTTGAACAGTGCGGCGAGAGCAACTCCTGTGTGAGGGCAGGCAAACATGCCTGTGCGGTCAGCGAGGGACATGGCGTCCATAAGTTCCTCCTCCGTTGCCTCCTCGACAATGCCATTCGTCGCCTGGAGGGCGAAAACAGCTCGATCAATGGAGACTGGGTCACCGATTTGGATAGCCGATGCAAATGTGTCTGCAGCAACGATCGGCTTGAAGTCAGACCACCCAGATTTATAATGCAGGTATAGAGGGTTGGCGTTGGCCGCCTGAGCACAAACGAGACGGGGCACGCGGTCAACCAGTCCAAGCTCCCGGCACATCTCGAAGCCTTTATAAAAGGCGTAGATGTTGCCAAGATTACCGCCTGGGACGATGACCCAGTCTGGCACTTCCCAATCGAACTGCTGCAGGATCTCAATGGCGGCAGTCTTCTGGCCCTCGAGGCGGAGGGAGTTGAGGGAGTTAGCGAGGTAGATGGGGAGCTCGGCAGTGACTTCACGGATTAGGCGCATGCAGCCGTCAAAGTCTGTGTCTATGGAGAGAACTGTGGCGCCGTTGGCAATCGGCTGGACGAGCTGGGCGAGAGATATGCGATCTGCAGGGAGGAAGACAATCGAGGGGATTCTAGCGGCGGCACAGTAGGCCGAAAGGGCAGCTGAAGTGTCCCCAGTGGAGGCGCACCCAACGCCGGCAATAGGGCGGTTGAGGGGAGCGCGGCGAAGGCGATTAACCTGGCTGACGAGGACGGTCATGCCGAGGTCCTTGAAGGAGCCGGTGTGGGAGATGCCACAATGCTTGACCCAGAGATCAGGCATACCACCTAAGTGATCGCGGCCGAGACGCTCGGCCCAGAAGAGGTTCGAGTTTCCCTCGAAGAGGGAGACAATGTGATCTGGATCGATCTCAGGGAGTACAAATTCTTTCTTGGACCAGACGCCGGAGCCATACGGCCAGGTGGTACGGCCAACGCGAGAATCGAAGAGATCGCGCCAGTAGGAGCCCGGGAAGCGCTTCAGAGCAGCGAAATCGTGGCGGACGTCAAGGAGGCCGCCGGAGCGACTACGGTACACCACGTCGTCGAGGGAGTAGGTTTCGGTGGAATCAGCAGGAGCGTTGAAGGGCACGTAGCAAGCCGAAAAACCATGCGAGCCGCTCGCCTCATCGCGACGATGAGCCTCCTCGCGGATGTTCTCATCCGCTGGCCGCCGGATCTTGACCTTCTGCTGGTTTCCGCCACTTTCACTGGCCGTCGCGGAGCATGAGATCGCAACCCCCCGGCTGCGGTGCCGACGGACGACAAAGGGAACGTTAGGGTTCCGGAGGAGAGGGGACGCTTTTAGGGTCGGGGCTCGTCGGGCGTCGTCGTTGCAGGAAAGATGACGGTGGAGGCGGGAAGAGGAGAACAAAGGGGAGGACACGGCGGCGTGGGAAGTTATGGCCATGGCGTCGGCGGCGTCGGCGAGGACGGAGTAGAATGTGGGGATAAAATGGAGATTTGGGTAATTGCCGATAGTGAAGAGTTAATTGCAAAACTTGTAATGGGCCGGGCTCAGGCCCAAGAAGCGTCTTTAACGATTTGCTCCGCCACACCATTTCGAAACCCTAGCCGAGACGCCGAACCCTTCAGTATAAATTGACAATCGCATACGCCCTAACCTCGCCCTACTCGTTTCATTTTCCCCGCTGCTGTGTTCTCCTCCGCCGACAGCAAGATGGCTGACAGCTTGGTCCTCCGAGGCACCATGCGCGGCCACTCAGACGTGGTCACTGCCATCGCCGCTCCCATCGACAACTCCGACATGATCGTCTCCTCCTCCCGGGACAAGTCCGTCCTGGTCTGGCATCTCACAAAGGACTCCCCCGCCGCCAGTCTTGATGGAGCCGGAGGGGGGTCTTCTTATGGTGTGCCTCGGCGTCGCCTCACCGGCCACTCTCACTTTGTCCAGGACGTGGTCCTCTCTTCCGATGGCCAGTTCGCGTTATCCGGCTCTTGGGATGGCGACCTTCGCTTGTGGGATCTCGCTACTGGACTCACCACTCGTCGCTTCTGCGGCCACACCAAGGACGTCATCTCCGTAGCTTTCTCCGTCGACAACCGCCAGATCGTGTCGGCCTCACGCGACCGCACCATCAAGCTTTGGAATACCCTCGGGGAGTGCAAGTACACCATTCAGGATGCCGATGCGCACACCAATTGGGTCAGCTGCGTCCGCTTCAGTCCCAATGCTTACCAGCCTACCATTGTTTCTGGATCTTGGGACCGTACTGTGAAGGTTTGGAACTTGTCTAACTGCAAGCTTCGATGCACTCTTGCTGGCCATGGTGGTTACGTCAATACAGTCGCCGTTAGCCCCGATGGATCCCTTTGTGCTAGTGGTGGCAAGGATGGAGTTACGCTTCTCTGGGATTTGGCCGAGGGAAAACGCCTTTATTCGCTTGATGCAGGAGCCATTATTCATGCCCTTTGTTTCAGCCCCAATCGTTACTGGCTTTGCGCTGCCACTCAGGAGAGCGTCAAGATCTGGGACCTCGAAAGCAAGTCCGTTGTGCAGGATCTTAAGCCTGAGACCACTGCCACCAAGAACCAGGTAATTTGGTTTTCATTTAATCAGCTTTTTGTTGCTCTAATTAATCATTCTTATTTGGATTCAGATGTGTTTGAGTCGATCACTTGCTTTGATAACGATACATTTTCAGTTTTCCAATTTCTATTATTATTAAGAAATCATGGGTAAAATATGATTTTAGATTAAATGTGATTGGACCAATGTGTTGAAAAATGTTAACAAAAAATCCCACCAGTTCTTTGCTTTTGATTCATCTGGGCGAAGTTCTTATTTAGCCAGTGTGTCGAACTGATTAGCTGTTCAGAGTCCACAAAATCTTCCACTTTGCTTTTCAAAATATTTGATCAAACTGTATACTAAACAAACAGAATATTTTATTTAATTTCGCGTATTCATTTCTTAATTGTTCATTTTCATATCTTGTTTCTCTTTGGGTAACTATTGTTCAGAAAATATGATAGAGAAAGTAGAGGCATCGTTTTTCCTTCTTATTCTGAGTGGTTTCAAGTGTTTCTGAGGATATGATGTTTTTTTATATCTTGATTTTTTATTGTCATTTGGTTTTGAGAATTACATTGGAATTTCTTTTAGTATACGATATTTTTTTTTTAATTTAGAGATTTGTATGATTTTCGACTGTGGAGAGTGCAAAATTTGTCAATCTATTTCAAGCCTATTTCAGAGGATATGATTTTTTTTTATATCTTCTTGATTTTTTATTGTCATTTGGTTTTGACAATTACATTGGAATTTATTTTAGTATATGATTTTTTTTATTAATTTAGAGATTTGTATGATTTTTAATTGTGAGAGTACAAAATTTGTCAATATTTCAAGCCTAGATGAAATATGTCTAAAGTGGGACAATCATGCTTAATAATTCTGTCAGGATGTATATTAATTTTTTCTTACCATACTATTGAATAAAGGAATAAGATGCATGCAGCCAACTCTAAATAGTTGGGATTAACATTGTTGTCTGATGTCAATGTTGAGAGTGCAAGATTAGTATATATAATTTGAAGTACTAACATTTAGGCAGTGTTCACGAAAGATTGGAAGAATGCAACATTTATGTTTTTACATATTACGTCAGACTCATGGTTTCAGATGGGAGATAAAGAAAAACCAATCAATGAATGCTTGTATACCTTAAGATATGCTTGTGAGTGAAGTTTTTTGTTTTCCTTGTGTCCCTCCACTTGTAATTCAATGGGTTGCGTAATCAATAAGGGTCCTCGACTGAAAATATTTAGGGCATGAATTGCCTGAGGGCATGAATTGCCTGAGGGCATGGATTTATAGATGTTTCAAATCTACTTGCCTGGATTGTTAATCCCTTGAAACTACTTCTGGTATCACTTGAATAGTGGAATGGAGACAACTTTCTTCTTTAGGATAGCGATCTCAATGGCTAAGCTGGTATGTTCGCTGAAAGGCATCCCATGGTAGAGCTTAAATAACAGGGACATGACTGAACAATAGACTGATGTTTTCAATTCTCGAGTTACTTTAGTCTCATGATAGGCTGAATTACTTGTCGTCTGCCATTTAAGGCGATCATGCTATTGATACTGATTAGACATGATAGGTATGATTGTGAAGGTTATACAAGCAGCAAGGAATTTTTTTTTTCTTACGTAAAACCATATGCAAATTTGATAGCTTTTATTATATATTCAATTCTGTTGATTAGTTAAACAGATTGGTTTGGGTTTTCTTTGTCATGCTGGACAAATTTTTGCTTGACATGGTTCTGTTTTGATATGTATTTTCTGGCGCTGAACTATTTGTTTTATCCTTATCAGATTCTGAAAGTGATTTTACATCCCTCATTTGTCTATACCCTTAAAATTTTTATTGGATAGTTAATTAGTAAATACCAATCAAGTTAGTTCAATTATATGATTCTTGTTGCTTTGAATGGTTTAAATGTATGCAGATGCTGTATTGCACAAGCTTGACTTGGAGCGCTGATGGCAGTACTCTTTTCACCGGTTACACCGACGGAGCGATCAGAGTGTGGGAGATACGATACTAAAGACATGGACGAACTCCTCTTTGGATTTACATTTCACTAGCCAGAATTTTATTTCTGAATGAACAAATTCTATTGATGCATTAGTAGCTTTAAGATACCGACTCATTTCTGCTTATGTTTCCTTTTGTCATTGGAATTTTAAGTTGCTTTTCTCAAGTTTCCAGCATGCTACACAAATGTAGTACTCGCTCACTGAAACTGTATTGTATTAATTGCTGGCTTGAATTCACTATTTACTTTCAATTTTTACAAGAGCGGTTTTTACATTCTAAACATCAGGTATTAAGCTTTCTACTAGAATAATTTTGGGAATGACCGACTTCAATTTTTTCAGGTCCCTTACTCATTTGAGGATAAGGGGCAGCAGGCGCACAGGGGAGGTTGAGTGAGGTTTTTGCCTCTCCCGGTCTAGCCATCGCCTAATAATATAAGGGTTGCTTTTGTAGCTCCTCAGTCTCCATAGACATCAGTAGCGGTCCGTATCTAATCCACGGCGACACGAGCTGAGCCTTTTCTCTATTTATTTCAAATACTTTTTGACTCGAAATAAAGATATAAATATAAATATAATATCAAAAAAATAAAATAAAAAAAGATATTTATAATATAAAAAAATAAAGTATGTGTAAAATTGTATATATTATAAATATATAAAATAGAAATTAAAATAAAATTTATATAGGTAAATTAAGATAGATTAAATATAACTGAAAAAATTATTAAAAATTAATTTGATTTCATTTCAGGTCCAAAGAGAGTCTGAAATAAATTTATTTCAGGTCATTTCAGATTCTCTTAGGACTTGAAATATTTCATTTCATTCCTAAAGAGGGTCTGAAATTTTGTTATCTTGGCTGTTCAACAAAACTACCACTTCAAGTTGCCATTGGATTTTTTTAGAAATCTGGACTGAGAAAACACAAATGTGATGCATCAAGAAATTTCCATATGATATTGAGAAACTACTAAAACGATATATTTATATGTGTAAATTAAGATAGATTAGATATCATTGAAAAAATTATTAAAAATCAATTTGATTTCATTTCAGGTCCAAAGAGGACCTGAAATAAAGAGGACCTGAAATGGTCTGAAATAAATTTATTTCAGGCCCTCTTTAGGCCTGAAATATTTCATTTCAGGCCTAAATAGGGTCTGAAATTTTTTTATCTTGGTTATAGATGTTATCTTGGCTGTTCAACAAAGCAACCACTTCAAGTTGCCATTGGATTTTGTTAGAAATCTGGACTGATAAAACACAAATGTGATGCATTAAGAAATTTCCATATGACATTGAGAAATTACTAAAACGATATATTTGTCTTAGACATCATTTCTGTGTATGCACATTCAGGAACTACTGCCATTCGATTTTTGTATATGCACATCCAAGCACAAATGTATTCCTACTGACTCTAAAAAAAAGTTAATTCATCATAGTTTGTGAACATGCGACATGATTTGATATTTGAAAACTAAACCCGTGAGAAATCTAATAATTCTATCTTGTAAATTCTGGTCTTCATTTTATCTTTCTTTTTCACACTAAATGTGATTAGATATTTTAACTTCCTTTTCCGTGTGATTTTCAGTCCTAAAGAGGGAATCTTACATAAAAATATTTTAGTCCTAAAGAGGGTCTGAAATGAAAAATTTCAGGTCCTCTTTAGGCCTGAAATAAATTTATTTCAGGCCCACTTTGAACCTGAAATAAAATCCAATTGATTTTTAATAATTTTTATCGATGATATCTAATCTATCTTAATTTACAAATATAAATTTTATTTTAATTTCTATTTTATGTATTTATAATATATACAATTTTACGAACTCTATTTCTTTATTTATATTTTATATATCTTTCCTCATTTCAGAGCTAAAGAGGGCCTAAAATTTTTCATTTTAGGTCCTCTTTGGGACTAAATATTTTGATTTCAGGAGTTCTCTTTGGGCGTGAAAATGTAAAATATAAAATAATATAAACAAAATAAAAATAACAAAAGATATATAAAATATAATAGTTTTGATATATCATGCCCTCTACTAGTTTTTTCAAGATTTGAAGCTAGGTTAGATACTAGCTTCAGATATAAATTAAAAAAAATATAGTAAAATATAAAAAAAATAGAGATTTAAATAAAGATATAATATGAATAATGAATAAAGTAAAATAAATAATATAAGTAAAAAAATATAATATAAACAAAGTATAAAATAATAAATATAAAGAAGAGAAAGATTAAGTATATATATAAACAGATAAAAAAAATAAAGATATAAATATAAAATAAAAAATAAAAAATATGAAAGTATAAAATATAAATAAATAAATAGAGTTTATATAAAAATATAAGAAATAAATATAATAGAAATTAAAATAAAATATAAATGTGAAAAAATTAAGATAGATAATTAGATATAAAGATAAAAAAATAAAGATATTTAGATGAGAGATAAAAAAAGACAGTCGAAATATGCTACAACCTCTAATCAGGTCTGCGATCGTAGTCTCCTTTCTAATGCTTGATTGCATTAGAGATCAAGTGTTGTTTTTCGTCGAGACAATCGTAACTACCAAACTACCTTCTTGGAGAAGATAAACAAGTGACAAAGAGATAAATTTCTCTTGATAGAAGAAAAGGGAAGGAGAAAACTTGAGAGAACTTCTCTCCTTTTTTTTAAACTCCAAGGTGGCTCCTCTTCAGAACCACTTGAAAAATCCGTACAAAAGGTTGTTCGATGAACTCATCATATAAGCATCCATCTGTATATTTGAACATCTCTATGTCCTTACCAATGAAACATGGTACACTACATCACAGATGCTAGTCTTAGCTCGAGCGACCTTTTATCCTTGTTTATTAGACAACCCAATTGACTAGGAACATGTTAATTAAAATATAAATGAATATTGATGTATTTCATGATGATCATCATACGTACCACCACATCTCACTATAATATACTAAAAAACTTTATCTATGCATCTAACATGGGTATTAAGATAAAGTAAATGTTATACTGAATAGAATTATATTAAAATAAAAGATGTTTGTTTACAAGAGTCAATAAAGTCCTAGCCAACAGTTGACTTGCAAGGCACCTACTCTAACAACTTTGATACTATTTATAGAATCGTTTGCAGGTGAGAGGGAAGAAGGGTGAATCATATGTAAATTTAAAAACTCTTGTTCTTCCAATTTTAAAAAACTTATCAAGAATTAAGTGCGTAGTAGAAGAAAATAGAGTAAGACATAATCGAAAAGTGGCATACGATTGGTTACGTGATTCGTAGCTTGATGACTACTACTCTAAGACCCACGCCTTCTTGGGATATTTTTGATGGAAAATCTACTAAATTTTATTCCGAAGAAGCTTTGGACGGAGATGTTGAATATAAGGATAAGTGTAACAACCTACACTTTCCTATGCAAGCATAATAATAATTAACAATTAAATTTTTACCATCACAAGGAGCTCAATGTCGTTATGGTTGTTATAGTAGAAACTTGTTGGAGCATAGATTCAGCGTGGTAGGGTCGCAACACAACAATTGCAAGGAGATGGAGTAGTATAATCAAATTGAAGCTTGTAATAGAATTGATCATTTGAGTTGTTACAAAGACTTCTTTTATAAGGCATTGGGGGCTCTTTGGTTCATTTGAAGCACCTCCATACATGCTGATCCGATCCAAAACTTTGGTTTTTATCCTTTTCAGGACGCCTCCAAAGGATCTGAGGGGCCTCCACTGTGTTGACTCAGGGCACCTCTAGTCAGACTTTTATACTCGCCACTTCTTTGCTTTGGGCCGCCTCTAATAATCTGAGGCACCTCCACTATTTCCTCTTTGGGGCACTCTCCTTTACTTGAGGTGCCTCTTATCACTTGAGGTGCCTCGAAACAATAGAGGTATTCGAAGTACTGTTCATTCCAATTTGACTTTGAAACACCTATAAAATATATTAGCAAAACTACCTACAAAATAGAGTTAAGACAAATGTATGAAAAATTTTATGATTTAGATCTTATCTAATCATGATTAGGATTTAGTCTTGGTTTCAACATAAATTTTCAGGTTAGATTTAAGTTAGACCAGCACTTATAGTCTCACTAGGATTCGTCCTCACTAAACCATTTCCTCCAATTACTTACCTGACTAGCCATTTGTAGAATTACTTGACATCTGATCTCCTAACCTACCGGATCTTCCTGGCAGAAGTTTCATCTGAACTTGGCGTCTAATCTCCTAACCTACCAAGTCTTCCTGGCAAAAGTTTCATTGAACTTCAACCAATTGTCTAGTCTTGCTGACCCAACTACACTTCCTGTCAGATATTTGATCTTCTCTGACCTATCTGGGCTTCCTGTTAGTTATCTGATTCTCCTGACCTAACTAGACTTCAGTCTGATGTCTAGTACTCTAGACACATCAAGTCTGCACACTTGGTTTAAATATTTAGAAAACAAATGATCTAACTTTAGCCGTTTATCATGCATCTAAACCTAAGTTTGATTATTAGTGTTGATTGTGTTAGGACACGTCGAGAGCTAGGGGTGAATGGCTTCGAAGCTATGATTTGTTACATCGAAAACTTCAAGCAATCGCTGACACCTTCATTTTACTTGATATCCACCTCCTTAAGGTAACTAATCCAAAGATCTACTCTTCCTCACACTCGCATCCATTATGAATGGCCTCCTTTCTTGAGGCAGAGCGCTGCGATTACGATTATTCAAATACAACATATAAATATCATACACAAATTATACCATATATATAATACCACACATAAATTACAATACCACACGCAACCACCACATACACAATTATAAAACCAAAAACTTAAACAATTAATTATACTATTACATTCAACCATAAATATCATACTTAAATAAAACAATCGTAAGTAGTAGCAAAAAATCACTTAGTAACATAACTTTTTTCCTAAAAAAATATATAACTTTAAAATAAGTAGACTATATATCAATCATACAAAATTATAAACTTAGATAACCAAACAACTGTACTTCCTATTGCATCATCGAGAAAAAAAATATTTCATCATTTAATTGAATTAAATCCACCTTATCGAAAAAATAAAAAAAACTCTATCAACCCAAACTTTCCAACAAGATTCATCAAGTAGAACGTGATGCACTTTTGCTTTTAGATCATGGATGCATTTCAACCTTCTACAATAACTGTATCAACGTACTAATAAAGTAGCTTACACTTAGTATTCTTGCCGATGTCTCCATACCTCACATCCTTTATTTTTGACTGCATAACAATGCAATGTTATTAATTCTTCCATTCTTATTTTTATAACAAATATTTAATTTAGAAAATATAGAATTTGAAAATAATTACCTGAGCTACAATTAAAGATTAGTGTATCTGTAGGACTTATTTTTTCTTTTAAGTATAAGATATAAAAATTATTAGAATAAATAATAATGTTACTAATTAAGTGTATTTGTAAACCTATTCATAAAATTTAATAAATAATAATTTTTACCATGTCAGCCAAACGGACATAACCCTCATTGTGTGAATGTGATCTTGATTTTCCCCTTTTTGAATTTTGCACTTTTTCATGAAAATCATTAGAGATAATAATTACTTAATAAGAAATATAGAAAGAAACAATAGAAATGGTATATGATTTTGAACGGGTATTCTACCAATTGCTAATGTTATTGGTAAGGTAATTCCATTGGTATTAGTGCTGGTGTCTGTCTCATTACCAAACTACGATACGAAGTATAGAAACAAATGACTACCTATGCAAGCACAGAAATCATTATGCTACATATAACCATAACTCTCTTTGGTATTCATAGGTTGGATCTGGTATGAATATCCAACGATATTAAACCAACTAATTATCAGTTTCAGGTAAAACTTGTGTAAAATTATGGTCCGGTTAAGGTTGAGTTCCAGGGGGGAAAATGCCTATAAAATGAGTAGGATGCAGAAAGAGAACCCAAGCTTGCAGCAAAGACCTAAAATTCAGAGCAAAGTGAACTCTGGAACCAATGGTGGTGCAGACCTATAGGTAAGGTTTTTTGAACAACCACATCACTCTATGGATAACAATATACTGAAAATCCTAAGTAAATGATAAAATGTCATCATCAAATCCTTTGAGTTGTGTGGTAAGAGAAAGTGAGGAAGGAATAGAGGATCAAATCAACATGGCTGCCAAATTTCCCACAATACAGTGAAATCTGTTTCCTGCAACAAACATCTAGTAGCAGATATGTACAAACTAGAGGATGAAACATTGCAAAGTAAAGGTCCCAAAATACAATGTGGAACTAATAGCTGTTGATGTAGCAGATAAGTACTTGCTGCAAATTTTTCCATTGACATAGCAATGAAGTCAGTAATATCCATAGCAGGTATGTAAATGTTTCTGGTAGATAGCTGTTAACACTTGCACTGTTAGAATTAAATTTATGTGTTTGCTGATGAGATCGGAGACATAAACATATACCTATGGCGGTTTCATAACTTAAGCACTGTATGCATATCTTCCAAACAATATTACCAACGAATAAGTAGAGCCTCTGATAATTCCTGAGACTAGTACTGCATAACCTGACATGTACTAATTGATAAAAATATTGTATTACCAATTAAAATTTTGAAAACTATTATCAACACTTGCATATTGTATAGTTGCATTCACATTGCTTTCACAATTTAGAAAATCTACATGCAGGAAAAGGCATTATCTACATATAGGAAAAGGCATTGTATAGTTTATTCTTTTTATGTAAAACTACATATTCAACTTCAAGACATTATCTTTACTTAACTAGTAAAAAGTAAAACTAAACACCATTGATCAAGATAGCATCAGAAACTTCAACCACAACTAAGCCAACTATTGAAAAATTGATTTCTTCTCCCACTCCTCAACATTATAATTCATCTAGACATTAAGAGGCACGCAAATATGTTTACATTAGATTTTTCAGGAATTGATTTATTCTATACATTAGATTAATGCTTACAAATTGCTGCTATAAAGTGAGAGATAAAACTGTGTGGTTAGCAATGAAACTGAGTGCCAATTCAACTATGAATCCAATCTACTAATTTGAGCTCTAAGGAAAACATTGGATCTATATGTGGCTGAATATTATTCTAGATAAATAACTGATCTAACAAGAAAATTACAAATCAAAGGAAATCACAACGAAGACATTACCTAAGACAATTCCACATTCTATTCTTCACTTCTTCGTCTACGTCATTCCATCCATCAAATTTATATGGCACAAAATTTTAGCTTTTTGTATTAGCTTCTTCACTTTTTCACTTCTTCTTGTATTAACTTGTTCTATTGAAGCAAAATTTTATCCCTAATGACTAGGTAACAAATTTTATTAAATATTGATAATGAATACCTTAATACTATAATTAAGGGATTAAAAATACCTCACTTTTTCCCTTGAACAGATTCTTCCTGAAATTTCACTGGATAGGGCTTTCACCGAAGAGGGCTATCCGACGGGCACGCCAAGTTTCTTAATCATTAGTTGTTGGTATAATTGTTACTTTCGTTATTTGCCTTGCATTGTATTTAAAACTTTTGTACTCATCTTCCGGATTGATAGAATTGTCTAAAGTAAATGGTCAAGGACCGTGGGATTTGGAGTAGGAGCCGTTACAGACTCCAAACTAAGTAAAAATAAACTTGCATTGACTGTGTTTCTTTTACTTGTATTTATTTTCGCTGCATACTTGTTTTCAAAATCGAAAAGCTTTTCAAGAGCACTATTCACCCCCTCTATCGCTCTACTTGATCCTACAATTGGTATCAGAGTAGGGTCGCTCTGAATTGGTGAAACCATCATTCGAGCATTTTTTTCGTTTTCTATTTTTTCGCTTTTTCTTCTATAAGAAATATTTGTGCGAGGTTTTAAATATTCTTACGCCTTTTTCATGTTTGAATTCTCATCTTTTCACCATAAGTTAGAATTGATATAACTATTCTTTTTGAAAATTTAGTCATTATTTTTTAATTTTTTATTATTTTTCCTTGAAACTAGTGCAACACTTTTAGAGCCGTTTTTCCCTTCTTCCACACTACTAATCTAAGATCAATTCTTGGTACACGTTTTCCTTGTTTGAGTTTTGTGAGATTTCTTCCTCTCTCTTGATGGCCCAACAAGAAGGCTACAGTACTGCTCGTCCTCCATTTTTCTCTGGAGAGGACTTCGATTACTGGAAGAGTCAAATGGAAGTCCACCTAAGGACATAAGTCCAAATGTGGGTGATCGTTCAGACGGGCTTCACATTGCCTCTCAATGTAAAGGGAGAACCAATAGGATGTGAACTTTGGGATGCAACCCTAATGAAAAGGATTGAGGCAGATGCTAAAGTAACCCCAATTTTACAATGTGGCATAACCAAAGAGGAGCTAAACTGGGTCGGTCCATTCATAAGTGCCAAAGACCTTTGGGAGAAGTTGATCAAGCTACACTAAGGGACCTCCGAAACAAAGGTAAATAAATCTGATTTACTTTTTAATAAACTGTATAATATCAAAATGTAGGACAGAGAATTCGTAAGTCAACTACATGTCAGAATTTAAGACACCCTCAATGGATTACATGCAATCGGACAGGCAGTCGAAAATTGTGACTTGACAATATAAGTTCAATTAATCTTACAAAAAATCCTATTCATCATTCCAGAACTAAGCATATTGAAGTTAAACACCACTTTGTTAGGGATCACGTAGCTAGGGGCGAAATCATACTTACACATATAGACTCAAAATCTAACTTAGCCGATATTTTCACTAAACCACTACCTGAGTTTGAGTTTAGTTCACTAAGAAGGCAGCTAGGAATGTGCTTAGTAGAATAGTGTTGGTGCAAGTGCATCAGTTATGCACAATCAACCTCGTGTTTCGATGCTTGACAATATAAGGTGTAGTCAAAGTGATCAAGGGTTAAACCAAACAGGATCTTATATTTGGTAGGGTAAACCTAGGTTTGATCAGTTTGAAAAAGGGTTAAGCCAAACAGGATATGATGTTTGGCAGAATGAATAGAACCCAGGGTTGGCTAGTTTGACCAAGGGATTAAACCGAACCGGACTTGAGGTTTGGTATATTTACCTGAAAGTTGGAGGAAGTCTAGTCAGGATTAAGATGACTAGCAAAGAAGTGATCATGGTGGAAGAAATCCTAGTGAGTGAAGCTAGGTTGAAAGAAACTCTGGTGAGTGAAGCTGGTCCTAGCAAGAGAAGCTAGGTGGAAGAAATCCTAGTGAGTGAAGCTAGGTGGACTAAATCCTGGTGAGTGAAACTGGGCCCTAGTGAGTGAAGCTAGGTGGACTAAATCTTGGTGAGTGAAGCTGAGTCCTAGTGAGTGAAGCTGGGCACGAAGTCTTGGCCCGGGGGACTGAGCACTAAGTCCTGGTCGGGAATCGGGCAACGGAGTCTTAGCCGAGCGAGGATTGCGGACAGAAGTAGAGACGGGTCGAGGTCGGACGTCTCGATATTCGAGTTCTCGGAGGCTAAATAAAAGTCCAACCAGGAGATCCCGGTTGGCAAAATATAACTTCTCCAGGGTGGAGTAGGTGAGGACGCGTTCCCCGGGAAAGGGAACATTAGGCGTCGGTTCGACCTAGGGTTTCGGGTGAAATCCAAAGTCAGAACCATTCATTAAGGCATAAAATTATTTGTATGTTTGTTTTGTGTTTGTTGTCTTACAGGTACCTGGAGTTGGAGGCAAGATAGGAGATCAGAACACAAAACAAACTGACCTGGGAAACAGCTTCCTGGGTGCCTGACTTGAATCAGGCGCCCAGTAAGGTGGTGGGCGCCTTGGTTAGGCGACCCTTCCTAGGCGCCTGGTAAACCAGGCGCCAGAGGCTTCCCAGGCGCTTGGGAAGGCAGAATCTATCCTAGCTACGATTTCGGTGCTGCGATGAAGTTTTGACCGCGACGTGGCAGGTGCCCAAGAGCCCTCAGGCGCCCGAGAACGCAATATATAAAGGGGTTCGACCCCTCACTTCAGAACAACATCTTCTACATCCGCTAAAGCATTATGTGTGAAGCAAACGCGCTAAAGTCGAAGCTCTGTGACCAAGGAGGCTCTAGGAGGAAGTACGTTGCACTTCGGACTTCCGGATTGGTCGAATCTTCGTGTCAGATTGGTTTGCTTTTAATTTACAAAGCTATAATTATTGTTTCTATTTGTGTTTGTTTTTTAACTGTAAGATGAGTTTCTCCGCCTCTGAAAAGTCCGGAAAGGAGACCACTAGTGGACTCACGCTGAGTATTTAGGCCTTGGATGTACTGACCCTGGGGGTTGGGAACCTAGTAAATCCCGCAAGTCTTTCTACTGTTGTTTTTTGTCTTTCTTTATATGTCTGCTGCGCACTAACTCTGATAGAAAGACGAACAAATGACGAAGTTTTCCGAGACAATTTCGAGTCGATATTCACCCCTCCTCTATCGACCAGCACCGATACTACAAATAGGACTATTTTTTTATAACTGTTCTTTATTATCTTGCAAATTTATTTTCAAACTCATATTGTTTTAAAAGTATTTTTCTGATTTAGTTTTTTTAAAAAATACCCCCTTTAAAAACTAGGGGTTTTCTATGAAATGAACTTAGCTTAGGACTTAACCCTAGCATTGCATGCTCCTATAGATCTAGAAGCCAGTATCTCACAAGCACATTAGGGCACTTTGATTGATAACCTAGATTGGGTTGAGATGCTTAGGTCTATGCCTTGACTCAAGATGCTTAGTCTATGCCTTGACTCAAGATGCTTTAAGTCAGTGCATAAGAGTAGTTGGGGCAATAAATATAGTTGAACAACAATCAAGTTAAGTAATCAAGCTTAGAAAATCTAACTTGATAAGGCTACTTAACTTGACTAACCCAAGTGAAAGTTGCTGTTATATAACAGTTAGTGAGTAGCAAACTAGGTTAGATAGGGACCGAAAGAAATTGATTTGATCCATTTTTTTCATGATTTTTTTTCATGATTGGACTCACTAGAATATTAACTGGGTTCAAAACCTATTACTTGGGTCAAACTACTTCTATTCACTTAGTTCAGTTCTGTTTATAAAGTATTACTTGCTGCTTGTCATTTTTTTTTCTTATTTTTGCAAAGCAAGTAGGCTCTGGTACACAATTTTTTTTACCAAACATACTTTTCAAAAAGATTTTTGATATATGGCAAAGGGGGAGAGTAAAAAAAGTGAAGTTAAAAATTTTTTCCCTCTTTTTCTAGAAAGTAAAAGTAAAATTTAAAGAATACTTTGTTTCTGAAAAAAACTTTATTTTTCAAAATGATTTGCTAAAAATTAAATTTTTTTTCAGAAAATTCTTTTTAAGAAAAATTTTAACTAAGAAGCTTTCAAAAATATTCACTTAAAGTTTTTTCTCATAAGATTTACACTCAAAAGATTTACACTCAGAAGTTTTTTAAAAACTAAATTTGAAATCATACTTAGATTTCTTTTCAATACTTAGAAAAACTTTTCAAAATAGAAAATTACATATTTTCAAAACTTCAGGGGATAGTTTCAATTAAAAGGGAGCTTTATGTAATATTTCAATTGTTTGCTAAGTTTTTTAAAAATATTGAAAATGTTCTAAGGAAAGGGGGAGAGTACTAATTATGGGGAGAGTAGAAAAGTTTTCTTTATTTCTAGTGCATAAATATGATATATTTCTTTTTCATATTTTTTTTTAAATTTAACTTTTGAACTATGTTGTCATAAATAATAACGGGGGACATTGTTGGTGCTGGAATCACCCGATCGAACCTGGTTTTGATAATGGTAAAGGGTTCTAATGAATTTACCAAATGTGCAGGAAAGTCCTAATTCACCTAGGCACAAAGTCTTGACCTGCAGAGTTGAGCAAGAAGTCCTGGTTGAGCACTAGGCAAGAAGACCTGGCCGAGGGTTGAACACCGAAGTCTTGATCCGGAAGACCGGGCAGGAGTCTTAGTCGAGCGAGGATTACGGACAGGAGAAGAGGCGGGTTGAGGTACGGACATCTCGGAGGCCGAGCAAAAGTCCAACCGGAGGAGCTGGTTGGCAAAAGGTAACTTCTTCTGAGAGGAGTAGATGAGGACGCATTCCCCGGAAGAGGGAACAGTGGGCGTCGGTTCGACCTAGGGTTTCATTTGAAATCCAAAGTTAGAACCAAGACAGCTCAGGTTGTTATACATACATTTATTATTAATGTTATACTATTCTTGGACTAACCCTAGTTCCAGGAGTGAAAGGGAGTAACTGCTGCATCCAGGCACCTGAAAGGGTTCAGGCGCCCGAGAGACTAAGCGCCTGACAGGTAACAGGCGCCTGAGTTGAGGCGTTTCTAGCGGGCGAGAAGCTGAGCTGGCAGGTTGCCACATCAGCATCTCAGGCGTCCGTGAGCCATCAGGCGCCTCAGAGGTCCCAGACGCCCAAGACCGAGAGATAGAGTTTTGGCCGAGTCTGCGGATAATAATGGCTCGATACGCTACACGTGGCAGGCGCCCAAGAGCCCAGAGGCGCCCGAGAACAACCTATATAAGGGGCTTCACCCCTTAGTTTTCCACAACTATTCAGAACAACTTTCTTGTGACTCAAGCACTCAAACGCTCTCCGTATTTCTTCCGTGCTTGAGTTTCCCGTGCCGACAATGATCAAGATTGATGACACGCTGCTCGAGATGCTTCGTAAATCCTTTAGTGTAGTCGGTATATTTTTAATTTCGCTGTTTAATTATGTACTCAAGTTCTACATTTGTAAATCATATTCGAGTTATAGAATTGTCCAACGAAAACGGTCAAGGACCGTGGGCCTTGGAGTAGGAGCCGTAAAAGACTCCGAACCAACTAAAAAGAAGATGTGTTAGTATTGTTTCTTTTATTTTTCCAATGCGTATTCTCTTTCCTGAAAATTTTTAGTAATCGCTATTCACCCTCCCCCTCTATCGATTACAACGATCCCACATATCCTAGACTAATTAGACTAGGGGTTCTCAAAGAGTAAATTAAAAATATAATTTCTTTAAAAGGCATTGTCTAAGAAGTGGTCATTGTTCCGATACTCAAGAAGGCCCCTATGCCTCGCCATGACCAGGAAGTCAATTATTGAAATATACTTTTAAATTACTACTTGTTAAATTTGAATCTAACTCAAGATTCAATTAAATCTTATATTTTAAATTAAATTTTAAGATAAACATATCTCACAAAATAAAGATTTCTCTGTTTTGACAATTAGAAATGGATGAAATATTTAGGACTTAAAAGGTTAATCAAACCCAACCCAATCAACTTAACTTTTAACGATTTTTTTTTTCAAACTTAAAATTTCAAATTCTAACTTAAAATTTTCAAACTTAATTTTTCAAATTCCAACTTAAATTTTTTAAACATAATTTTGCAAATTCTAATTTAAAATTTTCAAACTTAATTTTTCAAATTCTATCTTAAATTTCTCAAACTTAATTTTTTTAATTATAATTTTTTTTTCAAACTTAATCTCTCAAATTCAAAATCAAATTTCCAAGTTAAGTTAATTTTTCAAAATCTTAAATAAATTTTGACTAAATTTCTCAAAAAAAAATCGGTGACTAAAATTCTATATGCAGGATTATTTTATAAAATGCTTAAAAAATGCAAACCAAACAAAGCTGGAAAATGATTTTTTTTTTTAATTTTTCATTTTTATTTTTCAAAAACCGTATTTTCTAGTTTTTTGGAAAATGACTTTTTTTCATTCTCCAGTTTTCCAGAAAACATTATATTTTTTTCTGGAAAACAAAGCTGGAAAATGCAAACCAAACATGTTTTCCAGAAAATTGCATTTTCTACGGAAAATGAAAATGAAAAACAGACTGGAAAATGC
This sequence comes from Boesenbergia rotunda, assembly GCA_024364735.1. Lineage (NCBI taxonomy): Eukaryota > Viridiplantae > Streptophyta > Magnoliopsida > Zingiberales > Zingiberaceae > Boesenbergia > Boesenbergia rotunda. The sequence continues at coordinate 128,386 of JAGFNQ010004249.1, read as the reverse complement.
AAACCAAACGCCCCCTTAATTACTCATTTATGGTAAATTATGCTTATCAATAATTTAGAAATTCTTTCTAAAAATTATTTGTTCAATTTTTTTAAAATTCTTTCACTTGATTTTTTTTAATCCAATTTTACTTTGTTTTCATTCTTTTTGCATTGCAAAGACCATTATTTTCCTCCATACTCAGAAATTGGTTTTGCAAAAGGGGATGATTGTTGGTGCTCAGGCGGCCGAATGGGAGTCAAGCACTTGAGACACCAGGTGCCCAAGAGGGATTCAGGTGCCCGAGAAGGTTTGACTTAGTCAAGGCTTAGTTGAGCTGCGCACGCGGAGTGGAGGATCCATGTCAGCATACAAGCGCCCGAGTCCAGTCAAGTGCTCGACAAAGGATAGAATTTGGGTTGAGCAACGGATCGGACAGCGGCCAGGCCGCAAGGATACAGGTGCCCAGGATAGCTATACGTGTGCTCGAGTAACCCTATATAAGAGTTCTTAAACTAGTTGGTTGATCATCAATTCTTCTATCTTCTTTACTTCTGTGTGTTGCATGAAAGATTTGCCGATGACGCTAAAAAGCTACTCCGATAATGACATGCCAAGTTTCTTAATCCTTAGTTGTCAATATAATTGTTACTTTTGGTATTTGCCTTACATTGTACTTAAAACTTTTACACTCATCTTCCAGATTGATAGAATTGCCCAAAATAAACGGTCAAAGACCGTGGGCCTTGGGTAGGAGCCGTCACAAGATTCCAAACCAAGTGAAAATAAACCTATGTTAGTTGTATTTTTTTTACTTGTATTTATTTCTACTGCATACTCGTTTTTGAAATCAAAAAGCTTTTCGAGAGCGCTATTCACCTCCCCCCTCTATCCCTCTACTCTATCCTACACCATATAGCTATGGAACTAAATCTAGATTTTGAAGTGATGTTAAGGCCATAAGGGAAGATACCCCTAGGGTGCGTTTGGTTCAAGTTATCATATATAACCTCGGTTATGTCATTACCAAGTAATCACCTAACCAAGGTTATGGGGAATGAAACATAACCTGAAGTTGTTTGGTTCAATTTAGGTAATCAAATAAAATCTTATTTGTTTGGAAGTAATAGTCTATAACCTAATATAATATTTTACCATATTACCCTTTAGAATTTGTTTAGATAATTTTATTTGTTTAGACTTAAGGGCGTCGACGTCGATCGTCGGTGTCCGCATATAGGCAGTCGGTGTCAAACACCAGCGGCCGACTGTCGGTGCCGACCGCCGATGATCGACGCATATCGCCGATCGGCGGTCGGCGTCGTCGTCGGTCGTCGGTGATCGCCGCCAGCGATCGTCGACGGTCGTCGGCGCCGGCAGTCGCGATCGGCGTCGGTTGCCTGCGGTGGTCGCCGACTCAGGCGATCGGCGCGGCGGCGGTAGCCGGCCGACGCCGACGGTGGTCGCCGGCCGCGACGGTGGTCGCCGCCGTCGTTATCGTTCGTCAATCGCGAATAATGCTTTCGGAAGTTAATAAATTATAATCGTTATTTTCGTCTTAAATGTAAATCTTGGAGGATAATTTTGGAAAGATAAGTTTCATAACCTGGGAATCAAGAAAAACCTTACTTTCCTAAGGTTTTGCGATTCCGGGTTGCATGCCCCTTTTGCTGACGTGTTGGGCATCGATCATTACTTGGGAATCGCTGATTATCTAAACCAAACAAGGATTTTGTTGATAACCTTGGATGGATAACTAAGGTTATCAAGGATAACCCTCAACCAAACGCACCCCTAGAGTTAACAAAGATGAGACTAGCATGACTAAGACTTTGAAGAAACCTAGGAAAGTCATTAGGAAGGTATCAAGGGAAGTTATCCCTAGTGAGTACCTAGAACACCTAAAGAGCACCAAGAGATTTTGATTTCCTAAGAGGTGTTCTCTATACCCTAGATGGGTTTAGAGGGTGTCAACTCTAATTGGAAGGGTAGTTAACCCAACCATGATAAAGTTGACTTCTTTTCAATGAATTGTAATCCTTGAAAATGAGAATGTTTGAGTATTTATTTTTGAAGAGTAAAATTGTGCCAAATTATTATTTTTTATTTGACTTTGATTAAATTGACACAAATAGGATAAAATTCATAGAGATGCTAAGTTGAGAGTATTGGCTTTCTCTTGGAAAAGTTAGGGAAAATTAGGCTTACTTTTGGCTTAGTGATTAGTTTACGATACATAAAAGTAAATCTAGGTATTCTGTTTGTACTAAAAATGTCATGTTTTATTTGCCTCATTACATGTCATAACATTATGTTTTAATATTCATAGTTCATTATAAAAACTATCATATATCATGCCATACATATATCATGTAGCTGTGATAATTTTCTTTTGAAAATATGCATTCGATGTATGCCATAATCACTATTATTCATTATTTTAATTTATTAAAATTAAGGACATTGACATTAATTGACATCCAAGGTGGATGATCAAAAGTTTAAAATGTCTAGTTAGAAATGTATAAACCCTTAGCTTAGAGAGAACCTAACCTTTTACATCTTACAAGACTATAAGTTAACTTATATGTGTGTTGCAACACATTAGATACAAGTGAGATGTTAGAAAGATGAATAAAACTCAAAGTATTGATTAAGTGCATTTATTTGAGTTTTAGATTCATCAAAACCATGATTAAGTGATGTCTAATTATTGGGAAAGTTAATGTACAAATCATGTACATTAGCCCAAAGAACATAGTTGAAAATTATTTTTAAAAATAATTTCAAAACTATTTTGAAAAATCTTGGTAGAGTTTATCTTTTGATAGAAATCATCATTGATTAATTGGATACAAAGTAGAGTGAAACATTAATATTTTTCAAGATTTCTAATTTTGTGTCAATCTTTAAAAATAAGATGTATTTTCATAGAAAACTATTATTCCATAATAGTATACAATATAAATAATATCTACGTAAAATTTTATGATTTTTCGATAATCATAGAATTATTATGATTCTCTGAAGTTGAATACGAAATTATTTTAAGAAATCAGAAAAATCAGAAATGGTAATTGATTGGATTAATTGATTACCCCATGCAATCAATTGGTAGTGTATTTCTACAAGCAGAAACTCATGGAATCGATCTGCTAATTGATTAGGTTAGCTATAATCAATTAGCACCCAACGCCAATCAATTAGGAAGGGTTGTAATCGATTAGTAGTTGAAATCAATCAATTAGAAACCTTGATTTCGACTGAAATAGTCAAAGTTTAGTCCATTAATCTATTTTTGAGTAACCTAATATTTCTTAACCTTCTGAAATACTTGTATAAGTATATTAGGGTAATTTTCGTGTGAAAATCACAAAGGGAAGGTTTATGGTGAAAAATATGGTGTTAGGGGGACGGTTAAGTTTAAGTTAAAACTTTTAAACCTCATAACTTTGTTTTGAGTTCTCCTAAAGACTTAGAAACTCAAAATTATTGTTGATGCATGATAGAAATTAGAGCGTATTTTGAGGGGAAGATTCTCCTTAAAAGCATGGTTTTTATTAAAGACAAAGATGAGCAAGCAATGAAGATCTCCCTTCATTGTGATAAGTAGATGCTCAAGGTTGAATATAGGAGACAAGGAAACATATAGGACGTTCATTAGGTACCTTTGAACAAATTAACTCTTAAGAGGAGAATTTTTGATGTGTGTCAAAGGGGGAGAAAATGTTGGGGCAATCTATGGTCTAAAAGCCAATTAGGTGTTGCGGGTTAAAGGCCAATTAGTAGTCTAAAAGCTCAGAAAGGTGTTGCGGGTTGTGGCAAGGTTTCTCCATCCACAAGGAGCTACACGAGCTAGTCGGAGTGTTGGAACTGGGATGGCTAGAGAGGGGGCGGGGTGTGAATAGCCACCCACTAAAAATTTCCTTTCAATCTTCCTGCGATCAGGTTAGCAGCGGAAAAACAGAACAGAAAGAAAACAGAACAGACACTAACACAGGAGATTTACAAGGTTCGGGGATAACTTGCCCCTACTCTTTGGTGTGCCCGTGAGGTGGGCGATCCCTTGATCATCGGCAGATCAAACCCCGGAGTGAATCCGGTTAAGAAATTCTCCTTCTCGGTGGAGTAACCTCTCCACAAACGTCTCAGATGAGTAACTAGATAAGCACAGGTGACAGCGAGAAGGATCTTACAGATGCAACCTTAAGCACAAGCACAGAAAGCACGAAGAAGCTGAACACAGAGCACAACACAACTCAACACAAGACCCTTCACTCAGTTCTTTGTTCTCGTTGTTGTCTTTGTCTCTGCTTCGCCAGCCTCTTCTTAAGCCTTCCTCCTGCACATCAACAGGCTTCGTCACCCACTGACCCACAACGTCGTCACCCACTGACCTACTGACCCCTTCTGAGCTCATTGAAGTCAACTCTTCAGCTGAAGCTTCAGGCCAAATGCCAGACACCGTTGAAACCTGCAAGCACATACCAAACAAAATAGCCGCAGCGAAAGTCACCATTGACCCTCCTTCTTGCTCCTTCATCTGACTATCACAGCTCTGTATCGTCTCTGTATCATCTGCACACTCATAGACTTATTAGCGAAGCAAATCAGAACCAAATCAGAAGGAAATCAAAGATCTGACAATAATTTGAATTAAAGTTCTGAGGCGCTAATCGGTCACCCTGACAGATCAGACTGCCTCCTGACCAATCAGACTCGATTCGGATCGATCCAGTGAAGTTCTGATCGGTCACACTGACCGATCAGAGACAGGGGATCGGTCACCAGACCGATCCTCAAACCTACTTTGAATTCCAGGTGATTCCCAGTCAGGGCACTGATCGGTCTCCCTGACCGATCAACCAAGGGCCTGATCGGTCAACCTGACCGATCAGGCCATAGCCTGACCGATCAGGCTCCTACCTGATCCGTCCAGTCTATGCTGATCGGTCGCATTGACCGATCATCCAACATTTTGTGACCACACAGAATATTTTTGATCTGTTTCTAATCGGTCACCAGACCGATCAGACATCCTGGATCGGTATTGTGACCGATCTACTATCAAGAGAGTTCGTGCCAACTTCCTGATCAGACTTCAGACCGATCCAGCCAATCATTTCGACCCTGAGTCTAGAAAACAGGCTCCCATGCCTTCTCTGACTCAGTCTGGTCCGAAGAACGAGCTCTCGAGCCCTCTCCGACTTATCCTGGTCCAAAGAACGAGCTACCGAGCCCTCTCTGACCTAAGTCCGGAGAACGAGCTACCGAGCCCTCTCCAACTCATCTCGATCCAGAGAATGAGCTATCGAGCCCTCTCCGACTCATCCCGGTCCAGAGAACGAGCTACCGAGCCCTCTCCGACCAGAGCTTCGTGCCTAACTTCACTCATCAGGACTTTTGCCCAGCTTCACTCACCAGGATTTCGTGCCCAGTCCCCAACCAGGACTTCGTGTCTAACTTCACTCATCAGGACTTTTGCCTAGCTTCACTCACCAGGACTTCGTGCCCAGTCCCCGACCAGGACTTAATCCAAACTTAACTATCTGATCTCACTCAACCAAACTTAAATCGGTGTCAACACCAAAACAACAATCAAGTCAGACTGCATTAACAATCTCCCCCTTTGTCAAACACCGAAAAGGGTGTGGACTGGTTATTATGTTTAAAAACTCTCCCTTAAACAAGGGTCTCTCCTCAAAACCAAAATAAACAAAGAGTAGAATTAAAGACATATGAGAGGCATATAACAGAGATATAGCATGACAACATATGTATACGCATCATATGACACTAATGAATGAAAAAAAACTGATAAAAACCAGAACAATCATAGCATACTGTCATAGAAGAAAATATCACAACATCAGTCATATAGTCAAAAGAGAGTGTCAACGAACATGCTTAAATCAAACGGATATCAAAAATACATCACTCCTGATCATTAGGATCACGGGGGACATCAAACTGCATCAGATCAAATGTAGGAGTGTCGGTGTCAGTAGGCATAAAGCTCCCCGGAGTAGTGCTGCTCGATGGCTGATACCCAGGAAATGACTACGGGGGTGGATAACCGGCCATCCACGAGCGCAGCTCGTCACACATCTCCTGCTGTACACGAACCATCGTCGAGATGTCAGACCGCATCGCCTGCTACTCGTGCTCCCACAAATGAAATCGATGGTCCATAGTCAGGATATGGAATCAGAGGTGACTCCCTCGAACGGAGCCAGTAAAGGATCTGGAATAGTAGGGTAGATGAGATAGTGATTTGTCGATCGATGACATGGTAGATACTCCGAGAAAATGGAATAAGTGAAATCTAAATTGATTTTGGCCACTCGGGTGGTATACCCCGTACCACCATCACCGAGAAGATTATTATAGAATTTGGAGACAAGGGCAGTGTTGATATTCCGTTCGAGGAAAATAATTGATTCAAGATCGTAATATTCGATTATCTATCTCATTGATGGACAGTAATCATACACAAATGACTTATCCACAGATCGACAAGGGAGGAGCTTAAAGGTAGAATTTTGAAAAGCTTGTTCGAAGTATGCATTATGAAATCTCGGATTCGAAGAAGGTTGAGGTCGGGAGGATTGGGAAGGTTTAGATGTGGAAGGGGATTTGGATTTTGAGGTTCCCTCACCAACATCCTTAGATTTGGAAGATTTTCTAGGTGGATTAAGGGTAAGGGCATGACACAACCATAAAACATTGATTAGAAACACAAGTAATACTAAAACGATTAGTAAAGATTGAGATTAGGTGAAAGTCTTACTTGGGTTCCATGGTCGTCGGTTGAGAAGAAACTCACAGAAAACTCGCGCAAGAGAAAACTCGTAGAGAAGAACAAGTTGCGATGGAGAAGGAAGAAGATGTTGTGTTCGGTGGCTAGGGTTGGAAGAGTTTAGGGAGAAAGGAGGGTTAATAGAGTTGGTGGACCGATCCACCAACCTTATTTAATGCGTGGATCGGATGGTCATCCAATCAGAAAGGTATCTGGATCGATCAGGGAAGTGCCTGATCGATCAGATGAAGTCTGATCGGTCACCGTGATCGATCAGAAGACTCCTGATCGGTCTCTAGACCGATCAGAAGGAGCCCTGATCGGTCTGCTTGACCAATCAGGAAGAGCTTGATCAGTCTGCTTGACCGATCAGGAAGAAACTGATCGGTCTCCTTGACCGATCAGGGAGAGTCCTGATCGGTCTGTGTACCGATCAGGTTCGACACAGAAAGATTTCTGAGACCCGATCAGAGAAGGACCGATCAAAACAATTTCTGATCGGTCACCATGACCGATCAGGGTGATTCCTGATCAATCTATGGACTGATCAGATTTCAGATTAGTTTCTGAAACTCTGATACGTTCCAGAAAGAAGTTTGTTTCAAACACCCCTAAACCCTAAATTGTTTCAATCACCCCTTGAATCAAGTGAAAGTCGTTTCCCTATGGATTTAAAAACCCTTACCAAGTTTGTATCAAGTAATGTTCCAACCAATTGAACTCTGCCAAAAACTCCTGAGATCGATCAAAAACCCAAATCAAGTTTGAAGTTTGTATCAAGCAATGCTCCAATCAATTTTACTTGTTTGGAATGTCCAAGTATGTTCTTGGAACCAAATACACATGTATTATGCATTAGTTTTCCCCATACTTGGTTAAATTAATGATCATTATCTCTTCAAACTCATTATTCAAGGGATGCATGATACATTTTGAATAATTTGGTTGATCCTAACATCTCACCCCATTTCTAGCAATACAAAAATATTTTGTTAAACCTTATATTTTGTGTGAGATGTCCCCAAGTTGCCCACCAATTAGGAATGACCATGAAGGATTTTTACCATGATCCTATTGTGCATGGCACATCCCTGACTCCCTCCTTAAGAAACTAAATTCATTTTCGGGGAGTGGTTTAGTAAAAATGTCCCCTAGATTAGATTTTGATTCCACATGTGAGAGTACAATATCTCCTATAGCAACATGATCTCTAATGAAGTGGTGGCGCACTTTAATGTGTTTGGTCCTTGAAGGGTGGACTGGATTTTTTGTAAGGTTTATGGTGCTTATGTTGTCACAACACTTGTACACCCTTGTAAGACAATCCATAGTCCTCTAAAGTGTGTATCATCCACAACAATTGTGATACACTCTCTCCCATGACAATATACTCCGCCTCGGTCGTGGAGAGAGCAACATAATGTTGCTTCCGACTTGACCAACTCACCAATGATGATCCTGAAAATTGGCAACCCCACTTGTGCTTTTTCGATCCAACTTGCACCTAGCATAGTCGGAATCGGTATAGCCTATCAAATCAAAAGACTCTGTACGAGGGTACCAAAGACCGACTCCAATAGTGCCCTTAAGGTATCTCAAAATTCTCTTAACAGCAATTAAATGAGATTCCTTGGCACATACCCACAGCAAAAAGAATATCTGGGTGACTCGCTGTGAGGTATACCAAACTACCTATCATACTTCTATATTGTGTCAAATCAACTGGCTTCCCACTCTCATCACTGTCTAATCGCGTGTTAGTCGCCATGGGAGTGATTACCTCCTTAGAGTCACTTATGTTAAATTTCTTGAGCATCTCTTGAGTGTATTTGGATTGATGCACATGGATTCCGTCTCTCGTTTGTTTGATTTTAAGTCCAAGGAAGAAAGTCAATTCTCCCACTAGACTCATCTCAAACTCACTCTCCATGTGCTCAATGAACTCATTCAAATAGCCCTTGTTGTTGGAGCCACAAATTATGTCATCGAGATATACTTGGGCTACAAATATATTATCACCATCTCTACGTAGAAATAGTGTAGGGTCTATTTGACCTCTCACGAAGCCTTTTTCAATCAAAAATGTTGACAACTGCTCATACCAAACACGAGGTGCTTGTTTTAGCCCATAAATAGCATTCTTTAGCTTAAACACGTGGTTTGGAAATTCGGAATTTTCAAACCCCAGTGGTTGTTCAACATAGACCTCTTCTTTAATGAAACCATTTAAGAAGGCCGATTTCACATCCATTTGATAGAGTTTGAAACTTCTATGTGCTGTAAATGCAAGCATTAATCGAATGGATTCCAATCATGTCACGCGAGCATATGTCTCATCGTAATCAAGGCCTTCGACTTGACTATAGCCCTTGGCTACTAAGCGTGCCTTGTTTCTTACGATTTCTCCCTTATGGTTCAATTTATTCTTGAAGACCCATTTAGTTCCAATAATTGTGGTTTTCTTAGGTCTAGGAATTAAATCCCAAACTTGGCTTCTCTCAAATTGACCTAATTCATCTTGCATAGCAATGATCCAATCGGGATCATGTAATGCTTCGTCAACTACTCTAGGTTCAATTTCAGAAATCAAGGCGACCTCATTAGCCTCATTCCTAAAGAATGATCTAGTTCTCCCCATGATGGATATCTCCAACAATTTGATCTTGGGGATGACTAGAGGCTAACTTAGTTTGCCTTGGTGTTGGAGATGTTTCTTGGATGGTTTCACTAGACACAGGGTCAGACTCAGGGTCAGGCTGAGCTCCATATAGTCTAGGCTCACCATCATCAGACTCATCCGCAACATCTCCAATACTTGGACTATCATTTAATTCTAATCTCCTAAGTTCGAATTGAACTCCCTCGACATCTTCTGAATGATCAATCACTTTTGGGATCTCCTCAAATACAACGTCAGAAGATTCTTCAACTAACATAGATTTCTTATTATAGACTCGGTAAGCTTTGCTGACAAGAGAATACCCGACCAATATCTCTTTATCAGCTTTTGCTGTGAACTTTCCAAGATGATCCTTGGTGTTTAGAATGAACACCTTACACCCAAACACCCAGAGATGTTTAACTGTAGGCGGTCTTCCAAACCAAAGTTCATGTGGAGTCTTTCCCAAAAACCTATGGATAAGGACTCGATTTGGCACATAGCAAGCTGTGTTTACAGCTTCTGCCCATAAGTAGCTCGGTAAAGAGTACTCATTAAGCATTCTTCGTGCAGCCTCTTGTAAGACTCGGTTCTTCCTCTCTACAACACCATTTTGTTCTAGTGTTCTAGGAGTAGAGAACTCATGTCTATATCCTTTCTCTTGGCAAAATTTTGAAAACCTATGGTTTTGAAATCCTCCTCCATGATCACTCCTAATGGTTTTGATTGTTGTAGATTTTTCATTTTCAATTCTTCTACAAAAAGAAATAAAAATGTCTAAGGTTTGATCCTTAAGTTTTAGAAAATAAGTCCATGTATACATAGTATAATCATCAACAATCACAAAACAATATCTACTACCATTCAATGAAACTATAGTACTGCAATCAAATAAGTCCATATACAATAAATCTAAAGCAGTGGAAGTACTTACAGCGCTTTTACCTTTATGAGACGCTTTTGTTTGCTTACCCATTTGACATGCATCACATAATTTTTCTTTCTCGTACTTGATGGTTGGTAAGCCTCGTACAAGTCCTTTGTTGCCAGTTTACAGATGTTCTTCATGTTCACGTGAGCCAACCTCCAATGCCAAAGCCAAGACTCTTCTTCTCTTGACATGAAACACTTAATAGAGGCATTAGTAGCACTTTTAAAAGAGACTTGATAAATATTATCTACTCTTATGCCTATTAGTACCGTGCCATGTGTGTCATTATGTCTAACTAGACACTGACTTGGGTGAAATTCAATTGTGTATCCCGCATCACACAATTAACCGGCACTTAGGAGATTGAAGGTCATCCCCTTGACTAGAAGGACATTCTTGATTTTAAGACATTCGGATATTTGAATGTCTCCTATTCCTACAACCTTAAGACTACCATTGTTACCAAATGAAACGTTATCTCTACTTTTACTTTGTAGGGTAGTGAATAATGATTTATCCCCGGTCATGTGTTTGGAACACCTACTATCAACAAACCAAGTTGATAGATGCTCCCCCTCAATCAATGCCTACACAACACGAAAGATAGATGATTTAGGTACCTAAACCTTGGGACCTAATGCACCTACAATGCAAGTTTTTGGCACCCATGCCTTGGTCATTTTCTTTCTAAGTCCTTGAACCCTAGAAACATTTGGTGATCTAAATTGGGTTCTAGACATCAATGACACAAAAGTAGATTCCTTAGGTCGGTAACCTATACCGACCTTGTTGTAGACCGCTCTTTGAGCGTTAAGGATCATGTCCAAGGTCTTAGAGCTAGTTGAAAATTTTCCAAGAAGATTCTTGAGTTTTTCAACTTCACTCTTTAAGGCCTTGCTCTCATCCTCAAGGACCTCAATATGTAAATCATCTATATTATCATCCTTGGAGGTTCTCAATTGTTCTACTTCTAATTTTAAGGACTTTACCTTGTCCTTAGATTTCTTAAGCAAGCTAGTCAAGCAAGCCATAGTTCTATAACATTTATCAAGTTCGGGAGAGATTACCTCTCCATCATCCGAAGATGATGAAGCCGCGGTTGAATGATCACTTGACTCGTCATCACTCTCCATGTGCGAGTCTTCTAAAGCCATAAGAGCCACGTGGCGGGTGCTCTTCTCCTTATCCTCCTCGGATGAGCTAGATGAGGACTCATCCCATGTGGCCTTCAAGGCTTTCTTCTTCTTTGCCTTCTCCTCCTTCTTCTTGAGTTTTGGACACTCCTTTTTATAGTGCCCCTTCTTGCTACATTCATAACATGTGAAATTAGATTTATCAACCTTATTTTCACTTATTTTACCTTTCCCCTTGTAGCGTCGACTCTTCCTCATCATCCTTCTCACAAAGTTGGCCATCTCAGTTGATGAAGACTCGCTCCCGTCCTCATCGGATTCGGATGAAGAAGATGAGACCTCCTTCTGCTTCTTCTTTTCTTTCTTCTTCTTTGCCTTGTCCCCTGCTACAAGAGCAATACCCTTCTCTTTTGGGCCTTTGTTAGCAAGTTCATGTAGCTCCATTTCACAAAAGAAATCGTCTAACTTTACAATGGAAAGATCCTTAGATACCTTATAGGCATCCACCATGGATGACCACAAGGCATTCCTAGGAAAAGACTTGAGTACATACCTTACAAGGTCACGATTCTCGACCTTCTCATCGATCGAGTGCAAGCCATTGAGGATCTCCTTGAACCGACCATGAAGCTCACTTACAGTTTCACTTTCTTTCATAGAGAGGTTCTGGAGTTGGTTGAGGAAGAGATCCCTCTTTGCTATCCCGGAGTCTCGAGTGCCTTCATGAAGCTCTATGAGCTTGTTCCACAGATCTTTAGCACTTGAGAAAGGACCAACCTTGATGAGTTGCTCCTTGGTCATCCCACATTGCAGGGGTGACCACTACCTTAGTATCAGCCTCACCTTTTCTGGTTTGTTCGGCTGACCACCTTGATGACTCAAGCTCCTTGACCTCAGCATCCTTTGGAGGAGTGAATCCCTCCTTGACTGAAAACCACATGCCAATGTCGGTTTTCAGATAGTACTCCATTCTTGATCTCCAATACTGGAAGTCTGCTCCATCGAAGAAAGGTGGTCTATTGGTGCTAAAGCCTTCTCCTCTCAAAGCCATCTTTTACTCTTAGGGTGTTAATCTGGTTGAAAGAGCCCCAAGCTCTGATACCACTTGTTGGAACTGGGATGGCTAGAGAGGGGGGGGGTGTGTGAATAGCCACCCACTAAAAATTTCCTTTCGATCTTCCTACGATCAGGTTAGCAGCGAAAAAATAGAACAGAAAGAAAACAGAACAGACACTAACACAGGAGATTTACAATGTTCGGGGATAACTTGCCCCTACTCCTTGGCATGCCCGTGAGGTGGGCGATCCTTTGATCTTCGGCAGATCAAGCCCCGGAGTGAATCCGGCTAAGAAATTCTCCTTCTCGGTGGAGTAACCTCTCCACAAACGTCTCAGATGAGTAACTAGATAAGCACAAGAGACAGCGAGAAGGATCTTACAGATGCAACCAAAAGCACAAGCACAGAAAGCACGAAGAAGCTGAACACAGAGCACAACACAACTCAACACAAGACCCTTCACTCAGTTCTTTGTTCTCGTTGTTGTCTTTGTCTCTGCTTCGCCAGCCTCTTCTTAAGCCTTCCTCCTGCACATCAACAGGCTTCGTCACCCACTGACCCACGACGTCGTCACCCACTGATCCCTTCTGAGCTCACTGAAGTCATCTCTTCTGCTGAAGCTTCAGGCTAGACGCCAGACGCCGTTGAAACCTGCAAACACATACCAAACAAAATAGCCGCAGCGAAAGTCACCATTGACCCTCCTTCTTGCTCCTTCATCTGACTATCACGGCTCTGTATCATCTCTGTATCATCTGCACACTCACAGACTGATTAGTGAAGCAAATCAGAACCAAATCAGAAGGAAATCAGAGATCTGACAATAATTTGAATTAAAGTTCTGAGGCGCTGATCGGTCACCCTGACCAATCAGACACCCTCCTGACTAATTAGACTCGATTCAGATTAATCCAATGAAGTTCTGATCGGTCACACTGACCGATCAGAGACAGGGGATCGATCACCAGACCGATCCTCAAACCTACTGTGAATTCCAGGTGATTCCCAGTCAAGGCACTGATCGGTCTCCCTCACCGATCAGCCAAGGCCTGATCAGTCTCACTGACTGATCAGCCAAGGGCCTGATCGGCCAACCTGACTGATCAGGCCATAGCGTGACCGATCAGGCTCCTCCCTGATCGGTCCAGTCTATGCAGATGGGTCGCACTGACCGATCAACCAACATTCTGTGACCACACAGAATGTTTCTGATCTGTTTCTGATCGGTCACCAGACCGATCAGACATCCTGGATCGGTCTTGTGACCGATCTACTATCAAGAGAGTTCGTGCCAACTTTGATAACCGGATTTAGTCGTGTTACGGTTTCAAATACAATTAAAGTATCAAACTCCTCTAAACTAATGTAGTATAGAGTAACTCGAGTCGTCTCTCTCAAGGAATGTAATGATAGGTTAATAATCTTAGGATTCCAAGTTATTGCTTCTGGATTTTGGATATGAAACTGGGGTTTGGATTTGAACGCTAAGACTACGAAATGACATAGCAAAGCAAGTATGAAATCTAATCCTAATTAATGAAAGACAATGCGAGTAAAGGAAATTTAATCTAATCTAAACTATACTTACAGAAAAGGAAAGGGAAACTTGAAATAAAGTATTGACGAAACTAAACATGGAGCAAAACTTACAGCAGTAAAGAAATCTAATCTAACCTAACTTAATTGCATTTAAATGAAGATCAAATCTAAATCTAGCATTCAACTGAAATCAACAACCTTAAATGCATCAAGTAAAATGGAAGACACATTTCATCGAACACCTGGTATGCATGAAAGAATTTCAATCACAGTACGTGCAATCTAAACATGGGGAAACAAGCATTCAACAATCAACAAAAAAAACAAACATTCAAGAACAAATCAAACAATCTGATGAAGGTTGCCGGAATGGATCTGAAGAACTGCTGCCCAATCTGATGAGCTGTTGAATCTGATGAAGGAGACTGCTGGCCGGCTTCTGTTGAAGAAGACTGCTGGCGAAGAAAAACTGTGAAGATGATGAGTCTAGGGTTTTGCCGAATCTGATGAAGGCTGGAAGAAGAAGCTACCGGCGGTGGAATCAAGAGGGAAAGGAGATGATCGGGATGATGCCCTAGCCTCTCGGATTTCCTCCTTGTTTCGGCCACGCCCTAGCTCTCGGGTTGCGGATGTGGGGTGAAGAAGAAGTGGTGGCCACCGTAGATGAGTTGGGGAAGAAGAAGAAGAAGGGGAGATGACCGGAGGAAGTGGAGAAGGTCCGACCAGCAGCGGTGAAGGAGAAGAGGAAGCCGCCGGCCGAAGGTGGTGGAAGAAGATGAGATGGGGATCGAGAGTGAGATGGGTTGTCGCGTGTGTGTGGATGAGTTCGGGCAGATGTGTGCACGTGGGTTAGCCGATGGAGAAGCGGTCTGCTCGGGTTGATTGGACCCTTTTTGGGTTCGGCCCAGCCCTGTCAGCTCGTATTCAGCCCAGCCAGCTTAGCCCTTTCACAGCCCAAGCCCTTAATTCAGCCAAATCAATTCGGTTCAGCCTCCTCAGCCCTTGGGTTCAGCCAAAGCTCCAAGAAATCATGAAATTATACCCTACAAAAAATCAATTCGGTCCAATCTTTAATTCCCTACAAAAAATCATGAAATTATACCAAAATTTAGAGGAAATTATAATAAGATCCAAAAATAGATCCTAATCGTAAAATATGATATAAACATGATTTAACCATATGATAGGATAAAGAAATGCTAAATAAATGAGCAAATAAAATGGAATAAAATTCTAGTTATCACCAACCCCCTGATCGGACTTCAGATCGATCCAACCAATCATTTCAACCCTGAGTCTAGAAAATAGGCTCCCTTGCCTTCTCTGACTCAGTCTGGTCCGGCGAACGAGCTCCTGAGCCCTCTCCAACTTATCCCGGTCCAGAGAACGAGCTACCGAGCCCTCTCTGACCTAAGTCCAAAGAATGAGCTACCGAGCCCTCTCCGACTCATCTCAGTCCAGAGAACGAGCTACCGAGCCCTCTCTGACCTAAGTCCGGAGAACGAGCTACCGAGCCCTCTCCAACTTATCCCGGTCCAGAGAACGAGCTACCGAGCCCTCTCCGACTCATCTCAGTCTAGAGAATGAGCTACTTAGCCCTCTCTGACCTAAGTCCGGAGAACGAGCTATCGAGCCCTCTCCGACTCATCCCGGTCCAGAGAACGAGCAATCGTGCCCTCTCTGACCTAAGTCCGGAGAATGAGCTACCGAGCCCTCTCCGACTCAATCCGGTCCAGAGAATGAGCTACTGAGCCCTCTCCGACCAGAGCTTCATGCCTAACTTCACTCATCAGGACTTTTGCCCAGCTTCACTCACCAGGACTTCATGCCCAGTCCCCGACCAGGACTTCATGCCTAACTTCACTCATCAGGACTTTTTCCTAGCTTCACTCACCAAGACTTCGTGCCCAGTCCCCGACCAGAACTTAATTCGAAATTAACTATCTGATCTCACTCAACCAAACTTAAATCGGTGTCAACACTAAAACAACAATCAAGTCCGACTGCATCAACACGGAGGTCTTCCGGGGAGTCATCCACCGACGGATCATGATCGTCTACCTTATGGACAACCGTGGAGTAGGAGCTTCATCTCCGAACCACGTAAATTTGTTTGTCTTTTTAGTTCTTAGTTTTAGTTTAATTGTATTTCCACTTGCGCACTAACCATTGTAGGAAGACAACATCGAAAAGTTGCTATTCACCCCCGTTAAACTAGAACGACAAGGTCCTAACAGAAAATATAGGGTTTAAGTTAGTAATCCTCATTGAATATGAAAGTTGGGATAGAAGGTTAACCTAACTTAAACATATTATCAAACATCAAAAGTGGAATATTATTGGTGCAATCTTCTTTGGGTTAAGGTTGACTAATTTGACTAAGCTCGGGTTGGCTCTATTTTGAGTTTTGATATTTGACAATAATGATTGAACAATGTGTGAGACAAGTTACATAGGTCAAAGTTAACTGGATACTTGATTGGGAAGTCTTAGTGGGGTTAGGTAGACCTAATTGAGAACTAGGTGAAGTCTAAGTGGATCTAGGAGGATCGCTTGTTGGCAGGATGGAAGTCTACCGAGAGACTAGACCTAATTGTGGTTAGGTAAAGAGAAGTCCTAGTGGGACTAGGAAGACTTAGTTGGGAACTAAGTTAAGTCCTAAATAGGTTAGATGGGAGTTAAACACTTGACACAAGAAAAGTCCTAGTGGGACTAAACAGATCTAGTTGGGAACTATATGAAATCCAAGGTGGGTTAGTTGGAAGCTAAACACTTGATACGAAAGAAGTCCTAGTTAGGAACTAGACAAGAGAAATTCCAAGTATTTCAAAGATTGACTAAACACTTGGCAAGAGAACCCTAGATTTATGGTAGACAAGTTAGGGTTTAGCCAATCGATTAGATGATCGATTGGGAGTTGTTTCTCACGAAACACAAGGCCTAGTAATCGATTGGGCAATTGATTAAGCCAATCCCAATTGATCAGGTGATCGATTAAGAAGCCTTTTGTCGCAAGAACAGAAGTTTGCTTAATCGATCAACCACTTAATTAATTGAGTAATCGATTGGGGAAAACAAAAAAATAGCCGTTGCAAAGTTTGGACGGTTAGATTTGATCGATCTACGTGGTAATCGATTAAGGAACCCTAATCGGGCGATATAAAGGGTTTCGCTGTAGATTGAAGGCAGCTCTTCTCCTCCCTTCTTTTCTTGTTCTTGTGTATTTCTTGGGGACAAATGTTGTTGCATTTCCAAGCATCAAGGGGCGATTCCAAAGTAGAATAGAGCAAGATAAGCATGAAGTCATTGTTGAAAATCTTGTAAGATTTCATTTTGTATTTATTTATTCTTATTTGTGAGTTTGTACAAGGTTTCTCCGCCTTTAAGAAAGAAACATTCATAGTGGATGTGAGTGTGAGGAGAGTGGACCCTTGAATTAGTCACCTCAAGGAGGTGGTTTCAAAGTAAAAAAGATGTTAGGATTGTTCAAGTCTTCTGTCGCGATAAATTTTTAACGAACAAAAGTAAGTTATTCATCGCCTCTAATTCTCGATGTGCCCTAACACTTTGAACATATTAACATCAAGATGATGATGCTTTCACCAAAATAGTATGAAAGTAAGTTTTAATTTTTTAGATTAAACTTAATTTTTTTCTTGTAATTAGATATTAAAAAGATAATATATATACTTTATTAATATGCTTTTATTGTTATTAATTTTTATGTTTTTAAATTTTTATTAAAATTTAAAAATATATGAATATATTTAGGAGATTTAATGACTTATTTTTTTTAAAAATAAGATTTTATGATCATTAATATTTTTATATGAAATTTTTTAATGAAATAATGAAAATTTTATTTTATTCGATTTAATTTATTTGATTTAAATAAAAAATTAATTTTTTATTTTAATTTGGAATAGAAAGGAAGAGTCTTTTAAGAAATTTAAAAATTTATGACGTACCAAAAGACGCTATTTTAATATTTTTAAAGATACATTTAATTATATATTTTTTTTATATAATTTTTTCACAAATTTTTTTTTTCTTCCTCTTTTTCTTTCCTCTCTCATTAAATATTCATAGCGATTCATATCAGACTCAATATATATCAGGTTATATTTCATATTAAATCAATCCTATGGATTTTTTTTAATTATTCGTTATTAAATTTTAACAATATATAACATTTTTAAAATTTTTAGAACATTAAAAATACATAGGACTTAAAGTAAATATAATCAAAATTTTTTGAGTCAACCATTGAGTTTTAATCAAAATTCACTGATAGACCAAAAAAATTTCGATTGTCTTGTGAATTACTGAGATGACAAAATTTAAATATAATATTTATTATTTATTTTAATTTTTTTAAGATGTTTAAATTAATAAGGAAGAATCAATAAATAATTTTATACTGGATCATATATATAAATTATATCCAGTCCATATGAGATTTCATATAATTTTATGTCAGGCTGACGTTAAATTTGATTTGTTTTATATCAAACTTATGAATATTTATGTATACGTAGATAAAAGCAATATGTCTTTTATTAAATATTAAACTAGCGTAGGATTTGTTGATCAATAAAAAAAACCTAGTTAGGTCGTTGTAAATTGACATTTAATTAACACCTCCCTCAGCTTGGACCTTCGGCAACTCGATGTCCTGCAGAAACGTAAGACTAATGGGACAGGTGACATCATCCATGTGATACTTTGTGACTCAGAAGCTTAAAATGATATTAGAAAAATATGACTCGCGGAGCCGGCCGATTTTATATATTGTAGGTTTGACGGTCAAAGTCACAGTTTCCACTAACTACTGAATAACTTAAAGATATCGATTTTTTATCAAAAAGTATATTTGAGAATTATTATTTATCAAAAAATGTACTTGGATTTTTTTTATTAAAGGGCGAATCCATTATAACGATCTTCCTCTTATACCTCTTCCGTCAAAATTTAAGAGGCATTTGGTTTGCATTTTCCAGTCTGTTTTCCATTTTCATTTTCTGTAGAAAATGCGGTTTTCTGGAAAACATGTTTGGTTTGCATTTTCCAGCTTTGTTTTCCAGAAAATAACATAGCGTTTTCTGGAAAACTGGAGAATGAAAAAAAGTCATTTTTCAGAAAACTAGAAAATGCGATTTTCTGGAAAATGAAAATGGAAAACGGAACAAACCAAACGCCCCACCTTTTTCACTTAACAATTCCGAGACATCCGAACCACTTTATCAGTTTTTCAATTTAAAATAATATTTTGTGGTTCGGATGCCCATTAATCGACTTTTTCTCACCCTACGTATATATATTTATATCTTGCACGACCACAGATAGTGGACTTATTCTAGAGGTGACTTCGAAGAGTCGACTTAAAAGAATCGTTGAGGAAGATATGTGTTGAAGGAGAAACTTCAAGCGACAGTTTGTTTGATAGAAGGAAGAAAAAGACAAGTGCAATATACGTATGATTGACTACTTAAAATTTGTATATACGGTGAGAAGAAATAGTATAAGGGTTCTTATAAGGTTTATTTCAGCTAGACTCTGTTCTGCTCTGATATGGTATCAGACCTAGTTTTATACATGATCAACTATTTTTACTAATTTTTTGTTTGGAGGACTCTAACGGTGTCATGCATTATATAAATAAGGTTCTTAGAATTTGTTTAAATTTATGATAAATTCATGCTTGAATATAACCTAGAGTTGATATCTTACCATATCAGGCCCGAGGAGGGCCTGATATCAGGTCATTTGATATCAGGTCATTTGATATCAAACCCTCCTAGGGCCTGAAATCAAATGATTTCAGGCTCTCGTAGGGCCTGAAAGCATATGATTTCAGGCCCTGGGAGGGTCTAAAGTCCTTTTATTTCAGACCCTAGGAGAGCTTGATATTAAATGATTTCAGACCCTCCTAGGGCCTGATATCCTTATTTATTTTTTAAATTACTGAAACACTTGATTTTTCAGGGATGATAATGTTGTTGACGAAATTCTCTCTAAGATTTGGAATACTCTTGATGATAATGTTGTGATGGGGAATGGAGCAGAAATAATCAGTAATAATATTCCATTATCTTCCGAGTATAGTGGTAATAAAAATACAAAGAATTTGACATTTGATCTAAATGAAGAAGTAAATAATCTAGAAAATGAGTGCCTGAATTTTTCTACATGACTTGTTGAATACTTTGAGCCAACCTAGAATGAGGAGGAAGAACTTGAAATCTGAAATGCAGATAAATTACAACCCAGTACAAGTTTACTAGAATTCCAAGCTGATGATATGCAAATTGAGCAATATGAATTTCTACCAGATCAGTACAGTGACTTAGAGGAGGAGTTTCTAATAGCTGATGATCCTTATATTTTGAATTCTCGATTGCTAGCTGAGCCAATTGGAAGACAGAGATAAGAGATGGGCATGAATTTTTTGTGGGGCAGATTTTTCCATCTAGACAAGAATTCAAGAATGCACTTGTGAAACATGTCATGGTTAAGCATATGAGATATAACTCAGTTGACACCTGAAAAAATAGAGTTAAAGCAGTATGCTTCAACTAACCATGTACATGGAGAGTAGTTGCCCAGAGGGAAGTAGAGTTCACTGTTACAAAATATGTAAATGAACACCAATGTGGAACTGTTAGGGAAAGTGCAGATCATCATGAATGCTCTTCATCATTTGTTGCATCTTTTGTTGAAGAACAATTTCTTCATAATGAACAATACAAACTAAGTATGATTATATCAGATATTAAAGCTAGATTTGGAGTGACCATATCATACAGAAAAGTATACATAGCTAGGGAGAAAGCATTAAAAAGGTCATCGGAGATTATGATGAGGCATATGGAGATCTTTCTCAATATTTGCGTGAGTTAAGAGCTAGAGATCCTGAAACTTATGTGTCACTATTCAGGAATGGTAATAATGAGTTCCAACGGTATTTTTGGGGTTTTGGTGCTTGCCGAAGGGTGTTCAGGTCTTATTTGCGTAAACTTATCGGAATTGATGTCACACATCTAAGAGGAAAGTATCTGGGTGTAATGTTGATTGCTACGATGATTGATGGTAATGATAATGTTCTCCAAGTTGCCTTTGGAATAGCTGAAGTTGAATGTAGGTCTGCATGGGAGTGATTTTTGGAGCATACAAAGAGGTTCTTTGCCGTCAATGAACAGTCAATGGTCATAGTATTAGATAGACATCGTGACATTATATCAGCAGTTAGAAAAGTGTACACAAATGCGCATCATGTTTTTTGTTGCCACCACATGTCTTGTAATATAATAACTGATACTGGAAGTAGAGCAGCTTTAGGTTTGTTTTGGGTAGCAGCACGAGCAAACACAACACTCCAATATGATCTCATAATGCAGTCAATGCTTGAAAAATATCCAGATGCCCATAAGTGACTTCAGAATATTGACCCTAAAAGGTGGTCTAATGCACACTTTACTGGGAGAAGGTACAGAATGCTAACACAAATTGTGTGGAGAGTTTAAATGCTTTGTTCAAGACTACATGTGAACTTCCCATAAACAGGTTAATTAATAATACAAGAAGAAAGGTAGGTCAATGATTCTTTAACCGTACAGAGGAAGTCTCAAAATGACATGTTGCTTTGACACCTCATGCTACAAAAGAAATGGATTCAAGGAGAGAGAAAGCTAGAGCATATAAGGTTCACCCTTACTCTCAATCAGAAATGGAAGTAGAGACACGGGGCACTTCATACATTATTGATTTAGAAAAAAGATATTGTCAATGTGGGGAGTTTCAAAATTTAGGACTCCCTTGCTCACATGCTATTGCCGTCATCATCCACTAGAACATGGATACACTCCCATATTGTGAGAATTATTTTTATTCATAAAATTGGAATGCCATTTACATGGATCGTATTTACCCTTGTCGAAGCAAGGAGTTTTGGACTAGGGGCGTAAACAACATTATAGTTCTATGCCCCCGTAGCCTTGTGCAGCCTGGTAGATGAAAGAAGGCACGGATTGAGTCGAGACACACTGGCAAGGTAAAACTAAAATACAGCCGCTGCAAACAACTTGGCCGTAATCGAAAGACTTGTAGAATGCCGCCAGCCTCAGGGTCTTGAGTTACTTGGTATATGTATTGCAGGAATATTCTGATTGAAGTGTATATTTTGTAAGCAGGAGAAATGAATGTATATATTTTGACCATGTACAACGATAGTATTGTAAAAAAACTAGTTGTTGTTGATGTTGTCACTTGAAGGTATTCAAATATTATGATACATTTCGCCTTGTCTAATTTAATGTAAGCAGAATAGATCAGTCCTGAAGTCCTCTGATTTCAAGCCTACATTTCCTGAAGGCCTGAAGTCCTCTGATTTCTAAATATCTCTGATTTTAGACCCTCTGATTTCTGCATTGTTCTGTGCCAAGTGATACTATATGAGAACATAATTGATATTCATTAGAACTAAGTTTGGACACCAAAAATACCATCTCTTAGCTCTACTCTAACTAGTGATATCGAGTTTTGGGAAATCCAAATATCCTAGGTTCATTAGTGAGTTTCTACCGAAACCCACTGATGGACCTACAAAACTCCTATTGCAACAAATTCTGAATATATAAATTCATGGTCTACAAGGAATCCAATTTTGCTATGCATTGTGTATTTAGGTACTCACCAGCTGGAACCTTCTTGTTTCAAGTTTAAACAAATGTAAGATGGTTTTGATCATTCTTGAGTCTTTCAATAAAATGAGAGGTTTTTTGTCACAACTTATAGAATTATATTAAATATTACCCTATAAATATTTAATTTAATAAATCATGATTAAATATTATCATAAATATTTTTAAAATGGAAAAAATTTTGAGTCGACATTGGGCCTGAAGTAATTTGATTTCAGGCTCACATTGGGCCTGAATTAAGAGGACTTCAGGCCCAACTTGGGCCTGAAATCAGATGACTTCAGGCCCATCGTGGGCATGAAATCCTCTTAATTCAGGCCCAACGTGGGGCTGAATAGCTCTGATTTCAGGCCCTCTCAAAATCCACTCATCTCTGCAAACTAAAATAGGAATAGTCTTTTCCAAAGTATGAATAAATATGTATAATATAAACATATAGAAATAAAAATTAGTGGTTATCGATGTTATATCTAAAAAAAAAATCAAACATATAACAATACAATTGTTCTGTGCCAACTGATACTGTATGAGAACATAATTGATAATCATTAGGACTATGTTTGGGCACCAAAAATACCATCTCGTAGCTCATCTCTAACTAGTCATGTCGAGTTTTGAGAAATTCAAATATCCTAGGTCCATCAGTGGGTTTCGGTGGAAACCCACTGATGGACCTACAAAACTCCTATTGTAATAAATTCTGAAAATATGAGTTCATGGTCTGCAAGGAATCCAATTTTGCTATGCATTGTGTATTTAGGTACTCACCAGTTGGAACCTTCTTGTTTCAAGTTTAAACAAATGTAAGCTGGTTTTGATCATTCCTGAGTATTTTAATAAAATGAGAGGATTTTTGTCACAACTTGTAGAATTTTATAAAAATATTGCCCTATAAATATTTAATTTAATAAATCATGATAAAATATTATAAAAAATATTTTTAAAATGGAAAAATATTTGAGTCCACGTTGGGCCTGAAATCATCTAATTCAGGCCCACCATGGGCCTGAAATAATATTACTTCAGGCCTAACGTGGGTCTGAAATCACATTATTTTAGGCCCATCGTGAGCCTGAAATCATATTATTTCAGGCCCACCGTGGGCCTGAATTAAGATTATTTCAGGCCCAACGTGTAGTTGAATAACTCTTATTTCAGGCCCTCTGATAACCCACTCATCTCTGCAAACCAAAATAGAAGGGTGAATGTAGCCAGCCACCAAACTTAACACTTTTGAATTTTCTGCACCTCAAGGGTTAGTAGCACAGCGGAAGCAAAGGAAAAACAGAGTTGTAGAATTTAATCCCTCAGCTAAGAACAAACACAAGAACGCTAACAAGAGGATTTATAAGGTTCGGGGATAACATGCCCCTACTCCTTGGCGTACCCTTAAGGTGGGCGATCCCTTGATCGTCGGCAGATCAAGCCCCGGAAAATCCGGATAGTAAGCAACCTCCTTCTCGATGAAGTAACCTCTCCACAGCATTTCAATAGAAATAAAGTTTTAAGCATAATGAAACACAAGAAGGATCTTACAGAGCACTTAGGACAGCAAGAACCCAAGCAAACGTCTCACCGAGCTCAACCCAGCGCAGATCTCACGCAAGAACTCCCTTCTTCGTGTCTTCTCGCTGATGGACTCGCCAAGCTTCCTGGTTCTTCTTCCAAATGCTCAAGTAACAGAGGTTGCTCAAGACAGTAGAGTAATCGCAGTTGCTTGCTCAAGATGATGGAACAACAGATCGCACAAGCACAATATGGAGAACTTCGTTTTTCAGACTTGTTTGCCACCCAGCGCTTAATCTCCTCCACTGATCCCAGGTCACAGCCATCTCACTGCAGCCTCTAGCTGCTCACCTGCAACATCCAGCCTACCACTGAGCTCTCCTGGACTCCCTGAGCTTCCCTCAGACTAGCTCCAGTCAGCAGCTCCAGCAGCGCCAGCGCTCGTTGCAACCTGAGATGGAAAATGGACAAACCTGCTCCAAGGAAAGACTCCCATTGACCCTCCTTGAGTGTTTGAATCCATTCATGTTACCTGCAACTTAATCAGATCATTAACACAACAAATCATACAGAGAATCATGTATCAGAGATTAAGCGCAGAGAAATCAGATATGTTCAGACGTGATCAGAGCATCTGACAGTGCATTTTGAATTAAAGTGATCGGTCACCGGACCGATCAGAGAGCCTCCTGATCGGTCACCAGACCGATCAGGTGGGTTCAGACCGATCAGGCTCCATCCTGATCGGTCCCTAACGCTCAATCAGGAATCGTGATTTCTCCGGGACCGATCACCAGACCGATCAAGGTTGTGGATCGGTCACCAATCCGATCCACCCCTTTGCAGGGTGATTTCTTAGCTTCGCAGTCCAACCCTCCTGATCAGTCACTAGACCGATCAGGACATGCTCAGACCGATCAGGCTCCGTCCTAATCGGTCATAGTGAGGAACTTGCGACACTTGATCGTTCACCAGAATGATCCGAACAGTGTTCCAGATCGGTCACTAGACCGATCAGGAGCCAAGCAGTAAGGGGAACCAAAACCCACTGTATGCTCCCTGATCGGTCACCAGACCAATCAGGAGCAGAGCAGTGAGCGAACTGCATGCTCCCTGATCGGTCACCAGACCGATCAGGAGCCGAGCAGCAGGTTCCCAACCTCACTGTATGCTCCCTGATTGATCACCAGTCTGATCAGTCATCGCTGGATCGGTCACCAGACCGATCCACGAAGGAGCACCGTGCCAACTTCCCTGATCGGTCACCAGACCGATCCAGGGACTCCAACCTAGCCCTCCAAGCTAGGATTTCATCCAACCTAGCCCTCCAAGCTAGGACCTGACCCTCCAAGCCAGGATTTCATCCAACCTAGCCCTCCAAGCTAGGACCTGGCCCTCCAAGCCGGGATTTCATCAACCTAGCCCTCCAAGCTAGGACCTGACCCTCCAAGCCAGGACTTTTTCACACCTAACCCTCCAGGTTAGAACTTTTCACACCTAGCCCTCCAAGCTAGGATTTTTCCATACCTAACCCTCCAGGTTAGGACTTTTCACACCTAGCCCTCCAAGCTAGGATTTTCTCACACCTAACCCTCTAGGTTAGGACTTTTCACACCTAGCCCTCCAAGCTAGGATTTTTCCATACCTAACCCTCCAGGTTAGGACTTTTCACACCTAGCCCTCCAAGCTAGGATTTTCTCACACCTAACCCTCCAGGTTAGGACTTTTCAACACCATGCCTAATCTCCGATCAGGACTTAATCATAATCATAATCATCAGCCTAAACTAAAATCGGTGTCAACACCAAAACAACAATCAGGGTCAGACTGCATCAACAATCGAGTTTTGAGAAATTCAAATATCCTAGGTCCATCAGTGAGTTTCGGTGGAAACCCACTGATGGACCTACAAAACTCCTATTGCAACAAATTCTGAAAATATGAGTTTTTGGTCTGCAAGGAATCCAATTTTGCTATGCATTATGTATTTAGGTACTCACCAGTTGGAACCTTCTTCTTTCAAGTTTAAACAAATGTAAGCTGGTTTTGATCATTCCAGAGTATTTCAATAAAATGAGAGGATTTTTGTCACAACCTGTAGAATTTTATAAAAATATTGCCCTATAAATATTTAATTTAATAAATCATGATAAAATATTATAAAAATTATTTTTAAAATGGAAAAATATTTGAGTCCACGTTGGGCCTGAAATCATCTAATTCAGGCCCACCATGGGCCTGAAATAATATTACTTCAGGCCTAACATGGGTCTGAAATCACATTATTTTAGGCCCATCGTGGGCCTCAAATCACATTATTTCAGGCCCACCATGAGCCTGAATTAAGATTATTTCAGGCCCAACGTGTAGCTGAATAACTCTGATTTCAAGCTCTCTGATAACCCACTCATCTCTGTAAACCAAAATAGAAATAGTCTTTTCCAAAGTATGAATGAATATGTATAATATAAACATATAGAAAGAAAAATTAATGGTTATGGATGTTATATCTAAGAAAAAAAAACATATTACAATAAATTATATATTTATAGGGTAATCTTTTATAAAATTGTACAAGTTATGACAAAATTCTCTCATTTTATTTAATTATTCAATTTTATCAACACAGGTTTATAGTTGATTAAACTTGAAACAAGTTTATTAAATGTATTGTAGATAAAATCTGGATACTACTTAAATACACAATGCATAGCAAAATTCGATTCCTTGCAGACCATGAAGTCATATTTTTAGATTTTGTTGCAATAGGAGTTTTGTAGGTCCATCAGTGGGTTTCGGTGGAAACCCATTGATGGACCTATGATACTTGGATTTCTCCATACTCGATATCACTAGTTAGAGTTTACCTAGGTGATGTTATTTCTTGTGTCCAAACATAGTCCTAATCATTATCAGTTATGTTCTCTTACCGTATCAATTGACACAGAATATTGCAACAACTGGAGCTGAATCAACAACACACAATTATTTTTCTTAACATATAATTATATTGATATGACAAAACTACACACAATTGTTTATTTTACAACAACATAGGATGTTTTTTACAACAATACATGGATATTTAGTCTCATGTTTTACAACACATGTCCCTCAGAATATTAACTGTGACATCAAATCTCATTTTCCTCATGTCTCCTTGTTTGAAATCCATCTTCTCATCGTATAGGAGACATCAAACATATTGTATCAGAAAAAAGGCACAGTCCACGCTGAATATAACATCAGTAATTTTGATTTCAATCAGTGGGTTTATAAAATACTTTTAAATTTAAACTCATCCTCATTTACTTACCTATATTCTTGTTGGGGACAATTTAGTCTGACGGAGGCCCATTTGTCTAAGGGATGATGACTTTATAGATATGGATGAATAGCCATAAGTTGCTTGCGAGTATATTTTTTTAGTTCTTTTACCTGTAATTAATATCATGAATTTAAAATTCACCATCAATGACATTTTTGTTGGGACTGGGTGCATGTTGACATGGATGCGGGTTTGTAATTTAAAATTAATTACGTGTAGCGGAAGGTTTAGCATAAATAATTTCTCTAAATCATTTAACCACACATCTAAGCATGCAATTTTATCTTGTGTAGACATGATCATATATTTGAAATTTTGCAGAAACATAAACTAATTTAAGTATTACCTCGCGTAACTCGAAGGAAGGGACGAGATCCAACTGTAAGCGTCCCTTGGAAGCTCCGCCTCTATTCGCGTCCACGCCGAGTATCTTCGGGATGACTTCGCAAAGCCACGAGTTTCGTGTTCTCGAGAACTACTAGATTCTCCGAGAACGCGACGAGAAAAACCAAGATAGAAGTCAGAAGACTAACCACAAAAGGATGGCCGGCTGGTGCTCCTTCTTGGGGCTGGTTGGCGCACGGCAAGAAGGGGAGAAGAGAAGGAGAGAAAGAGAGGGAGAGAGCCTACGCCTTCGTCTCTTCGATTATCACCCAAGCCTTGCCTTGGGTCCTTTATACAGTGGCCTCTCAACCATCAAGCCTCTCAAATATGGAATAACTTATTCCATCATGCCAAGTTTGATTTTATATCATGGTTAAAATCATATTTTAATTCATGATAAAAATCAATCAAGTCTCTTCTCTCTTATGGAATAAATTTCCTTATCATGGTAAATCAATCCATGATTGATTTTATAAAATAAACCAATCTATGGTTCATTTTAATTTCCATGAAAATTAAACCAAACCTTGGATTATTATATAAAAATTTATATCATCCATAATTTTATAAAACAAACCACACTTGGTTTATTTTATAAATTGAACCAAAAACTTGGTTCTCTCCCTTTGTTGTGGCCGACCAAGCAAAGAGGATGGAGGCCCTCTTTGCCGGCCCATCCAAGCCAAGCCCCAATGAATTAAACTTATTTAATTCATCTATTAAGTCTTCAAAAGACTTAGCCATTTTACGCTTCCGATGCGTCTCTGAAAAATTCAGATTCGACTTATCATTTGGCTCAACCAAACTTAATCTCTCTTGATTGGAAAATTCAATTTTCAACTCGTTTTAAATCCCTCGGATTACTCGTAGTGCGTGTGACTAAATAGACTTTCGATTTATGTTGGCCATCTATAATTAATTAATTAATTATAGAACGATCATGAGTGACACCTAGTAGTACATCATGATCCCCAATTAATCGAAAGATCGAAAGATTGGATGGAATTTATGTTTGTGAAGTGAACCGGGTCTGCTACAGGGCGATTTTGAAGGCGATTTTTCTCACGCGCGACTCCCCGCTGCGGCGATGGCCGCCGGCATCAGCAAACAGCCGACGCCAAATCCGTCAGCTTTTCCCCCTCTATCAAATGCAGGACTACAACCTGAAAGTCTGCCGAATCTTCAAGGAGCAAGAGCTGAGTCCTCAATCTCCTACGCTGCGGCGCTGAGGCCATCTTCACCAAGAGCATCTAAGAAGACTTTTGATGAAATCGGAGATGATTTCAAAGAGATGATGATATATAATGATAAGCCTGAGATCTTCTACACTACGAAAGAGGTTACATCTATGGCTGATCCTTACCGGTATTCTCTAATTGGAAAATTCTCAGGTAAACGTTCAATTTTTTCAGTTATCTCGCTAGCTTTTCAAAATCTAGGGCTATCTATCCCTTACAACATTCGAGTGCTGCGCTCGGGGCATATTTTTCTGCATCTGACATCCAACACAGATATGGCAAGAATCTGGGCACGAGGAGTTTGGTACATAGGTGGTGTTCCTCTTCGTATATTCAAATGGTCACCTAATTTCTCTGATGATGCAGAATCTTCGATAGCACCGGTATGGATTCAACTTCCCGACTTTCCCATACATATGTTTAACAAGAAGAGCATATTTTTGCTGCTCGAATAGTGGGTAAACCAATTAAGATAGATGAAGCTACTGCTGATGGCTCAAGGCTATATATGGCAAGGATATGTGTTGAAATCGATCTGCTCAAGCCTAGAGTGAATGAATTCTGGATTGGAATTGGAGAAGAAATGAGGTTGCAGAGAGTTCTTTTTGAGTAATGTCCTAAATATTACACTTCCTGTCTTCATCTGGGACACTCGGTTGAAGAATGTTTTGTTAATGGAAACCAATCTTTGCCTATCTGGAAAAAGAATGATATGATTGTTATAGATGAAGATGAAAAGTTGAGAAAAGAGGTTAGACAGGAGACTAATGATACGGCAAATTATACAAGGAAAGAAGAGAAACAAAGATATGGAAAACATGCTTGGATACAAAAAGAAAAAATTAGCACACAACTTGTTAATGAGAATAGGTTTCAAACTCTGGTTTCTGTGGATGAGGAAAATAAAAGGAAATTGAATGAGCTTCAAGAAATAAAAGGAAAGAGGGATGAGGAAAAGGTTGTGCAAAATTTTGTTCAGGAGGATAATATGAAATCTATTCCAGTGTTTCAAAATTCAGTTGATACTCCTCCTGTTGAAGGATTAATCTCAACAAAAAACACATCAGTTGAGGTGATAAATTCTAATCTACCAGAAACAGAGAATAGTCAGAAGGTTAGATTTGATGCAGAAAAAATAGATATGGAAACCCACATCGTAGAGGAGCCGGAACTAGCTGTTCAAGAAGAAGAATTCTTTCAAGATAATTTCTATGACTTAATAGAAGCTGAGGTTGCAAAATCTATTATGGAAGAAGATGTAGTAGATCAAGAGGAAGTGCGGCAGCTGGCAAAGATCTTCATCTTTTCCTTCCTTAAAACTTCCTTTGAATAAAAGCTCCTCCTGATTTGCCTCAAAGGGTGACAAGAAGTAAGTCTCAAGCTCAAAGGTTTTCTAACTCTTCTTTATTATAATGTCAGGGCTTATATGGAATATTAGGGGGATAAGGAATATTCCTTCGTTTAGGAGATTGTCATATCTAAAGAATCATTATCATCTAAATTTTGTGGGTATTTTGGAACCTATGATTGCTCTTGATGATGATTTAATTGCAAGAAGACTTGGTTTTTCTTCGGCTTTTACTAATTGCTCAGGGAAAGTATGGTTTTTTCATGATTCAAATATTGAATGTACAATTTTGAAAGATCACGATCAGTTTCTTCATTTAAAGTTGAAATACATTATGCTGCATTTCGAAATATTGGTTACAATAGTTTATACCAAATGCTCTAGAGTGGAAAGATATGACTTATGGGAGCAGTTGGAAAGTATCAAACCCTCAAATGATGAACCTTGGTTGATAGGTGGGTACTTCAATATTATTGCTAATGCGTCGAAAATTTCAACTAGTCTCTTAACAGGGGTAAGTGCTATAGAAGATTTTAATAACTTTATGATGACAACAGGGTTGATTGATGCAGGATTTGTAGGTGATCGGTTCACCTGGACAAATAATAGAATATGGAAGAGGTTGGATAGAATCTTGATTTCTAATTCTTGGCAGAGTAATGGAATTTCAATAAAGGTTGAACACTTGAGTAGAGCTGCTTCAATCATTGTCCCCTGCTCATTTCTTTCTTAACTGTTGAAAAAGTGGTATCTTCATTCAGATTCCAAAATATGTGGTTAAGACATCATGGTTTTTTACAAACTGTTAGACTAAATTGGAACTTGCCGAGCTCTAATTGTGGAATGCTTAATTTGCAAATCAAGTTAAAGAGGTTAAAAAGTCATCTGAAATGGTGGAATAAGGAAGTCTTCGGGAATATACATGACAATATACAAAGAGCAGAAGAGCAATATAAAGATGCGGAAAAAATATTTGATAATGAGCCTTCAGAGATAAATCGAGCTAACAAAAATAAGTATCAAGCTCATCTTTTCAAAACTTTACAAATGGAGGAGGAATTCTGGAAGCAAAGAGCAGCAGTAAAATGGATGGGGGAAGGTGACAAGAACACTAAATTTTTTCACAATATGGTGCAATTAAGAAGGAAAGCCAATAGAATATTTCAGATATGGGATGATGGAGAATGTTTGGAAAGCCCAGAACTAATCAGAGCTTCGGGTGTTAAATTTTTTGAGCAATTATTAACAGGAAAGCCTTTTAATGAACATGCGGCAGACCTTGGTTGTATACCTGAATTAATTAGCACAGCAGATAATATGGCTTTAACTACCCTACCTTCTAAAGAAGAAATTAAACAAGCTGTGTGGGAGATGAATCAAGAAAGTGTGGCTGGTCCGGATGGTTTTTCTGTAATTTTCTATAAATCATGTTGGGATATCATTCAAGAGGATGTTCTCCAGGCAGTACTGGATTTTTTTAAGGGAGGAATATTACCAAAAGGTATGGCTGCAACAACAATTACTTTAATTCCCAAAGTAGAGAATGCACAAAATTGGCAAGAATTCAGACCTATCAGTTTGTGTAATGTTTCTTATAAAATTATATCCAAAGTGTTGGCAAATAGATTGTGGCAAACATTGAATAAAATAATATCTTCAGCACAAAGCGGCTTTGTTGAGGGCAGATTAATATCAGATAACATATTACTAGCACAAGAATTGACATGCAAAATAAATCATCATGTTAGAGGGGGCAATGTGATAATGAAATTGGATATAGCTAAAGCTTTTGATAGAATTCAGTGGAGCCTTTTATTCAGAATTATGGCAGCCTTTGGTTTTTCAAATGATTTTATAGATATGATAGAAAGATGTATTTATGTAGTCTGGTTTTCTATTCGTATCAATGGTCAGATGGCAGGTTTCTTTCAATCAAAGAGAGGGTTACAGCAAGGGGACCATATTTCTCCTTTTTTGTTCATTATTGCTTCTGAATTTTTATCCAGAGGTTTAGAGAAGCTTTACCATGATAATCCTAAATTGGGTTTTTTTATAGACTGTAATATGAAGATTTCACACCTTGCATATGCGGATGATGTGATAATATTCTTGAATGGATCCATTGATTGTATAAAATTGGTAAAGAATTTTTTGAACATATATGAAAGAAATTCGGGGCAAGCAATAAATGTAATGAAGAGTTTGATTTACTTATCTAGCAGGATATCGGAAAAGCGTAAGGGCTTAATTCTGGCTGAGACAGGTTTTCTGGAAGGATCATGACCGATAAAATATTTGGGAATCCCTTTATACACTGGACACCGGAAATCAGTTTATTTTCAACCCTTGTTAGATAAAACAAGGAAAAAGCTAATGGGATGGAATTCGGCACGGTTAACATATGGAGGACGCTTATTATTAATTCAGAGTGTGTTAGCTTCTATGCCATTATATTTGCTACAAGTGATCCTCCCTCCACTGTCTATTCTTCATAGATTGGAAATGATTTTTGCAAAGTTTTTTTGGGGTTCCACGGACACCAATAAAAAATCTCATTGGGTGGCTTGGGCGGAAATCAGTAAGCATAAAATAGAAGGAGGTTTAGGATTAAGGAAGCTGACAAATACTAGCCTTGCAATGGCGGTTAAACTATGGTTCAGATTCAGAGAACAAAACACTCTATGGGCAGCTTATCTTTCTAATTTTTACTGCGGTCTTTCACATCATGTTATTGTTAGTTTAAAGAAAAATGCATCTCCTTGTTGGCGTAGGCTCATTAAAATACGCAATCTGGTGGAGCAAAATATTTGTTGGATTTTGGGGAATGGTAAGATAAATTTCTGGGTTGACAAATGGTTAGATGAAGGACCTCTTTTTAAATATGGCATGCCAATTGTTAACAACGGACTAAAGGTTGAGAAACTCATAGATGGCACACATTGGAAAGTAGATGAAATTGATAAATTACTCCCGGGTAACCTTGTTGAAATGGTTACAAATACTCCTTGTCAATTAATAACAGATCAAATTATATGGAAACCTACTTTAGATGGTGGATTCTCCTTAAAATTGGCATGGAATAGCATCCGACAAGTACATAAAAGGATCCCTATATATCATGCAATTTGGAGTGGTCTACTTAAGCCGAGTGTTGCAATTTTTGCATGGAGATTTCTAAAGAGGAAACTTCCAATTGATACTATTTTACAACACCGAGGTATAACTCTAGCATCTAAATGCCAATGTTGTAGCTCAGTAGAAACTTGGAACCATTTATTTTTTGAAGGTCCAATTGCTAAAGAAGTTTGGTCTTACTTTGCTAATTTGTTTTGTGTTAATCGGTTTCTAATCTTGGAAGAATGGAAGATTGGGTCTGAATGGTTGCAAGGAGGTCATATTAAAGAAGTGATGCCTTTTCTTATTGCATGGTTCTTATGGTTAGCTAGGAATGAAGCCAAGCATGAAGGAACGAGACAGGAGGTTCAGAACATTAAAAGAAATATAATTCAGTACTATTTTTTGGGTGAAGCCGCAGGTACAATTAAGAATAAACATTGGAAAGGTTTTACTTCGGTTGCTAAGGCATGGGGACTGGATATTAAAATAAAAACTAGAACTTTTATTATTTTGGTGCGTTGGCTCCGGCCAAAATTTGGGGGTTATAAACTAAATACGGATGGATGCTCAAGAGGAAATCCGGGGGAGGCTTCATTTGGAGCTATCATTCAAGATCATAATGGGCAATTTATATTGGCAAAGCATGGCACTTTGGGAATCTCTTCAAATGTTAAAGATGAGCTCTATGCTATCTTAATTGGGTTAGAACTGTGTATTGATAATAATTTTTTTCCAATTTGGTTGGAATCAGATTCCCAGGTGGCCTTGCGTTTAATTTGTTCTTCATCAGTTTGCTGGGAATATAGGAAGACTGTTCTGAAGATCATATTTCTGGTGAAGAAATATTTAGTGGTTTATTCACATGTATATAGAGAAGCAAATGCGGCTGCAGACTATTTGGCTAACTTAGCTTTTAAGTTGCAACAGGAGAAAGTGTTACTCAAACAAGATATCGATAAACATCTATATGACATTTGTAAAATAGACAGGATAGGTCTTCCTTATGTTAAGATGGTCAGTAAATTCTTGTAGGAAGGCAATCTTATCTACTTCTATTTTGTTATTTCTTTTGGAAGTCCCAGATCAAAATTGTCTGGATTATGGAGATGTCTTGGTATGTGATACTTATAGAGCTTTTTGTGGTGCAAAATGAATACCTGAGATACCTATTAGTTGGCTGATGTTCTCTAATTGACAATTGCAATTTCTGCAAAGAATTTTCTTCACAAAGCCTACTGAATTATGTCAAGGGTTTCATTTTGTCTAAATTTTTGTTGGATTTCTCTTAGTATATCAATTTGCAGGGCTGAATTGTTTTTGAAGAAAATATTATGAATACCTGAGATACCTATTAGTTGGCTGATGTTCTCTAATTGACAATTGTAATTTCTACAAAGAATTTTCTTCACAAAGCCTGCTGAATTATGTCAAGGGTTACATTTTGTCAAATTTTTTGTTGGATTTCTCTTAGTATATCAAATTGCAGGGCTGAATTGTTTCTGAAGATAATATTAACCAGAAATTTATGGATCTCCAAAATTATGTTTCTGAAAAGTATGATAACAAGTATCAGACTTGACTCCTTTGGTGCTACAAATGTCCATACAGAAAGCTGAGGTATCATGCTTGAAGAAGACAGGTTGCTCATTCTGATATCTGATTGGCTTTATGCTCGACTGAAGGCTGCTTTTTATAAAACTTGGCTGATTCCTGACTGGAAAGCTTTGATCTTATACTGAGAAAGCTAGTGCAAAATTCTGCATGTAGTATTTTGTCATAGGAGGATAGCTAGAATAATCTTATTTCTGAATGTTGAAATGCAAATGTTATGATGTATCATGTGCCAAATTCTGATACGTAGAAAAACGGACCAGGGATGTTCTCAGAATCACATTTGTTTTTAAGTATATGGTTCAGCTGACAGATGTAAGTCTCAGTGATGTTGGCTACAGGGTTGGAATGACATGGCTTTCAGCCGGTTTTTTTACGGAGCTTAGGTTCTGAAAATTGATCCTCGGTGATAGGTGATGAATCCTGTGGCTTCAAAAATTGATGCTATCAGAGACTTTGAAGGCGATACTGAAATTAGCTTGGCTGACTTCTGAATGTTTTGATGTTTTCTAATTGGTTGGTTGTTTGCTAAAGTTGAGGATAATGCTAATGATCTTATGAAATGGTTGATACGCTTGCTCCTGGGAAACTGAAATGTAGAGTTGTGAAGATTTTAGTGTTAAATTTTGACACGTATTAATACTTGCAATCAATGCTAGTCTATTAACTGCTTTCTCTGAAAGTCTGGTTGATCTATAAAGCTTTTATTCCCCTTTGGATCCTGTTCCTTGATGTGGCTTTAAAAGATGGACAATTATTCAAGTCTTTTAGCTCTCTATGAGTCATCTTCGAAATTATGGAGTATAGTAAGGTGGAATACTGCAGATGGTTTATAACCAATTTTTAATGGCTGTTTTGTATTGGAGATTCTTAAATAGTAAATCAGTTTGTTTCATCACTGTAATCCCATATTAGAAGGTTAGGTTTGGCCCCCTTCTAAAAATGGGGTTTTTCCTTTTCTTGAAATAAAATCCTTTCTTTAAAAAAAAAATTAATCGAAAGATCAACGGTTGACCTCAGAAACAATTCTGAAACCCTTCAGCAGCTATAATAAATCGTGCCCCATTCCCTTCACCATCTTATACCCACTTGGTTCAGGACATGGTCTATGTGTGCCAGTCCCCACTAGGCTGACTACGTCACACCTAGCCCAAGTAACGTTTTCTCGTCCTACGGATTCTAATTACTCTCATGTATTTAAGAGATTCATACTCTGAACATGTCATGCTTTGGCCAGAGGCTTCGAGTAACAATCTGACGATAGGCCTTGGGTATACATCTTCTCGCAAGGAGTGATGAATCCTTTGTAGGATGTTCAAACATCTTCGGGCACTTCGGCTTATACCCAATCATCCTGGGTCCACACCTCCTTGGAGATGCTTGCTTAAGATGTCAAAGTATAAGTCTCCATGACCAAGATGACTTGAACACCGCAAGTCAAAGGAACATCGCACTTAAGCTGCAGTAAGAACTTCACTGACATATCTATATGTAGACTACCATATGAAGTTTTACAGCCAGTCACTCCAATGAACTAGTTCCCTTAACTAGCATTCATGTTTATCTCCGGACATCTCAATGTCACCAGCCAGTGAGAATCAGCTGATTAGAGAATAACCCATGCTAGTCTCAACAGAATCGATAGTGCCCGTATTTATCAATTCATCGACTAGGGACAATTTCAATACTTCACAATTACATATGTAGAGATAATCACTAGTTGTGAATTCATCACAAATTCTCTCATGCTGTGAATTGTATTGCGGACATTCAGTAAATGGGTTTAAGATCTCAATCAAATACACAAACATGTATACTCAAATAGTGAATATTCATTTATTAGAATAAATGATTACAATCATAAGGCGATTGCCTTAGGACACTTCTCTCATATCACTAACAAACTCCCACTTAGCCTAATGCCAATCGCTACGGTACCCAATACCACAGGCTCTAACATGACCCTCAAACTTGCTTTGAGGCAAGGCCTTAGTTAAAGGATCCGCTAAATTCTTTTCAGTGGGAATTTTCTCAGTTTGTATATCATTCCTACTTATAATCTCTCTGATCAGATGATAGCGGCGAAGCACATGTTTGGATCGCTGATGAGACCTTGGTTCCTTTGCTTGTACAATAGCTCCATTGTTGTCGCAGTAAACCGGTATTGCTTCATCAATGGTTGGAACCACACCAAGTTCTGAGACAAACTTTTTGATCCAGACTGCTTCCTTTGCTGCTTCCGAAGCTGCAATATATTCCGCTTCCGTGGTAGAATTTGCTACGGTGTCTTGCTTGGAACTCTTCCAACTTATTGTGCCTCCATTCAAAATAAATATGTATCCGGACTGAGATTTGGAGTCATCCTTATCTGTCTGAAAACTGACATCTGTATACCCACGTATTACCATATCACCTTCTCCATATATTAGGAACACATCCTTAGTGTTTCTTAAGTACTTGAGGATTGTCTTGACAGCCACCCAATGATCCATTCCTGGATCAGACTGGTATCTGCTTGTGATGCTCAGAGCATACAATACATCGGGCTTAGTACATAACATAGCATACATGATAGATCCTTTCGCGGATGCATAAGGAATCTTATTCATGCAAATCCTCTCGTCTTCTGTGCGCGGACACATAGACTTCGAAAGGTTGATCCCATACCTGATGGGAAGGTAACCTTTCTTGGATTCAGACATGCTATACTTTTCTAGCACTCGGTCTATATATGTAGACTGCGAAAGACCAAGCAACCGTTTTGATCTATCTCTATAGATTCTAATCCCAAGGATATAGGTTGCTTCTCCCAGGTCTTTCATGGAGAAAGTTTTGGATAACCAAATTTTAACTGACTGTATGACTGATATATCGTTTCCTATAAGTAATATGTCATCGACATATAACACTAGGAATACGACTGCACTCCCACTAACCTTCTTGCACACACAAGGTTCGTCATCGTTAATGAGTAACACGTCGTCCGATTCACTTATGAGAAATCCGTATCTCTCTGGAATATTACGTGTCCTATCAGACCTACGTAGAAGTGGTGTTATTTTAGGTTCAACTGATAGCTCATCATTATGAGTTATTGGTTGTGGGTCTAGACTAGGTGTCTCTGTAATGTCTATTGGATTTTCTTGAACTTCTTCAAGTTCAATGCTACTCCCACTGTTTTCTTGTAAAAGAAATTCTTTTTCTAGAAATACAGCATGCCTTGAAACAAACACCTTTTGTTCCAAGGGATGATAGAATTGGTAACCTTTCGTTTCCTTAGGGTATTCAATAAATAGACATTTATCAGACTTAGCATCCAATTTGTCTGATACAGTCCGCTTTACATAAGCAGGACAACCCCATATCTTTAGGTGAGATAAATGAGGTTTCTTACTATTCCACGTCTCATATGGAGTAGTAGAGACTACCTTGGTCGGGACTCTGTTTAGTAAGTAAACAGCTGTCTTAAGCGCATAGCCCCAAAAGGATTTTGGAAGAGTTGCATGATTCATCATAGATCTAACCATGTCCATCAAGGTTCGGTTACGCCTCTTAGATACACCATTATGCTGTGGTGTATATGGCGGAGTCCATTGAGACAATATCCCATTGTCCCTAAGATAATCTTGAAACTCTTGACTTAAGTATTCACCACCCCGATCGGATCGAAGTATCTTAATACTTTTGTTAAGCTATTTCTCTACTTCACTTCTGAACTCTTTGAATTTCTCAAAAGCTTCAGATTTGTGTTTCATTAAGAACACATACCCGAATCGTGAGTGATCATTGATAAAGGTAATGAAGTAGCTATAGCCTCCTTGTGCAAGAGTTGACATTGGTCCACATACATCAGTATGTATTAGACCAAGCAATTCTCCCACTGGTTTACCTTTTTCGAAAATGGGTAATTTGGTCATCTTTCCTTTTAAGCATGATTCGCATGTATCAAATGCACCGGGTTCAAATGATTCCAGAATTGCACATCGGTGTAATTTGGTCATGTGTTTCTTACTTACATGGGCAAGACGACAATGCCACATATAGGAGTCTATTTGATTATCTATTCGAGCACGTTTGTTGCTAACTTCGATATTGAAAACGTCACCGGATAAATCTAACGTGTAGATACCATTGCATAAAGTTCCGGTCCCATAAAGAACACCATTTAAAGTTATGTAACAGCGATTGTTACTAAAAGTTAAATGTAGCAGCGATTGTTACTAATAGTTAAATGATAACAAAGATATGAGAGAAGTGTCCTAAGGCAATCATCGCCTTATGATTGTAATCATTTATTTTAATAAATGAATATTCACTATTTGAGTATACATGCTTATGTATTTGATTGAGATCTTAAACTCATTAACTGAATGTCCGCAATACAATTCACAACATGAGAGAATTTGTAATGAATTCACAACTAGTGATTATCTCTACATGCGCAATTGTGAAGTATTGAAATT
The DNA here is from genome assembly GCA_024364735.1 of Boesenbergia rotunda. NCBI lineage: Eukaryota > Viridiplantae > Streptophyta > Magnoliopsida > Zingiberales > Zingiberaceae > Boesenbergia > Boesenbergia rotunda. The sequence continues at coordinate 88,595 of JAGFNQ010004249.1, read as the reverse complement.
GTCGCTAGTCGATGAATTGATAAATACGGGCACTATCAATTCTGTTGAGACTAGCATGGGTTATTCTCTAATCAGCTGATTCTCACTGGTTGGTGACATTGAGATATCCGGAGATAAACATGAATGCTAGTTAAGGAAACTAGTTCAATGGAGTGACTGGCTGTAAAACTTCATATGGTAGTCTACATATAGATATGTCAGTGAAGTTCTTACTGCAGCTTAAGTGCGATGTTCCTTTGACTTGCGATGTTCAAGTCATCTTGGTCATGGAGACTTATACTTTGACATCTTAAGCAAGCATCTCCATGGAGGTGTGGACCCAGGATGATTGGGTATAAGCCGAAGTGCCCGAAGATGTTTGAACAGCCTACAAAGGATTCACCACTCCTTGCGAGGAGATGTATACCCAAGCCCTATCGTCGGATTGTTACTCGAAGCCTCTGGCCAGAGCATGACATTTTCAGAATATGAATCTCTTAAATACATGAGAGTAATTAGAATCCGTAGGACGAGAAAACGTTACTTGGGCTAGGTGTGACGTAGTCAGCCTAGTGGGGACTGACACACATAGACCATGTCCTGAACCAGGTGGGTATAAGATGGTGAAGGGAATGGGGCACGATTCATTATAGCTGCTGAAGGGTTTTAGAATTATTTCTGAGGTCAATCGTTGATCTTTCAATTAATTAGGGATCATGATGTACTACTAGGTGCCACTCATGATCGTTCTATAATTAATTGATTAATTATAGACGGCCAACATAAATCGAAAGCCTATTTAGTCACACGCACTACGACTAATCCGAGGGATTTAAAACGAGTTGAAAATTGGATTTTCCAATCAAGAGAGATTAAGTTTGGTTGAGCCAAATGAAAAGTCGAATTTGAATTTTTCAGAGACGCATCGGAAGCGTAAAATGGCTAAGTCTTTTGAAGACTTAATAGATGAATTAAATAAGTTTAATTCATTGGGGCTTGGCTTGGATGGGCCGGCCAAAGAGGGCCTCCATCCTCTTTGCTTGGTCGGCCACAACAATGGGAGAGAACCAAGTTTTGGTTCAATTTATAAAATAAACCAAGTGTGGATTGTTTTATAAAATTATGGATGATATAAATTTTTATATAATAAACCAAGGTTTGGTTTATTTTTCATGGAAATTAAAATGAACCAATCCTATTTTATAAAATCAATCATGGATTGATTTACCATGATAAGGAAATTTATTCCATAGGAGAGAAGATTTTTATCATGAATTAAAATATGATTTTAACCATGATATAAAATCAAACTTGGCATGATGGAATAAGTTATTCCATATTTGAGAGGCTTGATGGTTGAGAGGCCATATTTGAGAGGCTTGATGGTTGAGAGGCCACTATATAAAATGTTGGATCGTGAAAACCGATAGAGGGGGGGTGAATATCGAAAAACGTTCTTTTTCAGAAAACTAAGAGTAAGTGCATAGCGGAAATAAAAATAAGAGACACAGCACAAAGACACAGTGGTTTTTACTTAGTTCGGAGCCTGTGTCGACTCCTACTCCAAGGCCCACGGTTGTTGACCGTTTACTTTGGGCAATTCTATATTCACGCAAATAGGTTACACAATTTAATTACAAAATGAGTGCAATAAAATATAATAAATTAAGTACGCTCTTCTTTATCGACGTCCGGAGTAGGTCGACTCTTTCGGGGCAGCGGGACATCGTCGGCTCGAGGTGAAGCGTTTCTGGAGCAAGGCACGAGCGTAGAAGAGCTTTGAGGCGTTGAGAGAATTGATGATGGAAGCCTGGGGTCGAGGGCCCTTTATATAGGGCTAGGGGGCGCCCCCCACGTGGCCTTTGATCCGCACAGATCTCGGTCAGCGTCTATCCTCTGGATCCGCTTTGACCGGGGCGCCCGAAGCGCTTGGGGCGCCCGCATTGACCTGGTCAAAGTTCTATCTTCTTGGCTTTGATGGCTTCTTAGTTCGAAGTAAGCGCATGGGGGCGCCCGCAGCGCAGGGGGCGCCCGGGAGCAGCGGGGGCGCCCGGGAGCACGGGGGCGCCCCCGCCCAGTATGTATTCGAACCACTATTTTCTTTACTTGTTTTGTATGGCCCTTGGGGGCGCCCGGGACGCTCCGGGCGCCCTACTCAGCAACTGCCTCTTTCCTTTGAGGCTTTCTGAGCTGCAGACACACGTTCCTTCGGTCCTGCATCCAGGGTTAGTCCAAAACACACTAACATAATAATTTATTATATTTATACAGCCTTAGCTGTCTTGGTTCTGACTTTGGTCTCCCAAATGGAGCCCTAGGTCGAACCGACGCCTACTGTTCCCTCGACGGGGAACGCGTCCTCACCTACTCCTCTCGGGAGAATTTACCTGATGCCAACCGTTCCTCTGGTTGGACTTTTGCCTGACGGTCCTTTGTCAGGTCTTATAAACTGACAGTCCTTCGCCAGTTGCCTAGCAGTCCTTCGCTAGGGCTTTAGTCCCTGGCTGTCCTTCGCCTGGAGCCTAGCAGTCCTTCGCTAGGGCTTGATACTGGCAGTCCTTCGCCAGTTGCCTAGCAGTCCTTGGCTAGGGCTTGAATACTGGCAGTCCTTCGCCAGGTGCCTAGCAATCCTTCGCTAGGGCTTTGTATCCTGGCAGTCCTTCGCCAGGTGCCTAGCAGTCCTTCGCTAGGGCTTTTTACCTGGCATTCCTTCGCCAGTGCCTAGCAGTCCTTCGCTAGGGCTTTGTCTCTGCACACTTAATGAGCACATTAGATAACAAACAAACTTAACTTTGAATCCTTTGCCAATATCAAAACAAGGTTTGATATGGTGCTTCCTGCACCAACAATCTCCCCCTTTTTGATTATGGCAAGACAATTCAAAGTTAAGTATAATCATATAACAGTTAAGAAATGAAGGAGTATGAACAGTAACTTAACAATTCAAAAATTTTATACTCCCCCTAAATCCCTGAACACTTGTGTTATATCACCTTTAACTTTGACCTTTCCTCCCCCTTTGACATATATCAAAAATATATATGGGCGAACAAGGTATCTAATAGGGAGTTTAGAGTTTTACCAAAATAAATTTAAGTAAAGGAGTTAAAAACATAGTTTTTAAAAAACTTTAAGTAATGGATTAAAAAAATGATGTTCAACATTTTGGAGACAAGTTTTCCTTTAAAAAGGTTCAACATTTGCACTCATAGAGAAATTTCCTTGGAACATATTTTGTGCATTAAAAACCATTTTTACTTGGAAAAATCTTTAAATAGACAAGTTTTTTCTGAAACATAGATTTGTTTACTAAGAAAACTTTACTTAGAAACATATGTCAAAAGTTTTAAAGGTTTTTGCTCAGACAAACTTTGTTTACTAAGAAAGATTTATATTTTCAAAATAAGTGTATTTCGTGCTTTAGAGGTTTTGAAAGTTCTTTGAAGATGCTTAGATCACTTTTAAAGCGCTTAAAAATACTTAGTGAAAACAAGATAAAATTTTAAAATTTTCTCTCTCTTGGATATATATCAATAAAGAATTCTTGAACAATATATTTTGAAAGAAGTTTTTAAGGAGAAAGTGTATGTATCAGAGCCTATGAGTTTTGAAAACATAAAAATACTTAGTATAATCCTTGAAAGCATAGCAAAAGTTTAAATTGCACTTTTGAAATCGAAATTTTTTTTCGTACTTTGTAACCATTAGTGCTTTGGAAAGTATTAGTACTTTTGAAGAATAGTAGTACTTTTGAAAGAAGTTATGCATATTTTGAAAATTATGCATTTTTGAAAAATATAAGTACTTTTTGAAAGATATTATTTTCAAAAGTAATATAAAGTCAAGTAAAATTTTGAAAGTGATAGTATATATAAACAAAATGATTTAAAAGAATAGTATTTTGAAAGACAATTTATTTATGTTTTCAACAGGATTTTAAAATTGCAGTGCATGAAAACATATAATTTTGAAAAAAATATTCAATGATTCTTTTAATTTAATCTCCCCCTAAGCTTGACCCAGTCCTAGAAAGCTTGTTAACTACAAGCGATCTTCCTCTGAGTTTTAGGGTTTGATTTAAATTATAAGAATTATGTAATAACTTCAAAACAAATAATTACAAAAAAACACTTCAAAATTCATCTTTTGACTCAAACTCCCCCTAAATTTGACACATCCTAGGAGTCCTTATAGATCATGAAGTGGACCTTCCTCTATACCTTTAGGGCTTATTAAACTCAAAAGAATAATTTTGAATGATAATTTTCAAGGAGATACATTTTTGAAAACATAACTTGAAATGATAACACAGTTTTTAAAAAAATATTTTGAAATAATGATAATTTTTCAACCAGATAGTAGTATAAGAAGGTTTTTGAATCAATTTTTGAAAACCTTGTCGAGATGATAATAATATTTAGAGCATAAGGTTTTTAAAAAAAATTTAAAAATTTTTGAAAAGTATTAAAAGAGACTCCCTCTGTATCCAACACAGTCTGACTTTTATCTAAGTTCCTTAAGGGGTTTCAGTGTGCAGGTTTGACTATGTTTGATCAATTAATAGCATCTTAACTATGTTTGACTCAGTTGACTTTTAAGAAACATGAAATTTGAAAAAAATAGAGATGAACAGTAGGGTACAGTAAACTAATTAATTTGAAAAATAGATATTTATGCTTTTAGGTCCTAAGGATCTCACCCATTTCTAAGTGACACAACAGGGTATCCTTAACTATTTTGTAAGATGCATATTTTAATAGAAGGATTTATTTTGAAAAGACCATGATTAATTTTGAAAAGTTAAATTAATTTTTTTTAAACCCAGTTTAAATTTGTTTTGAAAAGAGATATTTGAATCTAAAATTAACTAAAAATTTGTGTTAGATTCGAATTTAACAAAAAATAATTTGAATTTAAATTTCAAAAATTGGCTTCCAGGTCTTGGCGAGGCACTAGGCCTTCTTTGGCCGTAGCCTTATGGGATCATCCACCCTTTCCTAGACAAAGCCTTTTAGTGAAATTTCATCTTCAAAATTACTTTTTGGTAAATTCTGGTCTAACTAGTTTGGGTCTTGGATCGGTAGCTTCGGCTAGTTTCACCAGTCTAAAGAGACCAAGTAAACTTGATCTTATTAGAATTGGTTTCCCTAACGTACTATCATCTCACCGCCACCCAATACTATGTTGTTCAAATTTCAGTTAAGTTTGTTTAATCCTTAAACTAACCAGTCCTTAAACTAATTAAAAAAATCTAAGCATAAAATAAAATAAAAAGCAACACATAATTAAAGCAAACAAAAACTGATCTAAGTTACATCATAATCGAAATAAAACTTTGGTTTTTTAAAATTAGCATGGTTATGAATTAAGTTTTCTAATGTACTAACCTTAACTAATTTATACAAACTAATCATGTTATTTGAGATAGATATTGAATTTTCAAATATTGAAAACTTACCTTCCCCGATCGTTTTTCCAGTGCTCTTGTAATGATCACGAGCTAATTGGACCGGTTTGGGTCGGTCTCCTTCTTTGTCGTCAAATTCTGAGTCTGAGTTGGACTCGGGTACAGGTTGAATCTTTTTCTTTGGTGGTTCTCTTGGAGCTTTCCCTGCACTAGAGATTATACCTTTCTCGACCATTATAGTATCTGTTGGATTATCTAATCTTGATTCAAAAAAGGATTCGAAATTGGTTACCATTTTTGTTTCAGTCAATTCGTCTTCTGACTCTGGCTCGAGTTCGCAGTCAGGTGCTAACTCAATTTCGGAGCTCTCTTCGTGTAGATTGGTTAGTTTCTCCCAAATTTCTCTGGCACATCTGAATGGTCCTACTAGTTCAAGTTGCTCCTTGGTTAGGCCACATTGTAGGATCGAAGTTGCCCTTGCATCGGTCTCGATTTGGTTGAGGGTTTGTTCATCCAGTTTGTCCCATTCGATGGATAACTCATCTTCTACAGGAAGAGAGAATCCTGTTTGGATGATCCGCCATAAGTCCATGTGGGCCTTCAGAAGGGACTCCATTTGCCTTCTCCAAAAGCTGAAGTTTTCGCCAGAGAAGAGCGGTGGACGAATGCTATTCCATTCTTGATTGGCCATTTAGTTTAAATCTCGCACAAAAAAAAATAGAAATGTCCCAAGACTTGGTCTTGGATTAGTAGTGCGGGAGAAAAAAAATTACACGAATTTCGAGGCAGAATAATAATAAAATAATAAAATAATTTACGATAAATTTTTGAAAATGTTGATTTTCTGAATTTTGATTAATAATAAAAAAATAAGAATTTAATGTTTGAAAAAAAATTGCTCGAATTAAAGCAGCACGAATTTTGAGAAAAATATTAAAATAATAATAATAAAAAGTTTATGACAAATTTTCAAAAATTGATTATTTTAACAATTCTAACTTATGGTTAAAAAATGAGAATTCAAAATTGAAAAAGGCGGAAAAGATCGAGTGATAATTAAAAAAGAAAAAAAATAAAAGAAAAAAAATTCGTAAATCCGAAAAAAACTCTCAAATTGGTGGTTGCACCAAATTTGAGCTTCCCCGCTCTGATACCACTTGTTGGATCGTGAAAACCGATAGAGGGGGGGGGGTGAATATCGGAAAACGTTCTTTTTCAAAAACTAAGAGTAAGTGCACAGCGGAAATAAAAATAAGAGACACAGCACAAAGACACAGTGGTTTTTACTTGGTTCGGAGCCTGTGTCGACTCCTACTCCAAGGCCCACGGTCGTTGATCGTTTACTTTGGGCAATTCTATATTCGCGCAAATAGGTTACACAATTTAATTACAAAATGAGTGTAATAAAATATAATAAATTAAGTACGCTCTTCTTTACCGACGTCCGGAGTAGGTCGACTCTTTCGGGGCAGCGGGACGTCGTCGGCTCGAGGTGAAGCGTTTCTGGAGCAAGGCACGAGCGTAGAAGAGCTTTGAGGCGTTGAGAGAATTGATGATGGAAGTCTGGGGTCGAGGGCCCTTTATATAGGGCTAGGGGGCGCCCGGGACGTCGGGGGCGCCCCCCACGTGGCCTTTGATCCGCACAGATCTCGGTCAGCGTCTATCCTCTGGATCCGCTTTGACCGGGGCGCCCGAAGCGCTCGGGGCGCCTGCATTGACCGGGTTAAATTTCTATCTTCTTGGCTTCGATGGCTTCTTAGTTCGAAGTAAGCGCATGGGGGCGCCCGCAGCGGGGGCGCCCGGGAGCACGGGGGCACCCCCGCCCAGTATGTATTCGAACCACTATTTTCTTTACTTGTTTTGTATGGCCCTTGGGGGCGCCCGGGACGCTCCGGGCGCCCTACTCAGCAACTGCCTCTTTCCTTTGAGGCTTTCTGAGCTGCAGACACACGTTCCTTCGGTCCTGCATCCAGGGTTAGTCCAAAACACACTAACATAATAATTTATTATATTTATACAGCCTTAGCTGTCTTGGTTCTGACTTTGGTCTCCCAAATGGAGCCCTAGGTCGAACCGACGCCTACTGTTCCCTCGACGGGGAACGCGTCCTCACCTACTCCTCTCGGGAGAATTTACCTGATGCCAACCGTTCCTCTGGTTGGACTTTTGTCTGACGGTCCTTTGTCAGGTCTTGTAAACTGACAGTCCTTCGCCAGTTGCCTAGCAGTCCTTCGCTAGGGCTTTAGTCCCTGGCTGTCCTTCGCCTGGAGCCTAGCAGTCCTTCGCTAGGGCTTGATACTGGCAGTCCTTCGCCAGTTGCCTAGCAGTCCTTCACTAAGGCTTGAATACTGGAAGTCCTTCGCCAGGTGCCTAGCAGTCCTTTGCTAGGGCTTTGTATCCTGGCAGTCCTTCGCCAGGTGCCTAGCAGTCCTTCGCTAGGGCTTTTTACCCTGGCATTCCTTCGCCAGTGCCTAGCAGTCCTTCGCTAGGGCTTTGTCTCTGCACACTTAATGAGCACATTAGATAACAAACAAACTTAACTTTGAATCCTTTGCCAATATCAAAACAAGGTTCGATATGGTGCTTCCTGCACCAACATAAAAGACCCAAGGCAAGGCTTGGGTGTGAATTGTAGAGATGAAGGCATAGGCTCTCTCCCTCTCTTTCTCTCCTTCTCTTCTCCCCTTCTTGCCGTGCGCCAACCAGCCTCTTCTTTTGCTTCGCCGGAATTTTGATTCAGGTCATCCTTTTGTGGTTAGTCTTCCGTCTTCTCTCTTGGTTTTTCTTGTCGCATTCTTGGAGAATCTAGTAGTTCTCGAGAACACGAAACTCGTGGCTTTGCGAAGTCATCCCTAAGACACTCAGCGTGGACGTGAATAGAGACGGAGCTTCCAAGGGACGCTTACGGTTGGATCTCGTCCCTTCCTTCGAGTTACGCGAGGTAATACATAAATTAGTTTATGTTTTTGCAAAATTTCAAATATATGATCATGTCTACACAAGATAAAATTGCATGCTTAGATGTGTGGTTAAATGATTTAGAGAAATTATTTATGTTAAACCTTCCGCTGCACGTAATTAATTTTGAAATTTCGAACCCGCATCCATGTAAACATGCACCCGGTCCCAACAGGTGGTTCAGATTAAGTCATGTGGGCAATATTTTGTGAGGGGCAATGAAAATCCATGTAACTCGTTGACATATGTAATTTTTTCCCCCCACAATAAGGGTACTTGGGTCTTCCTTCTCCCTCTTCACAATATCCACATTCTCATGGATAGACCTGATTCACTGTTGGTGACAGTGAACTTATGGTTGAGATCACACTATGTTTGATTATGATAAAATTGTTTGAGGGATAACTTCTAGATTAGTGATCATCAGTATAGGTTTATGTGGAGAGTTTCTATTGTTTTGGGGAGGTTTCACTAGGTTTGTTGTAGTGATCATGTGTTTGAGGAAAATTTGATTCTTAGAAGATTTGAGTTTAGTTAAGCATATTGAGTTTAGGAAATTAACCTAATTATGATTATTAGGTTAGGAAGTAGCTCATTGTTATTTAAAAATAGATATCATGAATGAGTTATTTCAGGAGGCTCATCGATCTCGGTTGCTATACATCCAGGCGAAACCCGTATGTACCGAGGTTTAAGACGTTTCTACTGGTGGAACGGTGTGAAGAAAGACATTGCGGATTTTGTTGCTAGATGTCTAGTGTGCCAGCAGATGAAGGCCGAGCATCAGAGACCTGCTGAATTATTCAGAAGATCCCTATTCCTGAGTAGAAATGGGAGCATATTACTATGGATTTCGTTGTGGTATTACCAAAGTCTCGTAGAAGACATGACGCAATTTGGGTGATCGTTGATCGATTAACCAAATCCGCTAATTTCTTAGGGATTCAGATGACAGATTTACTGGACAAGCTGGCAAAGTTGTACTGCCGTGAGATTATCAGACTACATGGTGTTTCTCTGAGCATCATATCAAATAGAGACCCACGTTTCACTTCGCGGTTTTGGCAGAGTTTACAGCAGGCCATGGGTACCGAGCTTCGATTTAGTACAACCTTTCATCTGCAGACGGACGGACAGTCTGAGCGTACCATTCAGACACTGGAGGATTTGTTGAGATCTTGCGTTATGGACTTTGGAGGGAACTGGGAGGATCACCTGCATTTGATTGAGTTTGCCTATAATAATAGCTATCATTCGGCTATTCAAATGTCACCTTTCAAGGTGTTGTATGGTAGAGCTTGCAGAACACCCACCCTCTGGGAGGTGGTCGGGGAATCACAGTTGCTAGGTCCTCAGAGTATTCAGCATGATGCAGAGCTAGTCCGCATTATCAGACGCAGGCTGTCAGAAGCTCAGGATCGTCAAAAGAGTTATGCAGATCGGAGACGCAGGCCCTTGGAGTTCTCCGTGAGCGATCATGTGTTCTTACGAGTGTTGCCCACGAAAGGGGTGAAGAGGTTTGGGTTGCGAGGTAAGCTAGCTCCACGCTACATTGGACCTTTCCAGATTTTGGAGCGGATTGGAGCCGTCGCTTATCGTCTGGCGTTACCACCGTCTTTGGCTGGAGTTCACGACGTGTTTCATGTTTCCATGTTGAGGAAATATGTACCAGATCCTACACATGTGTTATCGCAGGTGCCGGTCACCCTTCAGCCAGATGCGACTTGTGAGGAGGTGCCTATGCGGATTCTGGACCACAAGGAGCATCGGTTGAGGAACAAGACAATTCGGTTGGTCAAAGTTGGTTGGCAGCACCACTCTGATGAGGAAGCTACTTGGGAGCTCGAGGATATTATCAGAGCTCGCTACCCTCATCTATTTACTTGAGGTGTGTATGGTTGGTTTTTATTTCGTATTTATATTATATCTACGTTGTTGATATAGGGTGTTGATACCCGTTGCCGTTGACTAGTACCTATTAAGGTTGACTAGTATTTGATGTGGTTCACTAGCTAAATTTGGGGACCAAATTTTTGTTAGTTGGGAAGAATGTTAAATACCGAGTTTTAGCTGGGCTAAATGGCAAAAATTCAAAATATAAGGGCTTAGTTGTAATTTTTTGAACTTGGAGGGTTTAATTGTAAGATACCAAAAATAGTTATAAAAACCCTAAATCTCTCAGCCTCGTGCCCTAAACACACCCGAACCCCTTTTCCTTTCTCTGCCCCGACGCCGCACGCGCGACAATCGCCAAAGTCGCCGACGCCACCCCTTCCTTCTCTTCATCCTCTTCTTCTGTCCCTCTTGTCTTCCCCTCGGGCACGAGAAGAAGAAGCCAAGGATAGTAGCGATTTCTCCTCCCCTCTCGACTTCACCTGATGCCGAGCCCTAATTCTCCTCCTCCATTGTGCTTCCCCTTTGTCTTCTCCACACGGTTGAGTAGGCGCCGAGCCTTCAATTCTCTGTGAGTTTTTTGTGAGTTGCAATTGAGTAGGATTGTTGTTTTGTTCGAATTTGGTTTTCATAGTCATGATCCTGCTGTAAATGTTGGTTTTGGAATTTAATGTTTGCATGGAGGAGTGAATCCAGATCAATGCAGTGGGAGTTATCTCAGGGTGATCTCATTACATAGATGTGAAATTAGTAAGGGGTAATTTGTTATTATATGTTGCTAAATTGATTAATGAGAAAGCAGGATTATGAAACTTGAAACTTAACTGATTGGGTTTTTGGTGACAGGGACATGGGTGATGTAAGTTGCTATAGGTTTGATTAGGTTTTGTTGGATCAGATCTGAGTGTCTGAGCTTAAGTTGATTTGGTTTGTTTCCTTTAGTTGTTGTTTTGTAAGAAATTGCTTCATTTTGAGATGGAGGCTATTTGGTAGTTTAAATCTAATTCTTTATATGGTTGTTTCCCTTGCCATGAGTCACATGGAGGGTTTGGGGATTTAAAATTTGGAAAGAGAAATCTTGTGTTAGCTTGGTATAATGAGATTATGAATTTGTAGTTGTTCTTGGATGGTCGGCCTTAATTTTGTTTATATATAGTTTAACTAATTTATTTAATTTTTATAATTAGTTAACCTTATGTATTGACTCAGGACCTTGATTCAGACTCGTTCAGTTGATCGTGGAAGGTTCTCGTTTACGGACTTCTACAATTATAAGGCGGGTACTTCTCCTTTGTACTCGTGTAGTTTCTTTTACCTTAAAGCAAGTCTATTTTATGTCTAATAGGTTGCTTGACCTTATTCCTTGTTGTTTGTTATTTTAACATCGACGTTGATACTTTTTCTTAGTTGATCTTCGAGAAATCAAACTTCGTATCCGTACAGTCTTCTGTTGTTTTCTGTTCTGTAAAGTGCCGCTGGTATGCGAGTACTTAGAAGTCCATTAAACACAATTAGGTTTATTTGACATTAGAAATATCTTACCTAATAGTGTAGATGCATAATCGTTGGTTTTCGATTCCTGGTTAGTTGTATCGATGCATCGTTTACTTGTTGGATTTTATTGCATCATTGTTTCTCTGGTTGTTCGTGCATTATGTAGCATGCACCATATCTGCACGTTGCATATTAACGACTGTTGGGCTTCGATATGGTTAAGTCGTCGTTAGTCATTTAGTTGCTCAGTTCACTCAACCACTTGTTGTCGTAGTAGTTGCTAGAGTGCGAGCAACTGTCCTGTTAGCCGCACATGTTGTAGTTGTAGGCTAGCAGTGACACCCTCACGTTGTTTTTCGAGGGATACTAGAGTTGTTGATAGCTCCCCCTATATATATCAGGGTTTGAAGTGTTGACTCCCCAGCATCATGTCCACTCAACCACACCTTTCTGTGGTATTCATTGGAGTGCGTACAGTTATCACAGCCCTACCCACTCGGTCACACAGATGGGATGTGTTGACGGCTTGACTGACGTCAGGGGTGACATATGTCATTGCATCATATGCATATATTCCATTTATGCATTTTCTTGTACTTGTTGCATTAATATGAGCTATGATTTCTGCATTTGGTTGACATGCATGTATATGTTGGTTTTATTATTGTCGCGTTGTTTTATACACGCTTAGTTGTTATTCGATTTTATAACATGTTGTTTTATAAATGTTATGCATGATTAGGAATTCTTATATTTCTTATGGACTGTACCTTGTTGATTCTCTACTTGGATATCTTATATTTATGCCATGCTATTGTCGACTTATATACCCGTAGAGTCCGTCCGGACTCACCACCTCTGCTTTCTCTTTTTGTTTCAGATAGTAGGTAGTTGCATTTCTTAGAGTCAGGAGAGGATACAGTTGCCAGTCCCCGGAGTTGAGTTGTTTTTTGTATTTTGGTTTAGTTGTTTTATTTTCGGCACTTGGTGAGTTTCACAATATATTTGTTTTATCATGTATCGGACTGATTTTGCCATTATTATAGAGACATTTTGAGTTCTCTTTGAGTTGTGATTTCTTTTACGTTTAAGGTGGCTGAGCCACCGTTATCTTATTTAATAACTGCGTGGTTGTGTATACTTTCTATATATTATGATGCTAGTCGCTTGTAGCTAAGCTATATGAGTGAGAGTGTATGTATTATTTGTCCCAACTTGTTCGCCAAATAAGGAGATATTGCTCGATTTTCGAATAAGCATGCGCCTCTGAAGTCGTGACAATCTTAGTCATAAAATTCAGAATCAGTTAATATATCTGTTAAAATTTAGAACGAGTTAATATATTTGCCAACTTCTAAAATCAAGAATTATTTTTTAAAAAAATTTAGGCTGGGGCGGAACTACTATAGAACTTGAGGCGTCACGGTCCTCCCTTTAAATTTTTTATAATAATTTTTTATATCTAAATTTTTTTTTATGTTCTTAGTGTGTGTATATATATATATATATATATATATATATATATATATATATATATATATATATATATATATAATAAATACTCTGCTGCGGACCGCATGCGCGACACGCCTGATCGGTCACGGGACCGATCAGGAGTTGGCCTGATCGGTCACGTGACACTGATCGGTCCCGTGACCGATCAGGCACTGCTTGATCGGTCACGGAGAGGCTCGGCGAGTCCTCCAATTGTACCGGCGGCCTTCGGCCGCTGCCTCGGAACAAAACTATAACCTAGGGGGTGAGCGATGAATCCTAGGGGGTAGGGTGAACCCGTCGGGATACGGTGATCGGTCACGGAGAGGCTCGGCGAGTCCTTCGATCGTACCGGCGGCCTTCGGCCGCCGCCCCCGAACAAAATTATAACCCAGGGGGTGAGCGATGAACCCTAGGGGGTAGGGTGAACCCGTCGAGGTATGCTCCCGAGCCTTCCCGAGCCCCTCCGTAACCGATCAGGCAATGCCTGATCGGTCACGGGACCGGTGACCGATCAGGCCAATGCCTGATCGGTCCGGTGACCGATCAGGCGTGTCACGCACGCGGTCCACAGCGCGCTGTTCGCAGCAGAGCAATCTCGTATATATATATATATATATATATATATATATATTATTTGATATTTTTAAAATGAATATATATAGTTCATCTTAATGATAAATTTTATTTTTTATTTAATACACGGTCGGATGATTAAATTTATTTATTTTTCTTTTCATTTATAAGATCTCTAAATTTAAAATTCTAGATCTGTCATTAATTAGGGTCCATTATTTTTTTTCCTAGTATCCTTCCAGATCGGCCGTGGCCCACGTCCTAGTAGATTCCGTGGCTTGGTTTTGATGATATGATGCCCCCTCCGCGTTTTAGTTACATGAATTAATTAATCTATTCTTCTCTTTAATTAACAATACAACGGGTCAAACTGCAGCTTGTTAAGCAGGAAGTTTCCTCTAAGATGATTCATTCTATAAATAATGGGGATCGGACTCTCCCTTAATTTCCTCTCATCCATCAAGCAACGAAATGGAGAAGGCGGGCGATTCTCAGCAGTCTTCAGAGATTATGAAGGTGAAGAGTTCTCCCTCGTCTTTCAGAAATAATTAAATCATAAAATTCTCTCCAACTTTCCCAAATCATGTAGCTTATTTGATCATGTATCGTGATATGCATGTGTGCAAGGAATTCGCATAGCTGCTGCGCTTAGTTTATTTAGCTGTGTTTTTGACAGTAGTGGCTTTTGTTTAAATAAGATTCCTGATAAGCCTAGCTAGCTAACTATTATGGTTATATTTTCTTGCAGCAGCGGCAGCAGAGAGCACTGAAAGTGGAGGCTGCTGAATCTTCAGAAATTGAGTCCAGGCAAACCAGACCGTGGTATCGACGGTCGGTTCGCAGGTAATGGAGAAGTTAGAAATAAAATAAATATTTAAAATTGATTTTAACATTAAAATTTTTAGAAAGTATTTTTTTATAATAATTTTATTTGGATTTATGATCATGCACTATGAGTTTAAATAGGACTCTAAACGTGCCAAGTTGAGTGAGTCAACTTTTATGGTGCTTACGTTTATTTGATATGATTAAATTGAGTTAAATCAAATTTAAAATGTATGAGGTCATTGAATTGATTATTTAAATTTGGTTTTATTTTATTTATGAGTTTGAGTTTGATGAAAATTTAATTTGAATTTAGTTCGTTTAGATGTTAATGAGCTCTTAATTCAAAATCATGTAAAATTTTTAAATTTTATCAATTGATTATTAAGTTTAATAATATAAATTTATTTTTTCATTTTCAAAGTTTCTTTATTTATTTAATATATTAATGAAAATTTTATTGATAAATATAATTTATAATTTTTGTTCATGAATAATTTATAATTTTTATTCATAAATATTAATGAATTGAATATATATTTAAATTTATTTGTTTAATTTAATATGTTATTTAAATTTATTTATTCAATTGATTATATATATTGAAAATATATATAAATTTTTATAAATCAAATATTAAATTTGTACATTTAATTAATTGCAGGAATAAGAAGTGTTCAGACAGGATCCCTGCGATGCTAGTTGGCGATGTCAGTGGCTTCGACTATCTCTCGGATGGCGAATTAAACATAGAGCCCGAAGGAAAAAGTCGGTCTTGTTGCTGCTGTTGGAAATAATGAAGTTATAAATAAAATAAATATTTAAAATTCATTTTTAAAGAGAGATGGGGCCGTAATGGTATGGACTACCTTAGGCATAAAACGCCCGGGTGTTTTTTTTTTTTTTTGTAATTTTTAGTGGAATTATGATCATGGACTGCTGAAGTTGATTACAATTGGAGTCAGAGAGAAGTGGTATATAGGTATGTTTGTGTGTCAATGTCAGCATTGTTTTGATATATATATATATATATATGGGGTGAGTTCGCTTGTGTAATTAAATGGCAAATGATCTAACTTAGTTTGGGTTGTATCTATATTAGAGGAAAAAAAATGCCATATCAAATTGAGCTCGGCCTAGTCGGCTGGACCATAGTGATTCAGTCTGGCGTTGCCTACATATCGATCTAGCATGACTCGTGTGCCAAATTAGGCCATGATAGAAAAAGGGAAAGATAATTGCAATTATTAAAACTAATGAAATAATGAATATTATTGGTATAATCGTATTCGAATTAAGACTGACAAAGTTGACCAAGGTTAAGTTGGACTGAGTTTAAATTTCGATATTTGACAATATGTGGGAGAGAAGAAAAATTAGGGGGCGACATCACCATTCCACCCCTATACGATCGCTACCATTTTGATTATTGGAGGATGCGAGTGAAAACATAGTTTGACATGGATTTGAAGATGATGATAACCATCGAAGAACTATTTGAAGCCCCAAGAGACAAGCATGGGAAGAAGCTCCTACCAAGATATTGGACCAAAGAGTAACAATCATAATCAAAGGCAAATAATAAGGTAATATTAATTTTAGTTAATGTTTTACCTAATGATGTGATTAGTCATGTAGATGAATACAAGAATGCTCATGAACTATAGAGTAAGGTGATAGCTCTTCATAAGAATTCTATACAAGGGCAAGAAGTGGAAGAGCACAAGGATAAGGGCCCATTGGTCCAAGAGGAGGAAAAAAGATCAATCAGAAGTTGAATTGAGTTTAACGTCCGAAGAGGAGGAGGAAGTGGAATCTTCCACATCCTTAAGTGAAGAAGAAGAAAAGTAATCCAATGTGGAGGAGATATTGGAAGCTCAACCCTCAACTTCAACCACCGAAGCTAAATCAAAGGATCACATCATATACTTCGGATGCAATGAGAAGGGATACTACAAGGATAAGTGCCCATTTGGTAAGAAAAAGGAGGTAAACCCTAAACTCAATTTAATTCCTTTGAAATCTAATTTAAGTTGTACGGATGGAGCTAAGAAGAAGAATTACATTTGGTGCTTTACATGTGGTGAGTGGGGACACTACCACATCAAATGCCCAAAGAAAGAGAGCTCAAGAAGCTAGGATATTTGAAGAAATGGGAGAAGAATTTGAAGAAGAATAGCTCATATCAAGGGGGAGCTACAAGGGTAAAGGAGGTATACCCTAACTTGAAATGTAATTCAAATTTTAATTTTTCCATGCAGACTAGACATAATTATTATTATTTACCCATATATAATTATGATTTCAAATATCATCATAGAAGTAGGGTTAATAATGCATATCAAAATCCTAGGAAATTATGTTATAATAAACCTAGAACCATTAGACCTAAAGACTAAAACATAAATCCCAAGAAGAGGAGATATATGCCAAGATAAATGAGTAGATCTAGGAATGTCTAAAGTGGGCATGTTGACTCTAGGGTTAGAACCCTAGAGAGGGAAAATCAAGGTTTAAGGGCAAAGCCTAATAAATTGGAGAAAACCCTAGATAGATTCATTATTGGATCAAAATGGTTGGGTATGGGATTGGGTAGTCAATAATCCAACAACGATAGCTTGAGTTTGGGATACCGATCTAGGTCATCTAATGTCAAAGAAAAAACATATGCTAGGGTGGCAAATGATAATGGCAAGGGAGAGTCATCCAAGACCAATGAAAAGATATATGTTAGGGTAGCATATAACTATGGCAAGGATGGGAAGTTCAAAGATGACAAGAGAAAGTCATTTAAGGGTAAGAAGAACTTAACCAAGGACAAGGTGTCCAAAATTAAGAAAGTTAAGTTTGTAGCTCAAGAATCACCGAAGATATACCGATGTGGTCTAGTGGTTGTGGATGAGTCGACCAGGGAGGTGGCTAAAGCTAGGAGCTCGAGGGGGAGCTCAAAGAGCCAATTTGGGACCCATGGTTAATGGATCTCAGGTGGTTACTACTTGGTAGTCTAGATGGACCATGAAATATGCCAAAGGATTTGTAGACGGATTTGAGTCTCAAACCTAAGGGATTTGGCACATTAGGATTATGTTTCATGCATGAAAATATGACATTGGATTCATATTGTATGAAAATTAATTTTTGATGTATAGATGCCATATAAACTAATGCTAGGGATGCATTGTGGTTTGGTAGATAGATACACTACAACAAAAACTCTTATTTCCGTCGAAAATTTCTTACGGAAAAACCATTTCCATCAAAAATTTCCGACAGAAAAGCCATTTCCGTTGGAAATTCCCGATGGAAAAATATTCCCATTGGGCCACGTTGAGCCTGATATATTAGGAGATGCTGGGGTCTAGGTCTGCTGAAGTTGTTGATGGTCGTACAGTAAAACTAGTTGGTTGTGTCACCAGTTCTATAGGGTATGTTTACATCTCAAAGTCAGCATCGTTTTGATATCATTATATGTTTGTGAGTCGAAGTCACAATTATAATTGATAAGGTATGAGTTCACTTATGATTAAGGCATTTCAGAATAGATTGTGAGGAATGTCTGAAATGACATACTATAATATTTTTTATTACAATTTATAATTAAGATAAAGTTATCAAGTTAGTGTTCAAGATGCATTAACTCCATCGAAAAAAAATCGGATGGATAAAATTGAACAAACTGTAGCAATTTTTTTTATCATAAATAAAGAATGAATATGATGGATCAAGATAAGCCATTCATAAGAACACTTCCATGTTCAGCTCATTAAGGTGACTGTTCAACTCTTAAAGTTGTAAATCTATCACTTCATAAAATATTCAATGTGATAATAGTACGAACAAATTGTTCGAAGGTACCTCCAACACCAGAATCAGCAAAAGGGACCTACTACTGAACAAATTGTACACAATCAAAATGAACGAAGGCGAGTCAGCAACACAGCTCCACGCCAGGATTTAGGAGCTGATGAATGGCCTGCACACAATCGGTCACAAGGTAGAAAACTGTGACCTTATCAGGTATACATTAAATGCTATCCCAAGAAATACTCTGTGGGCATCTATGGTAGATGCATATAAGGTTTCTAGGGATCTTTCAAAAATAAAATTAGATGAATTGTTTTTGAACTAGAATTACATGAGCAGACTAACTGCACTTTGGCCGAGAAAGGTATTGCTTTTCTTGGAGGAAAAACCCAAGAAAGGTGACCAAGAAAAAGCCTCAACCTGCACCCGAGTCTGACTCAGACTCAGACTCAGACTCAGAAGATGGTGAAGGGGATCGACCCAAGCTGGTTCGGCTAGCTCGAGACTACTACATGGAGTTGAAGCATCAGACCAACAGAAGGAAAGCCAGCCAAAAGAAGGAAGATCCAACTGAACCCTCAACGTCTAAGACCAAATCAAATGTGACGTGCTACGAATGCAACAAGAAGGGACACTACAAATCGGAGTGCCCTAATCTAAAAGAAGCCAAGAAGACTCGAAGGAAGAAGGCCCTTCAAGCCACGTGGGACGAGTCTTCCTCCGAAGAAGAAGAAGAGGCTGCACAATCAAACCTGCTCGCCTTGATTGCTTCGAAAGACATTGACACCGGATCAGAATCGGAGCCGGATGACGGAAGGCTCACCATTTCGGAGAACGGCAAAATAACTGTAAGTGGTTACTCTGAAGTAGAATTGTGAAAGTTAATTGCTTACCTCTCTCGTAACTTGGCGAAAGCCAAAATCCAAGTCGAGTCCCTCCGACAGGAAGTAAAACTCTTGAAAGAGGGAGCTGAATCTAGATCTTTGACCGAGAAGGTTCAAGAAGGAACCTCTACTCAAGTTGAAAAGCTTGAGAAAGAGAACTCCTCCTTGAAAACTCAAGTCAAGGACCTTAGAGCGGCGTTAGAACGATTTACTTCAGGTTCCAAGGGTCTTGACATGATCCTTGGAAAACAGAAGTCTGTTCTAAATCGATCCGGGTTAGGGTATCGAACTAAGTCAAGACAAAGGTCATACTATGCTGTATTGAACCAATCTAGACCCAAAGTTCAGGCATGGGCACCCAAACTTTGCCTGAACAACCAAGCTGGACCAAACCAGTGTTGGATCCCCAAGGACAAGATTCACATCTTGCCTAATCATTACTGTGGCTTTAGTCTAGGGGGAGCCAACTTAAAAATAATTTTTATAATTAGATAAATTTTTTTCTTAATTTGAATTACATGCTTGATTGTTTATTTATTTTCTGTAAATTACCATGTTTAGACCTAGGACTGGTTAGAATAAGGACTAAAACAATTTAACTGAAATTTGAATAACATAGTATTGGGTGGAGGTGTGATAATAGTACGTTAGGGAAGCCATTTTGATGGAACTAGCCGAAGCTACCGATCCAAGACCTAAACTAGTTAGACCAAAATATTTCAAGGAGTAACTTGAAGATGGATTTTCAATAAAAGGCTTTGTCAAGGAAAGGGTTGATGATCCAATAAGGCTACGGTCAAAGAAGGCCGAGTGCCTCGCCAAGACCTGGAAGCTGATTATTGAAAACCAAATTCACTTTACTATTGTCAGATTTGAATCTAACATAGATTTTAATTAATCTTAGATTCAACCATTTTCTTCAAAATAAATTTAAAATTAATGGTCTTCAAAATTAATACAACTTTTCAAAAATTAATCATGTTTTTTAAAATAAAATCTTTACTTCTATTAAAACCTGTCTCACAAGACCCATAAGGTTAACATGATTGATAACTCTAGATCGGGTGAGACAGACTAGGTTGTGAAAATCAATTTAAGCTATCCTTAATTCTACTTGGATCCAAATCAATAAATTCTTTATGTGTAGGAACATAAAGATTTGGACCAATGGATGTTGGATAGCGGGTGCTCCAGACACATAACTGGGGACAAATTGAAATTCACCAAACTCAAGTTCAAGAACCTAGGCTCAGTAGCATTTGGCAACAATGCTACACTCAAAGTCATTGGGTCAGGTAACATTGAACTCAAATATGGTTTTGTAATTAAAAAGGTACTCTTGGTTGAGAACTTTAAATTTAATTTGCTTAGTATAAGTCAATTATGTGATACTGGCTATGTAGTTACCTTTACCAACTTTGACTGCCTGATTAGAAATTTGCAAGGCTCAGAAGTCATACTTAAGGGCACTAGGAAAAATAACGTTTACAATATAAACCTACCCTTAGTACCTAAATGTCTTTTAACTCAATTAGAAGAATCCAACCTCTGGCATAGGAGATAGGTCACACTAATCTAAGATTAATTTTAAAGATCACCCAACTTGGTCTAATTAAAGGAATACCAAAAATTAAGAACCATGAAAACATGATATGTGAATCATGCAACCAAGGTAAACAAACCAGGTCTAATTACAAACAAATTCAATCAGACCTAACTCAAACCACACTTGAGCTCCTACACCTTGACCTATTTGATTCACATGGAGCCAAGTCACTAAGCGGAAACCGGTACTGCTTAGTCATTATCGACGATTACTCTAGGTTCACTTGGGTTAAGTTCCTAAAGACTAAGGATGAAACCCTAAACCTGTTTATTGATTTTTGTAAGATAATTGAAAATCAAAATGATACCAAAATCAAAAGACTTAGGAGTGATCACAGGGGAGAGTTTGAGAATCAAAGGTTCGAGGAATTTTGTAGAATAAACGAGTATATTCACGAATTTTCATGTCCTAGAACTCCCCAGCAAAATGGGATAGTAGAAAGGAAAAATAGAACCCTACAGGAAGCCGCTAGAACTATGCTCAATTAATTCAATTTAACTAATCAGTTTTGGGCAGAAGCAATTAGTACGGCTTGCTATATCCAAAATAGGGTCCTAATCAACAAACGATATAATAAAACTCCCTATGAATTATATTATCATAGACTTCCAAACCTACACTACTTAAGAGTCTTTGGGTGCAAAGTCCATATCCTAAACACTAAGGACTACCTAGGGAAATTTCAGTCTAAGTCAACCCCTAGAATATTTTTAAGATATTCAACAACAAGTAGGGCCTATAGGGTCTACAATAAACAAACTAACAAAATTGAAGAAATAACAAATTTAATATTTGATGAAGAAACTAATTCAAAATATGATAATCCAAATCTAAATCCATCAAATATTGATCAGAGAGATAATGAACAAATTATTGAACCCTCAATTGAACCACTAGTTGAACCTCTAAATGAACTAATTATTGAACCAACTACTGAGTCAACTGAACCAATACTTGAACCAACCCAAGTAATTGAATCAAACACTGAACCGAACCGTCCAGCCGGACCTGAGGTTGAACCAAGTTCTAGAAGAACTATGAAACCCAGACTCAGTCACCCAACTGATCAAATTGTGGGTGATCCAACCTTAAGAGTCAGAACTAGGTCTTCCTATAGAAATCTTAGTCAGATCGCACTGATTTCGAAAATTGAACCTAAAACTATAGAGGAAGCCTTACCTGATCCTGATTGGATTATAGCAATGCAAGAGGAATTAGGTCAGTTTGAAAGAAACCAAGTCTGGGAACTAGTATCTAAACCTGAGGGCAAATCCATCATAGATACTAAGTGGGTTTTTAGGAATAAGCTAAATGACCAAGGAGAAATAGTTAGAAATAAAGCCCGCTTAGTAGCTAAAGGGTTCAGTCAAGTCGAAGGGTTAGACTATGACGAAACCTATGCCCCAGTAGCCAGACTTGAGTCTATTAGAATGTTGTTAGCCTTTGCAACACATAAAGGATTTAAACATTACCAAATGGATATTAAGTCAGCCTTTCTGAATGGGTTTATCAAAGAAGAAGTCTATGTAGGACAACCCCCAGATTTTGAGGACTTAGAAAAACCCGACTACGTTAACAAACTTAATAAGGCACTTTATGGACTGAAACAAGCACCTAGGGCATGGTATGAACGCTATCAACCTACCTCATTTCTAAGGAATTTAACCAAGGACAAATTGACTCAACTCTTTTTGTTAAAACCTTAGAAAAAGACATTTTCATTGCCGAAATCTATGTTTACGACATAATTTTTGGATCCACTAACTCAAATTTCTTAAAAGAATTTGTAAAAATAATGGAAAACGAATTCAAAATGAGCTTAGTTGGTGAGCTCAACTTCTTTCTAGGACTACAAATTAGGCAAACTAGGGATGGAAATTATGTTCATCAATCCAAATATGCTAAGGAGTTAAATAAGAAATTTAAAATGGATAACTCCAAAAGCATAAGTACCCCTATGGCCACAAATGTAAAAATTGATAATGACCCTGAAGGTAAACCTGTAGATCTTAAACTATATCAAAGTATGATTGGAATTCTACGTTACCTTACAGCCAGTAGACCTGATATCCTTTTCGCTGTAGGAATGTGTGCTAGATACCAAACCTGTGCTAAGGAAACGCACTTAGCAGCCCTAAAAAGAATACTTAGATACATTAAGGGCACCCTCAATATAGAGATTTGGTATCCTAGGACCTCAACTTTTGACTTGTCAGGATACTCTGATTCTGGCTATGCTGGATGCAAACTAGATAGAAAGAGTACAAGTGGAAGCTGCCAACTTTTAGGAAATAGTCTAGTCAGTTGGTGCAGCAGAAAGCAACACTGCGTAGCTCTATCTACAACCGAAGCTGAGTATGTTGCTTTAGGAGAGTGTGTAGCACAACTCTTATGGATAATGCACACTCTTAAGGACTTCCAGCTAGATTACACCCAAACCCAAGTCTACATTGATAACATAAGTTCAATTAATCTAACTAAGAACCCAATCCAACACTCTAGAACTAAACATATAGAGGTTAAACATCACTTTGTAAGAGATCATGTAGCCAGGGGTGAAATAGTCCTTAAGCATGTAGACTCAAAGTTAAACTTAGCTGATATCTTCACCAAACCCTTACCTGAGTCTGAGTTTAGCTCACTAAGAAGGCAGTTAGGGTTACGCTTAGTAGAATAGGACTGCTCTACTTATGTTTCCTGTTCAACAACTGTTTTATTTCTTATCTGATATTTATTTGAAAATTTTCATTTTTATTTTGAAATTTAAAATGATTTCCGACTTAGTTTTTCTAAAAAACTTACCCCCTTCAAAACTAGGGCTTTTTCGTAAATGGACTTAGCTTAGGCCCTAACCCTATAACTACATGCACCTATAGATCTAGAAGCCAGCATCTCACAAGCACCTTAGGGTACTTTTGATTGATAACCTAGACTGGGTTGAGATGCTTAGGTCTATGCCTTGATTCAAGATGCTTTAAGTCAGTGCATCTGCAGTAATTGGGGCAATAAATACCAATTAAACAGTAATCAGGTTAAGTGTCAAGCTTAGAAAATCTAACTTGATCAGATCACTTAACTTGACTAACCCTAGTGAAAGCTACTGTTTATAACAGTTAGTAAGTAGCTAACTAGGTTAGACAAGACCCGAAAGAGAAAATCTAAATTGATTTGGTCCAGTTTATACTTAAAATTGGTTCAATACAGCATCTTACTTTTATTACTCAGTTTTTTGCTATATTTTTTTTGATATATAGCAAAGGGGGAGAGATTGGAAAAGGAGAGAAAAGAAGGTTTTAAAATTTAAAATTTTCCAAGTTAATTTTTTTTCAAAATGTTTATCTCCTTTTTCAAAAAGTAAAGTAATTCAAAATCATTTTGGAAAATTTTTTAACTTCAAAATCATTTTGGGAAATTTTCTAACTTCAAAATTATTTTGGAAAAATTTTCTAAGTACTTAATTCAAAATGCTGTTTGAAAATTTTCTAAGTACTTAAGTCAACATATTTTTGAAAATTTTCTAAGTACTCAAGTCAAAATGCTTTTTGAAAATGTTCTAAGTATTAAAACTGCAAAATGCTTTTTGAAAATTTTCTAAGTATTAAAATTACAAAATTTTGCTTGAAAATTTTCTAAGTGTTAGAACTTCAAAATCAGTTTAGAAACTTCTCTAAGTGCAAAAACTAAATATTTTCATTTAGTTTGGAAAATTTTTTTCAAACTTAAAAATACCTTTTTGAAAATTTTCTAAGTGTTGAAAATCCTGAAAAAAAATCTTTTCATCTTATGATAGACAAGGATTTAGAAATGTTTTTAAAAACCCCACGTACTATTGAAAAACTTAGGGGGAGAATTTCGTTCAGAGGGAGGAAATTATGTACTTAGTTACTTGCTTCATTAACTTAACTTTTTGAACCATGTTGCCATAAATCAAAAAGGGGGAGATTGTTGGTGCAGGCAGCACCTAAGTCAAACTTGGGTTTTGATAATGGCAAAGGGTTCAGATGTTAAGATGTTATTGTGATCTAACTTATTCGCTGAGTGTGCAGGAAGAAGTCTTAGGTACACTAGGCAAGAAGTCCTAGCAAAGGGCTGGGCAAAGAAGTCCTGGTCAAGGACTGGACAAGAAGACCTGACCCGAAGTCGGGGAAAGAAGTCCTGGTCGAGGACTGGGCACGAAGTCCTGGCAAGGGGCTGGGTACCGAAGACCTGACTGGAAGTTGGGCGAGAAGACCTGACCGGAAGTTGGGCACGAAGACATGGTCAGGTGGATTGGGCAAAAGTCGAACCGGAGGAGCCGGTTGGCAAAAGGTAAACTCTCCTGAGAGGAGTAGGTGAGGGCGCGTTCCCCGTCGAGGAATAGTAGGCGTCGGTTCGACCTAGGGTTCCATTTGGGAGACCCGAAGTCGGAACCAAGACAGCTACGGCTGTAACTATGCTTATTATGTTTTTGGGACTAACCTAAGTTGCAGGATCGAAGGACTGATCGTCTGCAAATGAGGTACATCACTGGGCCTAGGTGCCCGAATGGGCTCAGGCGCCCGTAAGGATACGGGCGCCCAAGATGAAGGCAAAATCCAAAACATAGCTGCGAAGCCACTGGACTAAGGCGGATCAGGCGCTTGTGAGGTCACGGGCGCCCCCATTAGCTCAGGCGCCCAAGTGGGCGAGGATAAGCGCTGACCGAGCCCGCGGATACGGATTCACGGATCGAAGGGCACGTGTCAGGCACCCCCAACGTAACAGGCGCCCGTATGAGCACTATAAAAGGGGCTCGATCCCAAGGCTTCAACATCACTTTTTCTCAACGCTCCAAAGCTTTTCGTTCAAGCGCTACGCCCCGGCAAACTCTGACTTCGAGATCCCAACGCTGACGATGACCCTCTGCTCCGAAATATGATCCACATCGGGCGTCGGTAACGAAAAGTGTAGCAATTTCAATTTCTTGAAATACTCTTGTACTTAACTTATAAATCTTTTTGCGCGATTATAGTATTGCCCAAAGTAAACGGTCAAGGACCATGAGCCTTGGAGTCGGAGCCGACCGCGACTCCGAACCAAGTAATAAATAGACTTGTGTTCTCGTGCATTTAATTTTTTTCCGCTGTGTATCTGCTCTATCTTAATCCGAAAAGTTTTTAACGATATTCACCCCCCTTCTATCGGTTTCTTCGATCCAACAGTGATTACCTCATATTTAACACAAAATAAAGAAATTCCATTTAGTAACAAATCCCAACTATCATCTCTCATGGCTTGCAATTGATGTTTGCTTGATCTTACAAGAATCATTGCATTACAATGTCTTAATCTTTTCTTTGTAACACTTGTGATAAATCATTTTAAGATTCCTAAGATATTCTTCATTAAGTGTATCTAAAATATAAACTCATATTTCCAATCAATTCCAACAAATTATTTGCTTGCGCCCTTTACTTGTGATATTTTACCTCCTCTTCAACAAATAAAAGGACATCAATAACGGAAGAATTCAAGTATATCAAAATTAACAATGTATTATAATATGAACCTCAACGTGTACTCCCATCTCTTTTTAATATTTTTTCTTAATGTCTTAAGAGATTCAAAATTTCACAGCAATAATATGTGTTCAGAATATGATCTACTTCAACTTAAGATATACAAAATTTCACCAATAATCTATGTTTAGAATATGATCTACTTCAACTTAAGAGATACAAAATTTTCACAGTAACATGTTGCCATTCAATTAAGCGAAGATCATATGACAAGCAAGAATCAACATGCATCCAACATATGATTTGATATCATGTACTTCCACATCAAACTAATGCATTTAAATGCATCAAAATTAGGTTAGAAATTCAACTAAGCATAGCTCTAATACCAATGATGGAAAATTAACTCGAAAATTAAAACAAACAATATTCAATTTAGGATCGTTTGTAGTTAATTTACTTACCTTCCTTATTACAATATTAATACCTTAATGGTATGATACCAGTCACGAATGGAAAGCGATAAATTTGCACTATCCAAATGCTCAATAGTGATGGTCTTCTAATTTTTCCGAAAATGATGAAGTCACGTCAATGTTGGAAGAACAATGAGAAAAAACCCTCACACCCCTCTCATCTTCATTCATATATCTATGAATGTGAGAAAGTAGGAGGCTATCTTAGAAAAGATAACCACTCCCTCCAAGCATTCAAATTCTAATATTTGAATTTATCTTGGGTTTGGGCTGGGTCGAGTCAGTCCTCATAGGTGGCCCATTCGATTATATATTTCTTACAAACATGATGAACAAAATATTTTGGTACTCAAATTTTGGATCCGTTAGCATCAATAACATATTAATTGGCGAACCCAAGTTTGCACAATTTTAATTCTAGAAAGGCTATCTCTACTAATTAATGGCATAAACTTAACTTCTTTATGATTTGGTTTGTACCCTAATATTGCTTTATTATAAACATCCCATTGATCTCCTAGAATTATGTCTAAATACTTAGAATTTGAGAAAAATTTTTTAATGTATTTCTAAGATCATCTACTTGCAATTTTAGGAATGCATTTTTATTCGTGAGCTCATCAAATTGATTAGTAATATTTGTTATAATGCATGCAAGGTCTCACATGACACATTTTCATCTCTATATGACTTCAATTCATTTTTTTAATTTTTTAACAATACCTTTTGATTTAAATAAAACATTTGTTAAGCATGCTATGATAGAGTAGAGTTTATCTAATTTTGAAGAAGTTATCTCGTCATCTTTTGATGATGACTTACTTGAAAATTCTATATTTTTTCAAGACTTCCTTCTTCATCCTCACTTCTCTCATCCTTGTCCAATGACATGAGGGTTAAGTGTTTTGAAGTTATTCTCTCATTTTCTTCTACCGATGAGTTGGAAGAGGAATAATCTCATGTGGTCTTTAAATTTTTCTTCTTCTTTGTCGTTTCTTCTTATTTTTGTCACTCAAAACACTTAGATTTGTAATGAATTTTCCTATTACATTCAAAACAAACAACCTCATACTTGGATTTTGACCTTATTAGAGACTTACCGTTCCTTTTGTCGTCACTAAATATTTTCTTAACATCCTACTTGTTAAACTTTCGAGAGCGCCTGATCATTTTCGAACAGAGTTGGCCATCTCGCCAGATGATAACACCTCGTCACTATCACTTCCTTATTGGAATCAGAAATGACTGTTTCTTCTTCTCTTTATTCTTCTTGTTGCTCTTTTCACCTGCAATCAAAACTATAACTTTCTCATTATGGCACACATTAGATTATTTATGCAATTCTAATTGGCAAAACAATTCATCTAGTAGACAAATCCCTTGAAACCTTATGGGCATCAATCATTGATAACCATAATGAGTCTCTTGGGAAGGATTTAAGTGTATACCTGATGAGGTATCTATTTTTCACCCTTTTCTATGATGGAAAGAAGTCCATTTAAAAGTTCCTTAAACCTTCTATGAAGTTGACTGACCGTTTCACTTTCTCTCATCATGAAATTCTATATTTGATTGATGAGAAGATCTCTCTTTGCAATCCTAGAGTCTTTGGTGCCTTCATTCAACTCGATTAGCATATCTCTAAGATCATTGATACTTAGTTAATCCATCAGTCCCCATGGGATAGACTGATGGCTATCGCATGCGGTGTTGCCATCTTAAGGTTGGAGAGCCAGTGTGTCCACCCTCCCCATGTGCTAGCTATTTGTGCAGTCTTCGTTAAGTCAGAGTTGACCAACTTTGACTAAACTCGAGTGAGTTTGGATTTTGATATTTAACAATCATGTAAGAGCTGTGTTGGAGTCAAGTGGGTTAAGGTTGACTGGAGGCACATGACGGGAAAAATCCTAATGGGATTAGGCGCACCTAGTGGGACTAGATGAAGTCCAGGTAGATCGGGGAGTTTGCATGCTGACTTGAGAAAAGTTCTAGTGGGATTAGGAACACCTAGTGGGACTAGGTGAAGTCCAGGTAGATCAAAGAGATCACATGCTGGTACGGAAAAAGTCCTAGTGGGAATAGACACACCTAGTTGGACTAGGTGATGTCCAGGTGGATCGGGGAGATCGCACGCTGGTATGAAAAAAGTCCTAGTGGGACTAAGCACACCTAGTGGGAATAGGTGAAGTCCAGGTGGATTGGGGAGATCGTACACTAGCATGGAAAAGGTCCTAGTGGGACTAGGCACACCTAGTGAGATTAGATAAAATCTAAGTGGATCGGGGAGATCGAACGCTAGCACGAAAAAAGTCCTAGTGGGACTAAGAACACCTAGTGGGACTAGGCGAAGTCTAAGTGGATCGGGGAGATTGCACGCTAGCATGGAAAAAGTCCTAGTGGGATTAGGCACACCTAGTGGGACTAGGTGAAGTCCAAGTGGATCGGAGAGGTCGCACGTTGGCAAGGTGGAAGTCTACCGAGAGACTAGACCTAACTCGAGGGTTAGGCAAACCTAGTTAGAAACTAAGTATAAGAAAGTCCAAGTCAGTCAAAGAATTGATTGAACACTTGGTAAGGAAGTCCTAATAGGTCACGGTTGATCATGATTAGGCAAGGGAACCCTAGACTTAAACTAAGCAAGTTAGGGTTAGGTAATCAATTGGGTGATCAATTGGCTTGTTGTCTCGCAAGCACAGAAAAGCCCTTAATCGATTGGGTGATCAATTAAGAGGCCTCCCAATCGATTGGGTGATCGATTGGCGCAGGATTTTCATGAGAACAGAAGCCTGCTGAATTGATTGGATAATAGATTTAACATCCTCTTAATCGATTGGACAATCAATTATGGAGGACCGTAATCGATTGGTCAATCGATTACGACGGTATTACTCGAGAGCACAGAAAGGTGCTGAATCGATTCAGCAATCGATTGGCTAAATGATTAAGCTTAAAAAAAATAGTCGTTGAACGGCTAAGTCTGATGTGGTAATCGATTGGGTGATCGATTAAGGGAACCCTAGGTCACGAGTATATAGGGGTTTCATGCAGGATTGAAGCACACCGCTCTGGCATTCTTCGACGATTCTTCTCCTCCTTCATTGCCATTTCAAGTGAGGCCTTGGAGCATTGTGTTGCTGTTGGGTTCTCCCGGCATAAAAACAAAAAAAATGCAGCAGAAACAAGAACCCTCGAGCGATCCATGCAAAAGAAAAACTCGTACAAAGTTGATCTACATCTACTTCTAAAGAAGATATACCTTCGGAGCATGCCCTTTGCTTATCCCGCTCATCCAAGGTGCGCCGGATCTCTTGCACGTTCAAGTATCTGTGCCTCTATTCATATCCACACGACACAATCTCTCAACTTCGGGAGAACTACCTTAATTGTGCTAGCAACTTGAGGTAGCTCGCAGAACACCAAGAACCCTACAGTAGGGTTTCAGCCAAAGGAGGAAGATGAGGGAGGGAAGAAGAAAGGGAAGAAGGAGAGGAGAAGAAGACACCATCCAAAGTCACAAGACCCTCTTTTATACTCATCCCATGAATATGAAGAGGTTTGTTTCTCTTTGGCTTCCTTCATTAATACCAATAAAGAGCACATCTTTTCATGTGGACCTTTATCATTTCCTATGCAAGAAAAGAATCTTTTCTTTTCTCTTCATTAACCACTTTAATGAATTTCCCTTTAATCCCGACCGGGCCACTCGAGCTTCCGACCGGTCTCCCAACCAAGTCTGTCGAGTGCCGAGCTCCCGACCCAGTCTGCCGAGCTTCGTCCCAGTCTGCCGAGCTCCGACCCAGTCTGCCGAGTCCCGACCCAGTCTGCCGAGCGGATCTCCCGATCTGACTTCCCGAGTTCCCAACTTGGGCTCGGACTTCCCGAGTTCCCAACTCGGGCTCGGACTTCCCGAGTTCCTAACTCGGGCTCGGACTTCCCGAGTTTCCAACTCGAGCTCGGACTTCCCGAGTTCCCAACTCGGGCTCGGACTTCCCGAGTTCCTAACTCGGGCTCGGACTTCCCGAGTTCCTAACTCGGGCTTCCACTCAGATTTCCCGAAGCATCATGTCCTTAGTGTGTGACCTAATAGGCTCTTGTGACGTTGGCAATGCGCCTAAACACTTTAGACGCATAAACAATGATCAGCATCTAGCAATGCATTATTGCTATCCAAGTAACAAGAAAAGTCGAGATCCGACTAAACCTCCGTGACTATGATAATGTATGACCTTGTCCTTCTATCCTTGATATCTAGATTGACCAATGAGGCATAGACCGTGCCATCCTCAATCAATCTTGTGTTTCTTGATCCCCGAGTAGACTCACTCAAACAAATGAGCTTAATATCTCATATTGACTCATTCGAGCATGACCATGCGTTTTAGTAGTCCTACTCGATCAAGCGGCCCACAGATATCACTCCCGTCATATGGGAGAGATAGATCTCATCTACATCACTTACATCCCTCCGCATAATTCATTACATACCCAGTGATCGCCTTTATAGTCCACCCTGTTACGGGTGACGTTTGACGATACCAAAGTAAATAACTCCTTATGTAGGGAACCATAGTGACTTCAAGTCTAAGGACTATTCATACCAATAGTCACATGAGAAAGTTTATGACACTCATATGACAATCTATGAAACTTTCTCATGGCGGGTCAATTCAGTATACATTCTCCAATATATACCCATGTGTCAACTTGATATCACATATCCATGACTTGTGAGCTCAAGTCATCAGTTGACCTATATGCTAGTCTCCATCCATTAATATTGTCCTTGAATATTAATGCTCAACTAGGAATAGTTTAGTGTAGTGTTCTCTACATCATCTCACTATCAATTCAACCAATCGATATGATGTAGATAAGAACCTACTACACAAGGACATTATTATACTTAGTTATTCGGCACAGAATGCAAAGTAAGTATAATAACCAAAATACCTTTATTAATGATAGAATATGATACAGAATGTCCCTAGTCAATCATCACATAATTGGCTCTAGGGATCCTACTAACAGTTGTTGCATTTTCAAGGATCAAAAGGCGATTCCAAGCTAGATGAAAGAAAGAAAATTAAAGAGAGCTCATTGTTTAAATCTTGTAAGATTTTGTTTGTGTTTTGCTTGTATTCTTGTTGTATCTTCTTGTGATCTTGTAAGAGATTTTTCTACCTCAAGAAGGAGATCTTTCATAGTGGATGTGAGAGTGAGAAGAGCGGATCCTTAGATTAGTCACCTCAAGGAGGTGGATACCAAGTAAATCCATAGTGCTAGTGTTTGCTTGAAGTCTTCCTCAGTGACAAATCATTAACAAGCAAATCGGAGCTATTCATCAACAAGGGTTAACAACACAAAAAATTGTGGCCTTATTTAGCTTTTAAAGCTAAATTATTAGAATAAGTTTGGTAATACATAACTCACAGTCGTTATTAATAATACACAACAAACATAACCCGAGAGTTGCGAATTTGAAAGAAGACATACATATCACACAACAACAAAGATCAACACTACACGATAGCACCAAGTGGCAATAGCAAGATTCAACTTGGGATATAGAAATCACATAGGACCGACTATATTTTTAGTGAAGTCCCAAAGCTTTGTTTCTAATAGTTCATCTATTCGTGGTAGTCGTAGTTTTTGGAGGGATTCGACAGAGATCCTCTCTGAGGACCTAGAGGATTCTCCCCCAAGGCTAATATACCCAGCAGAGGAGGAGCGTTCCCCTTGGGCACCTCCGTGGAGGGAACTGTTCTTGGTTGCAACATCGGCGTTGTCTCTAGGGAACGTGGGGCAGTTGTGGCTGCTTTCAATGTTTGCCCCTAGAGGACAATGTGTACCGTGGAAGCCACTAGACGGTTAAATTCTTCCCTCGTGTTAAATATAGAAGATTCAGAGGGGTTAAAACACATAAAAATGAAACCTAAGGGCCTTGTTTGGAATAGCTAAGTTTAGAGGGACTTTTTGTAAAATTGCCTTCCCACTTATATGATCTCTTTTCCCCTCTTACTTTTGGATGCTCGTCTTCATAAACCTCTCGATGCCGATAGCCATCCCTCTCCGCGATATCTTCTCTCTCGATCTCTTCCCTCTCCCTCATCGAACTCTTGCTTTCCCTGATCGAGACCCATCGCCTACTCCTCTTCGGTCACGAGTGAGAGTCGCTAGCCCTTGAGTATTGCCCCTATCCCATGGCCATGTGTGGTTATGGATTTGTGTTAGATTTGGCTGCCAGTGCATCATACAGGTAAGGAATAATAATTCTCTCATTTGGATTGTAAGTCTGGAATGGATTTTCATATGGGTATGGTTGTGAAGATTGTTTTTATATGAGTTTTGGGTGATTTAGACTTGATCTCGTAATGGATCCGAAGTTGGGAATCATTTTCTGTTATGAATTGAAAGTAATTTAGATGAATACTATGATAATTTCGATCTTGGATGAAGTTGTGTGTAAATCCTATGACTTTACTGTTGTGCCGTGCGAAGCAAATAAAGTTTGCTGCAGCACCATTAAATTTGATGACAGTTACAAAGTATGTTTCCAAGGGAAGTCCTTTTTGTTGTAGATCAGCGCGCCTGCTAGAGGGGGTTGAATAGCCTATCACCCACTTGATTCGTTGATTCTTCCTACACATGTTAGCGTGCACCAGCGGAAATATAAACTATAAATTAAAACAATGCTAATACCAAACCTTTACGTGGTTCGGAGATGATACTCCTATTCCATGGTTGTCCGTAAGGTGGACGATCCCGATCCATCAGTGGATGAGTCTTCGGAAGACCTCTGGCTAGCTCGCATAGCTCCTTGTGGGTGGAGAAACCTCACCACAACTCGCACAAGACTCCTAAGCACAAAAACTACTAATTGGACTTTAACCAAAGCCAATTTCGTCAACCCTAGCCAACCAAACCGAGCTCCCTTAAATAGAGCTCATGGCTGAACTAGCTGTCCAACACTAGTCGACTGGTTCCAAACAAATCCGAACATTACAGCCCAACGTTAGAATTCCAGCCGACACCAGTCGACTACACAGGGGATCAGTCGATTGATCTTTCTGTGCCTTACACTAGTCGACTGCTACAAGCCGCAGTCTACTGCCCAAACCCTAACCCCTATGGTTTCCTTTTCCGAGTACAATTATCTCAGCACTCGGATCCTCACGACTCAGCTGACTCTTCACTTAGCGGCCTCGACCTATTGCCTTCAAGTCTTCTTCGACTTTGGCTCTCATCCCTCAGATGCATACGAGCCCGTGACTCTTCCTCATGTCATCCTTCGTGTATGACTCGAAGTGTGCTTCGCTTGGCTCATCGTTCCTGCTTTGTCCACATCCCTCGGATGCATACAAGCCCATGACTTGTCTCCTCATGCCATCCTTCAGCAGACCCGAAGCCATCCAGCTAAGGCTATGTGTATCCTGCAAATCTGCATGCTCACGTACACATATCAAATACAAGGGTAAACCTAAATTAAACCCTTTGCCCAAACATTAAAACACATGGTCACTCCGGACCATAGATTGCTCCAACAATCTCCCCTTTTTGATGTTTGGAAATCCGTTTAAGTTAGGAAAAACAAATAGCAAATATAATGCTAAATAAACATTTAGACTTACGTTGCCAAGGCTACACCTTAGATTTATACCGTCAATGCATATGCAATGCAAACATGCATGGATCCTATCATAAGACATCTCCACACCTAAACTCTCCAATGAGTTAGGATTTTTACCAACCGGGCTTTTTAAGAACCTTTCTAAGGCTCCCCCTACATTGGACTTACAAAGTCTTTTTAAGAACCTCTCCAAGGTTCCCCCTTTGCCGATAAATGAGCAACAATGCTCTCCCTTTACCTAAGCTCCCCCTTAACCTAAGATTTCGTGCAAAGGCATGTTTGGTTTCCCACTTAAACCTAACACTTTTCCCCCTTTGCCACACATCGAAAAGGCTCCAAAAATATATCAATTATTGGATCCTTTAACCTCTAATGATCATAAACGTTGTGTATTAACACCCCATAAGATTATACACTTGTTTTACATTATTAAAATATTTTTCGACTGCTGAAAAATAGTTTTAGCCTATATCAGTCGACTGATACCTATCGAAAAATCATATAGTAGCTAGTCTGTCTCTAGACAACACTGTTACCAGTCGATAACCCCCTAAGCCAGTCGACTGATGTCCTGATTTTAGTTTTTTTAGCATTTTGAACCCAATTTCAGAAATGCATAACTAATTTCACATATCTCCAAAAATTCTCAAATTTTGTGGAAAAATTTATGGTGCCCGTGTTTACTTGAGAAAAATACATTCAAAAATATATCTATCACTAATCACAAGATTGATAGAAAATCCAAAAACTATCTAAATGGTTCAATTGAACCTTGACCTAAGTCCTAGTTTTGGCGTCCTCTTGATATATCTACCCATACCAAACCATAATGCATCCCTAGCATTGGTTTATATATCATCTATACATTAAAACCCAAATTTCATGCAATATGACCCTAATATCATATTTTCATGCATGGAACTCAATTCCAATGTGCCAAATCCCTAGGATTGAGACTCAAGTCCATCTCCAAATCCTTTGGCACACTTCATGATCTATCTAGAATTCCGGGAGAAATCCTCCCGAGATCCATTGACCATGAGTCCCAACTTGACTCCTAGAGCTCCCCTTGAACTTTTAGCCTTAGCCACCTCCCTAGGTGACTCTTCTACAAACACAAGGTCACATCTGTGTATCTCCGGTGACTTTTGGCCTTCAAACCTAACCTTTTTGACCTTGGACACCTTCTCCTTAGTTAAGTTCTTCTTTTTCCCTTTAAATGGCTTTCCCTTGCCATTCTTGGGCTTCCCTTGCTATAGTCATATGACAACCTTGCATATGACTTCTCCATAGCATTGGAGAATTTAGATCGGTATCCTAGACTCGATCTATCATTGTTGGATTTTTGACCACCCAACATCATACCTAAACCCTTAGACCCAATAGTGAATCTATCTAGGATTTTCTCTAATTTATCAAGATTTGCCCTCAAAGCTTGATTTTCCCTTTCTAGGCTTCTAAACCTAGAATCAACATGTCCACCTTGGACATTCCTAGACCTACCAATTTGTCTAGGCATATGTCTCCCTTTTTTAGGATTAATGTCTTTGTCCTTAAGTCTAAAGGTTTGAGGTTTATCATGATGCATGAATTGCCTAGGATTTTGATATGCAACATTAACCCTATTTTTATCATGATATCTAAAACCAAAATTATGCATGAGTAAATAATTTTTATTATTTCTATCATGCATAGAGGAATTTAAATTTGAATTATATTTCAAATTAAAGTTAGGGATTACCTCCCTTACCCTTGTAGCTCCCCCTTGATGTGAGCTCCTCTTCTTCTCCTTCTTCTCCCACTTCCTCAAATGCTCCAATTTCTTGAATTTTTCTTTCTTTGAATATTTGGTGTGGTAGTGTCCTAGCTCACCACACGTGAAGCATCTTATATGCTTCTTCTCCTTCTTTACTCCATCCCTACAACTCATGTTAGTTTTCAAGTTAATTGAATTGAGTTTAGGGTTTACCTCCTTTTTACCTAATGGACACTTGTCCTTATAGTGTCCCTTTTGATTGCACCCAAAGCAAATTATGTGATCTTTGGATTTTGTTTTAGTGGAGGTGGAGGCTTCTTCTTACTTCGGTGTTGAGGGTGGTCTCTCTTCCCCCTCAATCCTTGAAGTGGAGACTTCATCTTCATCCTTTGATGAAGTGGATGATTCTTCTTCATCTTGTGCCACTTGACTTGAGGAGGTGGATAATTCCTCATCTTCTTTCTTCTCCTCTTCAGATGTTGAGCTTTTTTCCTCATCCGAATTGTTCACTTCTTCTTCTTCTTGGACCAATAAGCCCATCTCCTTAGGCTCTTCTTCTTATGTAGGTTTTTGATGAAGAGCAATCACTTTGCTCCATAGTTCATGAGCACACTTGTACTCACCTACACGACTAATTATATCATTAGGCAAAACATTAAGTAAAATTGATATTACCTTATCATTTGCCCGTGATTGTGTTTGTTGCTCCTCATTCCCATATCGTGGTCGGAGCTTTTTCCTGTGTTTATCTTTCGGGGCTTCAAATGATTCTTCAATGGCGATCATTAGATCCCAATCCATGTTGAACCACGTCTTTGTCTGCATCCTCCAATAGTCAAAGCTCTCGTGATCGTAAGGAGGTGGAACATTGATGTCGTCCCCTAAGCGTTCTTCAAACATCATTTCCTCTAGCCTCTTGCTCTCCCGGCGGTTAGTTCGTCCCACCCCGGCTCTGATACCACTGGTTGTAGATCAGTGCGCCGGCAAGAGGGGCGTGAATAGCCGATCACCTACTTGATTCGCTGATTCTTCATACACATGTTAGCGTGCGCAAGCGGAAATATCAACTACAAATTAAAACAATGCTAACACCAAACCTTTACGTGGTTTAGAGATGATACTTCTACTCCAAGGCTATACGTAAGGTGGACGATCCTGATCCATCGGTGGATGAGTCCTCGGAAGACCTCCAGCTAGCTCGCGCAGCTCCTTGTGGGTGGAGAAACCTCACCACAACTCGCACAAGACTCCTGAGCACAAAGACTACTAATTGGCCTTTAACCAAAGCCAATTTCGTCAACCTAGCTATCCAAACCGAGCTTCCTTAAATAGAGCTGATGGCTGAACTAGCAGTTACCAGTCGACTGGTGCCAACACCAATCGACTGGTTCCAACAGAATCCTAACGTTACAGCCCAACGTTAGAATTCCATCCGACACCAGTTGATTGCACAGAGGATCAGTCGATTGATTTTTTTGTGCCTTACACCAGTCGACTGCTACAAGTCATAGTCGACTACTCAAACCCTAATCCTAGGGTTTCCTTTTCCGAGTATAATTCTCTCAGCACTAAGACCCTCATGACTCAGCTGACTCTTCCCTTAGCAGTCTCAACCTATTACCTTCAAGCCTTCTTCGACTTTGGCTCTCGTCCCTTGGATGTATACAAGCCCGCGACTCGTCCTCATGTCATCCTTCGCGTATGCCAGAAGTGTTCTTCCCTCGCCTCATCGTTCCTACTTTGTAAACGGTCCCTCGAATGCATACAAGCCCACGGCTTGTCTCCTTATGCCATCCTTCACCGGACCTGAAGACGTCCAGCTAAGCCTATGTGTATCCTACAAATCTGCACACTCACATACACATATCAAATACAAGGGTAAACCTAACTTAAACTCTTTGCCCAAACATCAAAACACATGGTTACTCCGGACCATAGATTGCTCTATCACTTTTAACAAGCTCCTATCAACTACAATTTTCTTTCTAATATATGTTATATGACACTTTCTTATGCTACCAAATAGTATCATAGGTTTACTAGCTAAATTCTCGATTTCTCATTACAGTAAGAAGTAGGATATGATCTAGAGTTAACTTCCTCAACATATGACGTCTTGCAATTTTATTCTCAATGTACTGCAAGGTTCTCTTTGTCTATTCAACAAGCTGAGATAGCTTATTTAGGTTAAGGCGTGCACATTACTTTTATTTGTATGACAACATTTAGTGTTTTAATATATAGTAATTTAGTAATTTAGGTTTCATGTTTAGACATAATGAAAATCTTAAAAGAGTGTTAATCTTCATTCTGTTCTCCTCCAATTCGCAATAACTGACTTGCCTATGTACTATTCAATTTTATTTCTCTTAATCTATTGATGTGAGCTTTCCCTGTTGAATTGGAAATTAGTTTTGGGTGTTTGGATTTTGATCTAGCTTAGGGAGGAGGAGCATTCTTTGTTATAGTTGGATACATTTAAGGGGGTACTTCTTACTTAATTTTATAACTCTGTTTACCTTTAAATGCATGATTATTTTATTATTTGAGTAGGATTATTTACTTTAACTCTATTGTACTTGTTTTTTTTGCTTGACCTTTGAGTAAAAATCAAGGTTTTCAATTATACAGTCTTAACTCTTATTTTTTATCTAAAAAGTATCGCTTGTACGTGTGTACTTTAGATCTATCATGTGACATATATAGGGTTTAATTAGCATTAGATATATCCTACCTAATAGATTAGTGCATATTTATTTACTTTGATGTTAATTAGATATTTGTGTCAATCATTCATTGCATAAATGGTTGACCTGATTGAGTTAATGTACATTGGTATCATGCACTATATTACAGTACCATGGGATAGAGGCCACATTGCACTTTATTCCTAGAGTAGAGGTACACTCCTTCTAGGATTTTGATATAGAGCAGTTGTGCTTCTCATTTTCTTGGGATTCGGGATTGAGGTGATTCTTCCATAGAATTGAGGTGATTCTCCCAGCATCCTGTCTGCTTCCCCTTTTCTTGGGATTTGGGATTGAGGTGATTCTCTCAGGTATTGAAATGATTCTCCCAGCATCCCATCCACTCAGCTACTCAGAGGAGATGGTTATGAGAGTGCGTATACTTGTCATAGCCCTTACATAGTCGGTCGCACAGATGTGATGTGATGGTTATTATATTGGTGAGTAGGGGTAACACATGTCATTACATTATTTGCATATGATGCATTTTGTCTTTGTTTTAGTTATGCTTGTTGCACATAATAGACATGCATATATGGATTTGATTTACATTTAGGCTACGTTTGGTAGGGTGTAATCCACCCTGTAATGTAATCGAGATTACATTACAAGTTGGATTCCTTTGTTTGGAATCACTTTAAGATTGTAATGTAATGTAATCTCGATTACAAAAGAGGTTGATGATTTGTAATCTGGATTACAAACCAAAACCTCCGTAATCTGGATTACATTACAGCTTGTAAAGTCGTCGGTCGGGCGGTGACAGTCATTGGTCGCCGCCAACTGGCCGCCGGCCGCCCGGCCGGCCGCCGGCGGCGGTCGCCGGCGACCACAGCCGCCGGCCGGCCGCCGCCGTCGGCCGGCCGCCGACCGCCGGCCAGCGACTGCCGCCGGCGACCGCCACCGCCGCCGGCGGTGATGGACCCAAAAGAGGTGTCACGAAAGTGGGTCTCAAATTTAGATATTTATAAAGCTGGAAACCCTTTTTGCAATCAAATAATAAAAGCGTAGTAAATGGGCCACAGGTCGTATTTTTCCAAGGGCTAGTTGAAGTTGTTCGATTCGTGCTCGAGTTTATGCGTCGTTAATATTTTTTTGGGTTTCAAATAGAATTTGGGTTTTGGTTGCAATATGAAATGGCAATGCAACGAAAAGGAAATGAGAGCGCATGGAAATGTAAGAAACTTGACTAAGTGGACATCTACAAAATAAAAGGCAACTAATGCAATCTAACAATTTGAAACTTGATCAACCAAGACACTAAATCGACTCTGTAACAATCTGATATGAAGCGCAAACTAAACGCAGAGTA
Organism: Boesenbergia rotunda; assembly: GCA_024364735.1. Classification (NCBI taxonomy): domain Eukaryota; kingdom Viridiplantae; phylum Streptophyta; class Magnoliopsida; order Zingiberales; family Zingiberaceae; genus Boesenbergia; species Boesenbergia rotunda. The sequence continues at coordinate 48,277 of JAGFNQ010004249.1, read as the reverse complement.
AATGAATCTAACCAAAGTTTAGCAATCCAAAACAAATCAGTGTGAAGATTCTGCCGAACACTAACTTGATACTAAGTACAAGCAACAAACTTGACACCAAAAGTTGGAACTAAATTCAATTCATTTAACTGATACAAGGCAACGAATGTAGAGCAAATGGATTGAATGCAGAATTCAAAACACAAATGAATGCAAAAAGAAACAAAAGAATCTGAGCACAATTTCAGATCGGCAACTGAATTGCAGTACTAATTCAAAGGCAGAGATAAAAAAAAAATGCAGGATTTTAACAATCTGAGGAAATTATGCAATGACCAATTGAAGGCTGAAACTAACAATTGCAGCTGAACTGAAGTAACGAATGGAGAAGTCCAAAAAGCTGAAGAGACACTACAGATTACTTGGCACAAAAATTCAGACACAACAACTGGCCGAAAACTTGCAGATTTGAGCTGAATTGCAGGCATCGATTTGATGTTCAGAAATGAAATGCAGAACAAATCAGAAGATTAAACTTCAGAAAACAACTGGGTTCATAATCTCACAAAGTAAACTGAAACAAGTTCACAAAATCTAGGTTCGAAGAAGATTAAGACAGACTGATGTTTTCTTGCTACAAACTTAAGAAGCTGTAAACTAAATTTGCTGAAACTGAAAACTGTAATTCAGAAACAAAATCTGATCCACAAACACTAAAGTGTAAATCAACTGAAATTAAACCTAAGAATTCGCTAACAAGCAAGCTAACTTCTTAATTTGCAGAATTGGAACTGATTTAAGAAGGGACAAATCCAAAAACTAAGCTTACTGAGCTGGAAATTTCAGAAACAGGGAAAAATCTGATACGCAGCTATAGCAAATTGATACGCAAGCAAAACAACAGGAAATAAATTGAATTCAAATCCAAATGTTCACTGATCGAATTCACTAGCTAATTACTTGCAAAATTAAAGCCTAATTGAAAACAGAACAATTAAGAAAAGGAATTTGACAGCTACTGATACGAGACAAAAACAGAAATTAAAGCAGTGATTGAAATTACAGCTAAACAAAAGAAATGCGTTTAAAACTAAGCCTCGATCCTTCCCATGTTTCAAGATCTCCTTGTTCGTCACGCAAGGGCAAGTCATGAACCCCTTCAACTCGCAAATCGCTGGGAAAATTAGATCCAATTCAGATCTGCTCAAACTCTGCTCAGTCTCTGAAGAAACAATCTGATCTCCTCAATCTCCTTGTGCCGTGATGCGATGATGATTTGGAAATGATCAGATTACCCAAAGGACCCCTCCAGGTAATTCAGATGGTTGGAAATGGTACACAAACTCGATCCAAGCGATCAGATTACAGATTTGACGAAACCCTCAATCATCTCTGTTTTGGCCGAATTTGAGCTGGAAACTTCATGGAGAAAACTTCCCAACGATTCAGATCTAAATCCAAGGTCTAAATCGAGTTGGCCACGCCTTCGGATGGAGAAATCTACGAACGGAATGAAGAACAAGTGAAAAGGAACGAAGAACAGCTACGAACTGGCGAAGACGCGACCACAGAAATCGGGAGCTGATTACAGTTTAAGTAGTTTAACAGTGGACGGTTCAGATCATTCAGCGCTCATCCAACGGTTGATCTTCATCCGATTTGGCTCAAAATTCCCAGATCTTGATCAGAGGTCAGGATCATCCTCAGGGTAGCTCGGATCTGCCAGATCTACAACGGATGGCTCAGATCAAGCTAATCTTTGAATGAATGGTCTAGATCGCTCTGATCGTGATCCAACGGCTAGATGATCTCCGATTGGGCTGAAACTTTCAGATCTTGATCTGATCGCTTGATTAGCCTTAATCCCAGCTCGGATTGATCAGAAGTTCTCAGATGGTCTAGATCTAACCGTTCTTGCATCGGACGGTCCATATGAGTCGACACTTGATCACTTGATCCAATCCACTTTTTACTCAACCTTGACCCAACATAACCTAGGTCCACGATCCTTCCAAGCCTACAAAAGTAGATCAAAAATTTAGTGACAAATACAACTCAAATATATCTAAATTTGCAATTAGGTCCAAAAAGAGTATAAATCCTAAAACCTAGGGTAAATCCACAATTACACAAGTAAAATATGGGTCAAACACGGATTTAAGCATATAAAATGATCAATAAAATGACACTTATCAACTCCCCCACACTTAAGCTTGAGCGTCTCGCGAAAAGTACTAACTATGTATCCCCTAGCTTTTCTTAAACATAAGTAGAAGCAATTGAAAAGAAATTACCTAGGGTTGTTAATTCTCAAAAATCTAAGCTCTATGGATTAATATCATATCCTTAAATCAACAACTTAGCAATTTCAACCTTCATGATTCATTGAGATGAATTTCACTCATTAAACCTCTCAAGGGAAACTTTTGGTGGCTCTCTTCCTAAGTTCTAAGTACATGATGAAAATGGAGCTCACTCATACACACATGCTTCTTGCACTACCATAGGCTTGCTTATTATCTACTCTCCACCATTATTCATAATTTGAATCAATCATCTATAAAAGTTTATTCAAAAGTGAAAGACATATGAAATGGTAGAAATGAAATAAAAGCCAAGTAAATAGCAAATTTGAATGAGTGGAAGACTTGGATGTTCAAGGATATTCTTGATGCATTTCTGCCCTCCCTTCAGTCCTTATAATGACGTCAAAGTGGGATGAAATGAGGCTTTGACATTGCCCTTCAAAAATCTTATGAAAAGAATTCATCAACTCCTTTGTGCCAATTCCACTCTTGCGTGCCATTTTGACTCTTTCTCTTTTCTTTTCTGTTTTCTTTTCTTTTCTTTTCTCTAATGAAATCAGAATGTATTGGAACAGATCTTCAATTTGGATGAGAGTATCTTCACTAATTTCATGGTGCCGAAACTCAATGGTGTGCCACTTGGTCTCCTTTGTGTTTTTTTTTTCTGTTTTTCTTCCTTTTTCAAACTGTTTTTTTTCCTTCCAGCTGCTGATTTCTTGATTTTTCTGCAGCCTCTCTTTGTTCATTTATGACGTGATCAACTTCTCCAAATCCTGATCAGAATCAGTTTCAATCCAATACTACCATGAGCTTCAAATAGGTTGCTACTTGTTAGTTTAACTCTGCATTTAATTCATTTCTGTATTCAATCAGTTCTCTCAGCTCTTCACAGTTTTCTAGCTTCAGAATTCTGTACCAAATGAAGTTCCAACAAGCTGATTGATATCAGATTGTATCTCAATCGATTTGCTAATAAGAATCAATGTGTTTTCCCTTTAATTTCCAGCTCTTCATCTTTTTCATAGCTGCATTTCTACTTCTCAACTTGCTGCCCTCCAATTTCCTGTTCTCCAGAGTTCTTGCTAGTTATTGTTTTAATCCTTGACAGCACCTTTGCATTGGTTTCAATTCAAATCAGTCCAGCATCAGTTCAGATCTGCACAAAATTTTTTTTCTGTTTTGGCACCAAACGCTTCAATTTTTCAGCATTTTTTTTTCAATTCAGTCTTTTAACAATGATGCTAATTTTAACTTCCATGATTCCAACTTCCCAATTCTTAATCCACATCATCTCTAATCCAAGTTAGTCTCACAGAATTTTGTCTCTTTTCCTTGGCACAGTTTTTTTTTCTTCTTTCATTTGTGTGTCATTTTTCTGTTTTTTTTTCTCATTGCAGATTTTTTTTTTGTGTGGGTCTTCAAAGAATGATGAGAAATCTAAATGCCTCAATTACTTCCATACTCAACCACTCCTTCTTAGCACCAAACTCCCTCAACTTGGCACCTTTTGGCTTCAACTCAAAATAAAATGAATCTTTTTGATACAAAATGTTTCCATCACACTAGCCACTCCCCCACACTTAATCTTTTGTCCATCTCGGGCAAAATAACATCAAAGAACATCCCCAAACAAACAAGTCCCTGTAAAAGCATGGTTAAGAGTAGAAGATAAGGAAAGAAAATAGAATGAACATGAGTATTGCCAAAAATTGATATGGAAAGGTAAACAAATTTATTAGCCTCTATAGATGTGATCCAATCATTGAAATATGATTTTGAAAGAACTTAAGCAAGTTCTAGAGTACAATCACATGTATGTGTCACAAAAATAAGGCTAACCCTCTCTAGGTACAAATAATTCATCTCAAGTCCGCAATCAAGAATCCATGGCCAAGTAGTACTCAAGCATCCAAGATTTCATCCATGAGCTCAAATCTAAAGTTTTAACAACCAAATTTAATTTGTTTTCAAAAGACTCTAAAATGTTATCAAAACAACCTAGAGGGATACATTTATTCCTACTCATGAAGAAAAAGTGCCAAAAGACATAAAATGGTATTTACAATGTCTATTTATTCATTCTACTCTACTCACGCATTTATTAGCAAGAATTCTTTTTTTAAAAGAAACTTCTACTTAGAAAGAATATAAAAATGAAATAAGAAATGAAAGAAAATGCAAGAAGGAACAAACTCCCCTTTATTTCTGGCGGTCGGAGTCTATCAAGAAATAATCTCCATCGTGATAATGGAGGAGTAGGAGTAGTTGAAAATATTTCCTTCATTTGCTCAATTTTATTTTGCATGATTCCCCCACACTTAAACATTACCACAAATTGTTCAGGTGGCCGTAGGTGATTTAGGTACAAGATCCAATGTAGAGGTGGAGTGCTATGAGTCAAAGCAGAATAAACTCCTCCCTCTTGATGCTTCTTGAAAATCCCTCCAGGAGGTTGGAGACTGTTTAAATGGAGCACCCACTCCAGAAGTCGTCTGGATCCTGCAAAACCATGTAAGACCTTTCTCAAGCGTGCAGGGTAATATAAAAGTGTAATACCATCAATCTCTAAATGAAATGTATCCAAAAATCCATCATATCCAATAAAATCAATTTTTGGTACCTCAGTAAATTTTTCACAAGTAGTTTCTACATAAGATATATCAAGGAAAGTTTCACAGTCAATAAAATCAATCTCTGGTACCTCCATAAGTTTTTCCCACTCAATTTCAGCATAAGATATAGCAAGAGATTCTTCACAATAAACAACTTCAATTTCAGGTTCTTCTAAAAATTTTTCACAATTAGAATCCATCAAAGGTATATCAAGAAATGTTTCACAGCCAATAAGATCAAGCTCGGGTATCTCCATAAGTTTTTCACACTCAATTTCAGCATAAGAAATAGCAAGAGATTCTTCACAATAAACAACTTCAATTTCAGGTTCTTCTAAAAAATTTTCACTATCAGCATAATATGTATCAAGAATATCATCATAACAAACAACATCAATTATAGGTTCCTCTAAAATTTGTTCGCAACCCATATCTACAAGAGATGTATCAAGTAATGCATTACAACCAAGAAAATTAATTTTTTGTACCTCTATTGGATTTGCACAAGCAGTTTCTACACAAGGTATATCAATAAATTCATCATAACCAATAAAGTCAGCACTAGGTACCTCGCTGAATTTTTCTGAACAAAGAGGAGAAATACTTACCTGAGCGTGCTGAAGAATACCTGGAGGTTCTACAAGAGTAGATGTATCCATGGCCTCCTCCTGGTCAAGTACACGCTCCTCTTCAGCCTCAAGCTCTGGTGGACACTCAACTGGAGTAGGTGATCCTTGGGTTCTTGCTTCCACCATGCAAGTCCCTACACTTTCTGGCCTAACCTCTAAATCAGTCAATGATGGTGGTCCCTGGGGCTCTGTGCAATCCCCTACACCTGTAGAATCCTCTCCTATGCATGCTTCTTCAGTAATTTCTGCAGCAACAATATTAGAAAAATTAGGACAATCAATAACACTATCATCACAAAATAAAAGATGAGAAGGGTCCTGTAGTGCTTCAGAATCCTCTTCTTGAGCTGAAACATTTGGAATTGAATTTTGAACAAGAACTTCAAGAGGAATGCATGCTGTAGGTTTCCGAATTTTGATGACTTCTTCTTCTTCTTCTTCTATCAACCTCCAAATTAGTTCACGATCATACCCCTTAAAATCCTGAGTAGCCTGAGGAGACAATTGTCCTTCTTCTTCTGTTTGATTCATTTGATCAACTAATTTTTCAAGGCATCTTCCAAGGTTTTGAAGCTTGGTATAGAACTACTGTTGGTCTTGAAATGTAGCAAAAGGCTGCTGAAGACCATGAGTAGGCTGTGAATTCTGAAATGGCAGCTATTGGGGCTGATCAAATGGTTGAATAGGCTGATTAAACTGTGAAAATTGGGCTGGAATGATGATTGAATTTGCTGAGAATTGTAGCCCTGGAAATCTTGGATCTGAGGTTGAAATTGTGGTGGTGAAAATTGAAATTGCGTGGGCTGAAAATTCTGGTTGCAAGGCTGGAAAATCTGGTTACAAGGGTGAAATTGCTGAATTGGTTGCTCAAAATTCTGGAATTGTGGCTGCCCATTTTGAAAATTCTGACTTGGCTGAAAATTTTGCTGAAATTGTTGAACTTGTGGCTGAAAAAATGATTAGGTTGCTGAAAATTCAAATAGGGCTGTTGAAAATCTTGATTTGGTTGCTGATATTGTTGGAATTGTTGACATGGCTGCTGGTAAGTAGATGAGAACATTCCGAACTGGCAGTCCTGTCACAAAACAAACAAGAAAAATGGCAGCACCCGTATACAAAAAAATAAATCACAAGAAAATAGAATCAAATGATATGCCCATAAGCACACAAGCAAAAATCAAACAAATCAACTAGTTGCTTCCCCGGCAACGGCGCCAAAAATTTGATGGACCCAAAAGAGGTGTCACAAAAGTGGGTCTCAAATTTAGATATTTACAAAGCTGGAAACCCTTTTTGCAATCAAAGAATAAAAGCGTAGTAAAGGGGCCACAGGTCGTATTTTTCCAAGGGCTAGTCGAAGTTGTTCGATTCGTGCTCGAGTTTATGTGTCGTTAATATTTTTTTGGGTTTCAAATAGAATTTGGGTTTTGGTTGCAATATGAAATGGCAATGCAACGAAAAGGAAATGAAAGCACAAGGAAATGTAAGAAACTTGACTAAGTGGACATCTACAAAATAAAAGGCAACTAATGCAATCTAACAATTTGAAACTTGATCAACCAAGACACTAAATCGACTCTGTAACAATCTGATATGAAGCGCAAACTAAACGCAGAGTAAATGAATCTAACCAAAGTTTAGCAATCCAAAACAAATCAGTGTGAAGATTCTGCCGAACACTAACTTGATACTAAGTACAAGCAACAAACTTGACACCAAAAGTTGGAACTAAATTCAATTCATTTAACTGATACAAGGCAACGAATGTAGAGCAAATGGATTGAATGCAGAATTCAAAACACAAATGAATGCAAAAAGAAACAAAAGAATCTGAGCACAATTTCAGATCGGCAACTGAATTGCAGTACTAATTCAAAGGCAGAGATAAAAAAAATGCAGGATTTTAACAATCTGAGGAAATTATGCAATGACCAATTGAAGGTTGAAACTAACAATTGCAGCTGAACTGAAGTAACGAATGGAGAAGTCCAAAAAGCTGAAGAGACACTACAGATTACTTGGCACAAAAATTCAGACACAACAACTGGCCGAAAACTTGCAGATTTGAGTTGAATTGCAGGCATCGATTTGATGTTCAGAAATGAAATGCAGAACAAATTAGAAGATTAAAATTCAGAAAACAACTGGGTTCATAATCTCACAAAGTAAACTGAAACAAGTTCAAAAAATCTAGGTTCGAAGAAGATTAAGACAGACTGATGTTTGCTTGCTACAAACTTAAGAAGTTGTAAACTAAATTTGCTGAAACTGAAAACTGTAATTCAGAAACAAAATCTGATCCACAAACACTAAAGTGTAAATCAACTGAAATTAAACCTAAGAATTCGCTAACAAGCAAGCTAACTTCTTAATTTGCAGAATTGGAACTGATTTAAGAAGGGACAAATCCAAAAACTAAGCTTACTGAGCTGGAAATTTCAGAAACAGGGAAAAATCTGATACACAGCTACAGCATATTGATACGCAAGCAAAACAACAGCAAATAAATTGAATTCAAATCCAAATGTTCACTGATCGAATTCACTAGCTAATTACTTGCAAAATTAAAGCCTAATTGAAAACAGAACAATTAAGAAAAGGAATTAGACAGCTACTGATAGAGACAAAAATAGAAATTAAAGCAGTGATTGAAATTACAGTTAAACAAAAGAAATGCGTTTAAAACTAAGCCTCGATCCTTCCCATGTTTCAAGATCTCCTTGATCGTCACGCAAGGGCAAGTCAAGAACCCCTTCAACTCGCAAATCGCTGGGAAAATTAGATCCAATTCAGATCTGCTCAAACTCTGCTCAGTCTCTGAAGAAACAATCTGATCTCCTCAATCTCCTTGTACCGTGATGCGATGATGATTTGGAAATGATCAAATTACCCAAAGGACCCCTCCAGGTAATTCAGATGGTTGGAAATGGTACACAAACTCGATCCAAGAGATCAGATTACAAATTTGACGAAACCCTCAATCATCTCTGTTTTGGCCGAATTTGAGCTGGAAACTTCATGGAGAAAACTTCCCAACGATTCAGATCTAAATCCAAGGTCTAAATCGAGTTGGCCACGCCTTCGGATGGAGAAATCTACGAACGAAATGAAGAACAAGTGAAAAGGAACGAAGAACAGCTACGAACTGGCGAAGACGCGACCACAGAAATCGGGAGCTGATTACAGTTTAAGTAGTTTAACAGTGGACGGTCCAGATCATTCAGCGCTCATCCAACCGTTGATCTTCGTCCGACTTGGCTCAAAATTCCCAGATCTTGATCAGAGGTCAGGATCATCCTCGGGGTAGCTCGGATCTGCCAGATCTACAACGGATGGCTCAGATCAAGCTAATCTTTGAATGAATGGTCTAGATCGCTCTGATCGTGATCCAACGGCTAGATGATTTCCGATTGGGCTGAAACCTTCAGATCTTGATCTGATCGCTTGATTAGCCTTAATCCCAGCTCGGATTGATCAAAAGTTCTCAGATGGTCTAGATCTAACCGTTCTTGCATCGGACGGTCCATATGAGTCGACACTTGATCACTTGATCCAATCCACTTTTTACTCATCCTTGATCCAACATAACCTAGGTCCACGATCCTTCCAAGCCTACAAATGTAGATCAAAAATTTAGTGACAAAACAACTCAAATATATCCAAATTTGCAATTAGGTCCAAAAAGAGTTAAATCCTAAAACCTAGGGTAAATCCACAATTACACAAGTAAAATATGGGTCAAACACGGATTTAAGCATATAAAATGATCAATAAAATGACACTTATCAGGCGGTCGCCGGCAGGCGGCGGTCGCCGGCAGGCGGCGGTCGCCGGCTGGCGGCGGTCGCCGGCAGGCGGCGGTCGCTGACAGGCGGCGGTCGCCGGCGTTCGCCAGCCGGTCAATGGTCACCGGCCGCCCGGCGACGGTCGTCGGTCGTCAATCTTGATTACATTATAGGATGGATTGTCCCTCACCAAACAAAAGAATCCAACTTGTAATGGTTATCAAAGATTACATACAACTCATTACCAATCATAACAATGTAATCAAGATTACATTACATTATAAACGATTACATTACAGACCGGATTACATTACCCCCTACCAAACGTAGCCTTAGTATGTGATCTAGAAATGTTAAGTAGCATGAGTAGCTTATTGATTTGGTATAGAAATTTTTGATCATGCCCTCAAATGTTATATGGATTGTCAGTATGTTTATGTATTTATTTATTCTCTTATTCTGATGACTGTATACTTTGTTACTACTAGCTTGATTTACCTTACTTACACCATCTATTTATCTATCCGTTATACTTGTAGAGTTTGAGCCCGGACTCACTACCCCTTGCCTCTATTTTTATTTCATGTAATAAATAATTGCATCTTATGCCTCCTATTCCGGAAGGAGTCGTCGACGATGGCCAGTCACTAAGGTTCTGCCCGCGAGAATGTTTCTATGCCGAGGAGGAACTTGGGGTCCTGCGAAGTTAACACAAGCGTTAGGGGACACGCCGGCAGGGGTCCGGCAGAGTCCACTCCGACGCTCAAGTTAGTAGGTCATCCGAAGATTAGTGGTAGTGAGAAAGAAAGATAGTATATAGAATCAGAGAGCGTAAACCCCCTTACCGGAGGGGTTGATCTACCTTTTGTACCAATGACGACAGGATAGACGTGGCCCTCGATTGGTGCCACATCTCCGATGCATAAGCCACGTCCCCCTCCTCTTTCGGTGGTTATGGGAAATCCTTTGAAATAGTCTGCGCCGTTATCAGCTTCTGCCCATTTCGAGATTCAGGGGTTGTGAAGACTTTTCATGACGGGGGTGCTTATCTGTACCTCGAGGGTGGGGTTAGGGTCTGAGGTCAGTTATTGCGGGGACTCCACCCCCCGAGGAGAGCTCGGGGTCTTCATGCGTCATAGCTCCCGATGTGCTTTCGGGACTGATAAGGCTCGCGTGTCGTACCGCAAGTATCAAATACAATGTAAGTATCGAACTGCTCTAAACTAATGTAGCATAGAGTAACTCGAGTCATCTCCCAACGAATATAGTTGGTACATGATAATTCTCAGAATTGTATGTTATTGCTTTTGGGTTTTGGATATGAAATTGAGTTTTGGATTTGAGAGCTATGACTACGAAATGAATAGCAAAGCAAATATGAAATCTAGTTCTAATTGATAGAAGACAATGCAAGTAAAGAAATCTAAATTAACCTAACTACAATTGCAGCAAAGAAAAGGGCAATATGAAAGAAGCATTCAAGAAATAAAATATCAACGAAACCTAGACATGGAGCAAATCCTACAACAATAAAGAAATCTAATTTTACCTAACTTAATTGCATGTAATGAAGTACAAGAACATAAAGCAATTAAAAGAAACAAGACAAGCAAGAATTAAGCAAAACCAGAGACATGAAATTAAACCTAACTATAGAAACATATTGTCGAACAACTTGTAAGCAGTATTTAAAATGACCTAAGTGCGTGCCACTCGAAAATATGAGAGATCAAATTTGATACAAACTTCAACAATCACATTCGACAATCAACAAGCAACAAATAACAACTCAAATTAATGAAACTAATTAAACGATCTGAACCCAATCTGATGAAGAATTGCTGTGAGAAGCTGCTGAATAAAAGCTGTGAAGGAATGTGGCTGCCGGCTGTGAAGAATGAATTGCTGAAACTGAATTTCTGAAACTGAATCGCTGAAAGGGATAACTTGCTGGGAAGAAACTGCTATGAAGGAAGGAACTGTGGCTACTAGAGTTGGCGTCTAGGGTTCCCTGATGGAGCTTGAATCCGGTCGGCGGTGAGAGTGGAATGAAGGTCAGCTAGGGTTCGGAACCCCGGGCCCTAGATCTGGTGCGATGGCTGCGATGAAGTGGATAATCCCCTTTCGCCCCTCTCCGCTCCCGAGCAACCGCATCGAGAGTGAGATGGCAAGGAGAGGGAATGGAACTCCGGCCGGCGGCGATGAAGATGGAGATGGAGATGATGGTGAGGTAGAGGTCGGTCGGCGGCGAGATGAAGATGAGGAAGATCGCCGCTAACCCCTTTGGTGGTGAGGAGAATGGAGGAAGAAGATGCAATCGGGATCCGCGTGTGTGTGGTCGTCCCCCCCTGATGAACTGCCCGTGAGGCTTTTTGTGTGTAACCCTTTGGTTCGACTTAGCGGTTTGGTTCGGTCCAGCTTTGGGTTCGGTCAGCCAAGCCAGCTTCAGCGGTTCGATCAGCTTCAGCCCAGCAATTGGATTCAATCAGCCTTGGGTTCGGTCCAGTCAGCCAAGCCAGATCTCACAGTTTTGGATCAGCCCGCCTTTGGTTCAGCCTCTGGTTCGGCCCAGCTCTTGGTTCAGCCAAATTATGATGGAAACAACAGACGGCTGAGATCAATCTGACGTCATCCAACGGTCGGATCTCTTCAGATCTGAACCAAACTCTACAGATCCCAATCAATGGTCCTGATCTACCTATCCCCAGCTCGGATTAACCAGATCAGTGGCGGATGGTCCAAATCTTCCCTTTTCTTGAATGGATAGTCTAGAACATCTTGAGCTTGATCCAACGACCAGACTACTTCTGATTTGGCTGAAATTTTCAAATCTTGATCTATGGTCATGATTGATTCTATCTTGAATTCGGATTGACCAGAAGTTGACCGATGGCTCAGATCTAACTGTTCTCTGGAATGGACAACTCCTATTAATTCAATGCTTGATCCCTTTAATCTGGATTCAATGTTAACTCAAGTCTGACTCGATTTGATCGAAGTCCATTATCATTTGAAGCCTACAAAATGATATTCAAATTTAGTACTAAAAAATATCCCAAATATACAAAGATTTGAATTAAAAGCCAAAATAGAGGAAATACATGGAACCTAATACAATTGCAAACTTAAGCATATAAAATGTGGATCAAACATGGATTTTAGAGCCGAAAATAATCAATAAAATGGTGGTTATCAACTCCCCCACACTTAATTCTTGCACGTCTCTGGCAAGTAAATAAAACTCAAAGAAAACAACATATCTCCCAAACATTACATCCCCTATCAATACTTGAGGAATAATAAAAGAAAATTACTTAAGATCATCAAGTCTCAAGAATACATGTATTTTTGGTTCCAAATCTCACATAAGTTGAAAACATGGTAATTTCATCAACTTGAATAAACTAAGCATGACAAGAACCTCCCAAGATGGATATATGCACTGATGCTCATAAAAATAATAAATATGAAAGTGGAGTTCTCTCAAAACATTCATGACATTGCACTACCAATGCTTGCTTATCTTCTACATCTCCACTACTATAACATATGTACACAAATCAAGAGGACTTGTCAATGAATTATGATGAAACCACTTTCTAACAAGAGAACAAGAATGGTAGATAACAAAGAAGACCATAGAGAGCATGAAAGCATTGGGGTAATTAACATGATGTATACAATCAAACAATAGGCCAAAATAAAAACTCAATCAAACCTCCAACACTTAAAATTCTCCTTGCACATTCTCAATACAATACACAACAACCACTTACAACACTTCTAAAAATGCATGTATGTATCAACAACTTAACTCTTGAGTTTCTCTCAATAAAAATATCAAATGAGTATCAATCAAAAATTCTTTTATGAAAATATTCCTTCTTGTTCATCACTAACAAAAATCCTGAATGCTTGAGAATTTTTCTTTTTCTTTTTTTCACTCTCTTTAATTTCTCATTCTTTTCTTTTTTGTTTTTTTTACTTCTTTTTTTTCATTTCTCTCTTTTTTTTTCTTTTTTTTTCACAGAGAGATTTTTTTTCAAACAAGCATTCGTCCATACACACTTGTCTCCCCCCTCCCACACTTAAAACTTGAGCGTCTCACGAAAACTACTAAATATGTAACAAAGCATGATAACATCTCAAACTTACAATAGTAGAGGCTAATAATAGACAAATAAAAATGTACTCATCATGCAATCACCCCATGCTTTCATCGCATGCTCAAGGAAAGAATAAGCTAACAAAGATATGACATGAGAATATAGTGACAATGAGAAGATCTGAAAGACAATGAAACATGAAAGTAATAAGTGAAATGCTCACTAGAAACAGTAGCAAAGTAGAGGGAAAACTAAGAGTTCAACAAGAAAGGTTGCCTTCATCATATTCATGTAAGCTTATGCTATTATAATTTCAAAAAGAATCAAAGCAAGTTCTAGAGTGTCAAGTATCACAAATGCTATCACACATAAGAGGATTAAGGATAGGCATGGCAATCTCCTCACTAGGTGAACAATAAAATGTCATGCTTAATCCAACAAGATAGAGTCCATCACCACAACAAATGACTAAATGCAATTAATGTCCCCAAGCATACCAAGGAAACCAAAACTCAATAGTCAGACTTAACCCTCTTTTATGATTCTCAAAGCATAATAAAGGAATATGGAGGGAGATACAATTGGAAATTAAGCAAAGTTTATTCAAGACCAAACAAAGTACAGAATGAGGAAACAAAACATGAATGCAAAGTATAAAAGCAAACAAACATGCAAGTATAAACATAAAGAAAAATAAGAAAAGGAACAAACTCTCCTTTATTCCTGGCGGCTGGAGGCGGTTAAGGAGTAGCATCCATCCCGGTAGTGGTGGAGTTTGGGTAGTCGAGGGAGCATTCCTCACGTGATCTATGTCATAGTGCATTGCTCCCCCACACTTGAACTTCACAGAAAAATGTTCATGTGGCCGAAGGCGATTAAGGTGCAAGATCCACTTTAGAGGGTGAGTGCTACTAGTCAAAATAAAAGCAACTCCTCCCTCTTGATGCTTTTTGGAAGTCCTTCCAGGAGGTTGGAGTCTGTTCAGATGGAGCACCCACTCCAGAAGTCTTTGGGACCCTGCAAAACCATGTAATACTGTCTCAAGCGTGCAGGGTAGGAAAGAAGTGTAATAACATCAATCTCTATATAAAAAGAATCCAAAAATGCAGAACATCCAATAAAATCAATTTTTGGCACCTCAATGAATTTTTCACAATTAATATCCACCAAAGGTATATAAAATCAATCTCGGGTACCTCCATAAATTTTTCACATTCAACTTCAACATAAGATATATCAAGAGATTCATCATAATAAACAACATCAATTTCAGGCCCTTCTAAAAATTTTACACAATCCATATCCACAAAAGATGTATCAAGCAATGCATTGCAACCAATGAAATCAACTTTAGGTACCTCCATAAGTTTTTCACATTTAACTTCCGCATAAGATATAGCAAGAGATTCATCACAATAAACAACATCAATTTCAGGTCCTTCTAAAAATTTTTCACAATCCATATTCACAAAAGATGTATCAAGTAATTCACCACATTCAACAAAATCAATTTTAGGTGCCTCTACAAGTTTTTCACAAACAATTTCTTCAAAAGATGTGTCAATAAATTCATCACAAACAATAAAATCAGTTTGAGGTACCTCTATTGATTTTTGCAAAGAAATAGGAAGTATACTTACCTGATCATGCTGAAGAATACCTAGAGGTTCTACAAGAATAGATGTATCCATAGCTTCCTCCCAGTCAAGTACAGGTTCCATCTCAGGCTCAAGTTCTGGTGGGCACTCAACTGGAACAAGTGATCCTTGGGTTCTTGCTTCCACCATGCAAGTCCCTACACTTTCTGGCTTATCCTCTGAATCTTCTAATGTATCAGTTAATGATGGTGGTCCTTGGGGCTCTGTGCAATCCCCTACACCTGTAGAATCATCTCCCATACATGCTTCCTCAGTAATATCTGCAACCACCATATTAGAAAAATTAGGACCATCAATAGCAATTTCATCACAAAATAAAAAATAAGAAGGGTCTTGCAGTGCTTCTGAATCTTCTTCTTGAGCTGAAAAATTTAGAAATGAATTTTGAACAGGAGTCTCCGAAGGTAAATCTGCTGTAGGTGTCCTGACTTTGATGCTTTCTTGTTCTTCCATCAAATTTGCAAGATCACTTGAAGAAGGACTTGGCCATGCACTAGGGTCACCTTGAACTGATATAAAATCAACTCCGGGGCTGTTTTGAATAGGAAAATGGGATGCTGAAAATTTTTCAGGAAATTCGACATTTGGAGAGTTTAAACTTGACACAACCTCTTCATTCCCCAAAGTTAGATCACAATCATGCGTCTCAGAATTAAGAGTAGCTTGAGAAGGTACTTGTCCTGATCTTTGGGCTTTTATTTGATTCATTTGATCAACCAATTGTCCAAGGCGTCTTCCGATGTCTTGAAGCTTTTGTTGTTCTTGAAATGTGACATAAGGTTGCTGAAAATCAAGAGTAGGCTGTGCATTCTGAAATTGGAGCTGTTGGGACTGCTCAAATGGTGGAATGGGCTGATTAAACTGCTGAAAATTGGACTGATAGCAAGGATGATGTTGCTGGAAATTATTGTTCTGAAAATTCTAAAATTGGGGCTGGCATTGTTGATTGAATTATTCAAATGGTTGAGGGTGAAAATTCTGAGTGTCTTGCTGAAAATTCTGACCTTGAAACGGGAAATCTTGCTGAAATTGTTGAAATTGTGGCTGAAAGGATGGTTGAACTTGCTGAGAATTATAGCCCTGAAAATTCTGATTTTGAAATGGTAATGGTTGTAGTGAAGATTGAAACTGAGTGGGCTGAAAGTTCTGATTTTGATATAGGAAAGTCTGAATTGGTTGGAGCCCTTGCTGCAAATTCTGACTTGGCTGAAAATCTTGCTGAAATTGTTGAAATTGTGGATGAAAAAACTGATTTGTTTGCTAAAAATTCGAATAGGGCTGTTGGAAATCTTGATGTGGCTGCTGAAATTGTTGGAAAGGTTGACCTGGCTGAAAATTTGAGTAGGACTGCTGAAAACTCTGAAATGGAGGTTGTCTTTGTTGTGGAGGCTGTTGTGAATTAAAATGATTCTCCCAACTCGAATTGTTAGTAGATGAATAACTGTTGGGTCTTTGTTGGGATTTCAATTGCTTAATCCAATATTTTTACTCCACCAGTGCACTTTTGATCTCTGATTGTTCAGTTGAAAACATTTTGAATCTGCAGTCCTGTCACAAAACAAGTAAAATGGCAGCAGCCGTATACAAAAGATAAAGCAATAAAAAATAGAATCAAAGAATATAATTATCAAGCACCATTACATTCCCCGGCAATGGCGCCAAATTTGATAAGGCTCGCTTGTTGTACCGCGAGTATCAAATACAATGTAAGTATCGAACTGCTCTAAACTAATGTAGCATAGTGTAACTCGAGTCGTCTCCCAATGAATATAGTTGGTACATGATAATTCTCAGGATCATATGTTATTGCTTTAGGGTTTTGGATATGAAACTGGGTTTTAGATTTGAGAGCTATGACTACGAAATGAATAGCAAAGCAAATATGAAATCTAGTTCTAATTGATAGAAGACAATGCAAGTAAAGAAATCTAAATTAACCAACTACAATTGCAGCAAAGAAAAGGGCAATATGAAAGAAGCATTCAAGAAATAAAGCATCAATGAAACCTAGACATGGAGCAAATCCTACAGCATTAAAGAAATCTAATTTGACCTAACTTAATTGTATGTAATGAAGTACAAGAACATAAAGCAATTAAAAGAGACAAGACAAGCAAGAATTAAGCAAAACCAGAGACATGAAATTAAACCTAACTATAGAAACATTTTGTCGAACAACTTGTAAGCAGTATTTAAAATGACCTAAGTGCGTGCCATTCGAAAATATGAGAGATCAAATTTGATACAAACTTCAACAATCACATTCGACAATCAACAAGCAACACATAACAACTCAAATTAATGAAACTAATTAAACGATCTGAACCCAATCTGATGAAGAATTGCTGTGAGAAGCTGCTGAATAAAAGCTGTGAAGGAACGTGGCTGCAGGCTGTGAAGAATGAATTGCTGAAACTGAATTGCTGAAACTGAATCGCTGAAAGGGATAACTTGCTGGGAAGATACTGCTATGAAGGAAGGAACTGCGGCTACTAGAGTTGGCGTCTAGGGTTCCCTGATGGAGCTTGAATCCGGTCGGCGGTGAGAGTGGAATGAAGGTCAGCTAGGGTTCCGGAACCCCGAGCCCTAGATTTGGTGCGATGGCTGCGATGAAGTGGATAATCCCCTTTCGCCCCTCTCCGCTCCCGAGCAACCGAATCGAGAGTGAGATGGCGAGGAGAGGGAATGGAACTCCGGCCGGCGGCGATGAAGATGGAGATGGAGATGATGGTGAGGTAGAGGTCGGTCGGCGGCGAGATGAAAATGAGGAAGATCACTGCGGACCCCTTTGGTGGTGAGGAGAATGAAGGAAGATGTAGTCGGGATCCGCGTGTGTGTGGCCGTCCCCCCCTTGATGAACTGCCCGTGAGGCTTTTTGTGTGTAACCCTTTGGTTCGGCTCAGCGGTTTGGTTCGGTCCAGCTTTGGGTTCGGTCAGCCAAGCCAGCTTCAGCGGTTCGATCAGCCTCAGCCCAGCAATTGGATTCAATCAGCCTTGGGTTCGATCCAGTTAGCCAAGCCAGATCTCATAGTTTTGGGTCAGCCCGCCTTTGGTTCAGCCTCTGGTTCGGCCCAGCTCTTGGTTCAGCCAAATTATGATAGAAACAATAGACGGCTGAGATCAATCTGACGTCATCCAACGGTCGGATCTCTTTAGATTTGAACCAAACTCCACATATCCCAATCAATGGCCCTGATCTACCTATCCCCAGCTCGGATTAAGCAGATTAGTGGCGGATGGTCCAGATCTTCCCTTTTCTTGAATGGATGGTCTAGAACATCTTGAGCTTGATCCAACGGTCAGACTACTTCTGATTTGGCTGAAATTTTCAGATCTTAATCTATGGTCATGATTGATTCTATCTTGAACTCGGATTGACCAGAAGTTGACCGATGGCTCAGATCTAACCGTTCTCTGGAATGGATGACTCCTATTAATTCGATGCTTGATCCCTTTGATCTGGATTCAATTCTAACTCAAGTCTGACCCGATTTGATCGAGGTCCATGATCATTTGAAGCCTACAAAATGATATTCAAATTTTGTGCCAAAAAATATCCCAAATATACAAAGATTTGAATTAAAAGCCAAAATAGAGGAAATACATGGAACCTAATACAATTGCAAACTTAAGCATATAAAATGTGGATCAAACATGGATTTTAGAGCCGAAAATAATCAATAAAATGGTGGTTATCAGGGACCTAACCTCCCAGGGTGGCCCCGTGAAGGATCTTCAGCTGCCCTTCCCTGGCACGTCGCCCTCGGGGATTTCCCGAGACCCTGACCACCGCTATCTACCATTGTTATGTCGGGCAGCCTCTTCATCCTTTGTCCCGCCCAGGCTCATTCAACCTATCCTGCTATTGGGATCCAATCTCTTGGGGCGAGCCCAGGGGGGGGGGGTCTTCTGGCCGACTGTTCCGGGCGAATCTCTAAGGAAGATCCCTTGGCCCGGGCAGGAGAGTCTTTCAGATTCGAAGTGTCTCGTCCTTCAGCTTTATCTCATGTGCCCACCACGGGCTTATTCAACCCTATCACAAGTCCCTTCCTTCAAGTCTGATCGAAGGAAGTGTGGCTGACTGATCGGACTATAGTGATGATGGAGAAGTCGAGCCCCGTCTCTTTCTTTTCTTTTTTTTTGTTGACCGGGCTTTCGGACATATCCCGCGAGTCTCTCGACTTGGGCTAGTTTTTTGAATTTGTCTCTTACTCTAGCGAGCTTTTCGGCGGCCAAGGTGACGCAATTGCCCAGCGTATGCAACGACGCCACATGTCTTTTTCCTCTCTTTGTGGCATACTACGGGCCATATGAAGTGATGACGATTGAAGGCTATCAGATCCCCTAGATAGCCTGTTAATACCCTCAACATGCTGGCCCTCAATTGCTTCGGGGGAGGTGTCGTATCCCTATAAAAGTGGGTGCAACAGTGCCCTACGGCAGTCTTACCCTAGCTGCCATCAAGGGTTCTCCTCACTTACTTGTCCTTCTCGTTAGCGTTCTTCTGACGGGAGTACTTACTCCTTTGTTCTGTCCGTCCCTCATTCCTTACCCCTGGATTTGATGGCGAGGATAAAGAAATCTTTAGGCGCTGATGAATGCTCTTTGAGAGAATTGGGATTTCATCCCGAGTGGTATGAGACCATTTCCTCCAAGGTTAAGTTGGATTCCCTCCAGGCTGCTTGTCAAAAATATGGCATTCCGGTAGATTGGGAGGTAAGGGTCCCCGCCGCAGGTCAACTGTCGGTAACCACTGGTGAGGATTTTTACACTTTTTTATAGGGGCAACTGGAACTAGGGCTTCGTTTCCCTGTCCACCCCTATTTCATGAATGTTGCTCATTATTTCCGCATCCCGCTCCAACAACTGGCCCCGAATGCTTTCGCCCAGATGAGCGGGGCTCTCGTTCTCTTCAAACTTTTTGACATTCCTCTAACTCCCCCAATTTTTTCATTTTTTTTCATCCCCGTTGGATCTCAAGGGGCATTTGGCTTTACTGCTCGCGGTGGGCATAGATTTCTGGGGGGCCTTCCCTCCTCCCACAAGGGGTGGAAGGAAAGTTTTTTCTACATTCGACTTCCCGAGCGTCCTTTCAGCGACATCCATTGGACGGAGAACTTGCCCCCTACCCCCGACCTGGGTGATTTTCAACAGGACGTGGGATATCAGAGGGCTAAAAGTATCTTGGCTGGGATGGAATTCCATGGGCTCCAGTTGGTGCAGTGCGAGGAGCTCCTTTATCGGGTGAAGATTAGTCCGAAGATTACCCACCTCAGCTCCAACCTACGTGAGTTACTCTGCACCTGGTACAGTGCTCGGTTAATGCTTGCTGATGCCCTCCTGCCTTTTTCCCTGCAGGCGACATCCTGTTCCCTCTTGTGAAGAATAAGTTCCTAAAGTGGGATCAGGCTAATGAACAAGCACTGATCCCCGGGTTAGCATCTTTGACCCCCGCAGGAATCCCCTCTGAGGGTGGCGAAGGGGAGGGAGAGCTGTCAGCGGGCCCAGCGGTGCTGGAGGTCCCCCTCGGTAATGACATCTCGGCGTCACCCCTGATCTTTAAAGGGGGGCCACCAGCCGCCATTCCGGAGGCCCACAGGAAAAAGAGGCATCTTCTCCATCTAACGTGCCTTCTGCCATCCCTGTGCCTGGAAAGAAACGGTTGAAGAAAGGCTTGCGCTCGGCTACCTCCGAGGATGCGGCCCCCCAGTCTCTAATCGTCAGGGCAGGATCCTTGTCCCCTGCCATTGTTATGTCTCCTCCCGTTACCGATGCCACAACCCCTTCGGCCGGCCCTCCTCGCGGCAAGGAGGTGTCCACGGGGCTGCCCCGCTCCCACCGGAAGGCTCCCTCAACAACGAAGAAAACAACCGACAGTTCTTAGTCTATCCGCATAGAGGGTGTTACTAAAAAGACGTCACCAAGCGCTTCAAGTTAAGGGGGAGACGTTCCCCACGCTAGCGACATCCTTGGCTCATCCGAGCCCCCTGCCGAGGGGACTCCCGTTCTATCGTGGCGGGTAGCCGGATCAGCCCACTACCTGGGCATGTTGCATCAATCCTTACTGGTGGTAAATATCTCGTGCGCGCTCTTCACTACATCTTGGCATCCTTTTACTGGCTATCTATATTCACACCACAGGTTGCTTCTAACTGTGCGGCCACTAGCCGCCTGTTGCATGCTGGAGGGGTTACTGAGGATCTCCTGCGGTGGGTGGCGGATGCTAAGGTAAAAACTGGCTGGGCTCGTGAGGTCGGCCTCCTGCAGCTGGAGTTCAGCCGGGCCTTTCGCGAGAAAGCTGATCATTACCTGTCGGCCCTAATAGCAGCCGAGGATACCCTGCATAGGTACAAACTCCGGGAACGCCTGGGGTCTGAGAGGAACCAGGCACTGGAAGAGGATTTGTAAAAGCTATCGCAAGAGCGGGAGCAGCTCCGGGCTCGCATTGGGGAGCTATCTGATCAAGTTGACCTCCTGGAGTCTACTAAGAAGATCCTGGAGGACCGGGGCGCAGAACAGGAGCGCTTGATGGCTTTCCGAGAACACGACTTGGAATTGTCGAGCTCTTATGCAGCCGATCTCCAGGATCAAATAATCTAAGCTAATGTGCAAGCTCCTGCTGCTTCCCAAAAGCGTCACGAAGTACAAGAGGCTCAGGCGCACCTGCTCCTAGAGGTGGAGGCACTGAAGCTTGCCAAGGTAGAAGCCAAAGCCAGGGTACAACAGTAACAGAGGGATCCTGTACTTCAAGTATCCCAGATTGAGGCGGCATACAAGCCCAAATTCTTGGAGTCAGAGGAGTATGCCGAGCTAGTAGCTGCACAAGCATTTAAGAGCCTCAAATAGGGCTTCTACGGCGCCATCAAGCAGTTGGAGAAAGACCAGTTACTGAAGCCCGACTTCGACTTGCATGCCATAACTATTCAGCGTGTCTAGGACGATCTTTCCCCCAAAGAGCGGGCTTTGTAGGGCGCACCCTATTGCGTGCATAGCCTCCCCCGATCCTCCCTCGGTCGTTGTAGCCTATTCTTATTAAGCTCTCTTCTCCTAGGACAACTATTTGCTAGATTTGCCATCGAACTCATCGTTTTTGGTGTGATTTCCTATTTTTCTTAAAATGTTCAGTTTCTGTCCTGGGTGGTTGGCGCAGGCATGAGGCTTCTATCCGCCTTTGGCAGGGTCTGTATAGTGTACCGCTTAGAGGCAAAGCCTACACACCAGGAGGCAGTAGGGTTTAATCAGCTCTTGCTCGGACGTGTAAAGCTCCAAGGCCAAGCCTACACACCGAGAGGCTGTAGGATTTAATTAGCTCTTGGTCGGGTGTGTACAGCTCCGAGGCCAAGCCTACACACCGAGAGGCTGTAGGATTTAATTAGCTCTTGGCCGGGCGTGTATAACTCCGAGGCCAAGCCTACACACCGAGGGGCTGTAGGGTTAAATCAGCTCTTGGCCGGGCGTGTACAGCTCCGACACCAAGCCTACACACCAAGAGGCTATAGGATTTAATCAGCTCTTGGTCGGGCGTGTACAGCACTGAGGCCAAGCATACACACTGAGAGGCTGTAGGATTTAATCAGCTCTTGGGCGGGCGTGTACAGCTCCGAGGCCAAGCCTACACACCGAGAGGCGGTAGGGTTTAATTAGCTCTTGGCGGGGCGTGTACAGCTTTGATGCCAAGCCTACACACTGTGAGGCTGTAGGAATTAATTAGCTCTTGGTCGGGCGTGTACAGCTCCGAGGCCAAGCCAACACACCAAGAGGCTGTAGGATTTAATCAGCTCTTAGCCGGGCGTGTACAGCTCCGAGGCCAAGCCTACACACCGAGAGGCTGTAGGATTTAATCAGCTCTTGACTGAGCATGTACAGCTTCGAGGCCAAGCCTACACACTGGGAGGTTGTAGGGTTTAATCATCTCTTGGCGGGGCGTGTACAGCTCGGAGGCCAATCCTACACACCGTGAGACTGTAAGATTTAATTAACTATTGGTCGGGCGTGTACAGCTCCGAGGCCAAGCATACACACCGAGAGGCTGTAGGATTTAATCAGCTCTTGGGCGGACGTGTACAGCTCTGAGGCCAAGCCTACACACCGAGAGGCAGTAGGGTTTAATCAGCTCTTGGCGGGGTGTGCACAGCTCCGAGGTCAAGCCCACACACCGAGAGGCTGCAGGGTTTAATCAGCTCTTGGCCGGGCATGTACAGCTCCGAGGCCAAGCCTACACAGCGAGAGGCTGTAGGATTTAATCAGCTCTTGGTCGGGCGTGTACAACTCCGAGTCCAAGCCTACACAGCAAGAGGCTGTAGGATTTAATCAGCTCTTGGCCGGGCGTGTACAGCTCCGAGGTGAAGCCTACACAATGAGACGATGTAAGATTTAATCAGCTCTTGGCCGGACGTGTACAGCTTCGAGGCCAAGCCTACACAACATGAGGCTGTAGGATTTAATCAGCTCTTGGTCGGGCGTGTACAGCTCCGAGGCCAAGCCTACACACCGAGAGGATGTAGGATTTAATCACCTCTTGGCAAGGCGTGTACAGCTCCGAGGCCAAGCCTACAAACCGAGGCTGAAGGATTTAATCAGCTCATGGCCGGACGTGTACAGCTCCGAGGCCAAGCCTACACACCGAGAGGCTGTAGGATTTAATCAGCTCTTGGGCGGGCGTGTACAGCTCCGAGGCTATGCTTACACATCGAGAGGCTATAGAATTTAATCAGCTCTTGGCCGGGTGTGTTCAGCTCCGAGGCCAAGCCTACACACCGAGAGACTGTAGGATTTAATCAGCTCTTGGCCGGGTGTGTACAGCTCCGAGGCTAAGCCTACACTCCGAGAGTCTGTAGGATTTAATCAGCTCTTGGCCTGGTGTGTACAGCTTCAAGTCCAAGCCTACATACCGAGAGGTTGTAGTATTTAATCAGCGCTTGGCGGGGTGTCTACAACTCCGAGGCCAAGCCTATAAACTGAGAGGCTGTAGGATTTAATAAACTCTTGGTCGGGCGTGTACAGCTACGAGGTCAAGCCTAGACACCAGGAGACTGTAGGGTTTAATTAGCTCATGACCGGGCGTGTACAGCTCCGAGGCCAAGCCTACACACCGAGAGGCTATAGGATTTAATCAGCTCTTGGCCAGGCGTATATAGCTCCGAGGCCATGCCTTCACACTGAGAGGCTGTAGGTGTAGGATCGGGTTGGTCCAGCTAGAGGGGGGTGAATAGACGGTTAAGAAATATGAAAATAGAAGGCACTCGTCTTTAAAAAAAACTTGGTCGCAACTAAGGACGTTGCTTCCAAGGCAGTGGACGCTCAATAAAAATCTCCTTGTGGCGGAGAAGCCTTACAAAAGTAGCACACTAGACTTTTAGAAATTTTACAAGAATGAATAAGAACGATTGATTTCTAAAGCAAAACCTCTAAGTCTATTTATAGCCTAAGAGAATAAATCTGGATTGTTGATTGTTGATCACTTTTCTCTTGGCCTTTGATCCATGGATGTAATCTGGATGGTTGATCTTGGATGGGATTAAACTGTATCCATTGGATTTGATTAAAGGATAATGTAACATTATCCTTTAAGTTTTAATTGTTTTAATTAAAACTTTATATTTTCTCGAGATGACTGTTGGAATCTCCATGTCGCTGTTGTAATCTCTAAGTAGTAATATCGGCAACATTTTACTGCCATCGCCCTTTAGTCCAAATGGTAAGTGGTTAGTGTGTGTTGTTGAGGTCTCGGGTTCGATCCTTCGTGGCACCAAATAGTTTTCTTTTTCTTTTGGGTGCTTGGACTAGTCTTTTTGATTCTTCGTCTTCTGGGTGATTTCTGGCCAATCGGAGTTAGGCTCACCCGAACCCGACTCCGGCCTTTCGCCCCTCGAGCGTCCTTCCTCCCGGATTCTCATCCCTCGGACACCGCGCACGTCCTTCTCGCTCCACCGGTGTACTCTTCCGCAGCATCCGCGTCCCTCGGATTGTACCGAGCCCGTCGGCTCACTTCCCCGCACAATCCTTCTCGTCCGCTACGTCTTACACTCGACTTCCTCCGTACCTAAGCTCCTACACACTTAGCAGAGGGATTAAAACCAACAGGACCTAACCTAACTTGGTTGATCACATCAAAACCAACTGGGGCACCAACAATCTCCCCCTTTTTGATGTGCATCAACCCAAGTTTAGTTAGAGATAAACAACAAACAATAATAGTATTGTAACAGAATTAAGCATAAAAAATTTTGCAATCATGTACATAACCTCCCCCGAACTACTCTCCCCCTTTGATCACAGCAAAAATGGGACAAAAAAATAGGGAAGGGAAAATATAATTAGGGAAGAAGAAAAATTTTAAGTGTGATAACAAATATTCTAAAGAATCACATTACTATAAATTTTTCGAATTTAAAATGGCATATTTTTTCAGAAGTTAATTCCAGTTTTTTTATTGAAAAAAATAGATTTCAATAAACGATTCATAAAAAAATCTAGCATTTATGATTTCTAGGATTATAATATCTAGGAATTTTCCTAATCTGGCCCTTATGATTTTTAACATACCAATTCAGATTTTCAGGATAAAATTCTTTTTAATTCTTAAACATGCAATATCATTTTCTAATTTCTCCACTAGATTCTTCAAATTTTCATTTTTTATTTTTAATTGGTCGGATAGAACAGATGAGCATACAGTGCCAAATCTTTCTTTTAACTCAGAGTTTTCTATCTCTAATTTATTCATCGACTTAAGCATGGATTTTATTACCGAATAGATTCGAGCAGGTGGAAGTAGACATACCTCACTTACCGGGTCGCTTTCGAAAAGCGAGGTTCCTCTTTCATCGTCGCTTTCTTCTGAGGTCTCTCCCCCTTCATCAGTGCTCTCTTCTTGATGATTTGCCATCAGCACAAGTCCCGCGTATTCATGACCTTCCGACTCTTCTGACGAGGACTCATCATCGAGTTGGATCTTCCTTGTGTTCAGTGCTGCGATGTCTGATTTCTTATTCTTCTCTTCATGCAATTCTAGGAATTTCTCCCAGAGCTCTTTTGCCGAGTTGTAATTCTCGATGCGATTAACTTCTTGCGCGGGAAGAACGGCTAGTAGATAAAATTCAGCTTTGCCGTTTGCTTCAAAGTCTGATTTCTCCTTCTTGGTCCACGACTCTATTTCTTTATCCTTGCCGTTGTTGCCTTTAGGAACTGAAAATCCATTTTTCATAATTATTAGCAATTCAATATCAGTTTTAAAAAATACCTGCATTCGACGCTTCCACATCGCGAACTCCCCCTCAAATTTTGGCGGGTAGATTACGGCTCCAACCATTTTTCTTGAAATTGCTGCAGTTGGCGATTAGTCCTTCTGCGGCGACCTTGGCTCTGATACCACTTGTAGGATCGGGTTGGTCCGGCTAGAGGGGGGTAAATAGATGGTTAAGAAATATGAAAATAGAAGGCACTCGTCTATAAAAAAAACTTGGTCGCAACTAAGGACGTTGCTTCCAAGGCAGTGGACGCTCAATAAAAATCTCCTTGTGTCAGAGAAGCCTTACAAAAGTAGCACACTAGACTTTTAGATATTTTACAAGAATGAATAAGAACGATTGATTTCTAAAGCAAAACCTCTAAGTCTATTTATAGCCTAAGAGAATAAATCTGGATTGTTGATTGTTGATCACTTTTCTCTTGGCCGTTGATCCATGGATGTAATCTGGATGGTTGATCTTGGATGAGATTAAACTGCATCCATTGGATTTGATTAAAGGATAATGTAACATTATCCTTTAAGTTTTAATTGTTTTAATTAAAACTTTATCTTTCCTCGAGATGACTGTTGGAATCTCCATGTCGCTGTTGTAATCTCTAAGTAGTAATATCGGCAACATTTTACTGCCATCGCCCTTTAGTCCAAATGGTAAGTGGGTTAGTGTGTGTTGTTGAGGTCTCGGGTTCGATCCTTCGTGGCACCAAATAGTTTTCTCTTTTCTTTTGGGCGCTTGGACTAGTCTTTTTGATTCTTCGTCTTCTGGGTGATTTCCGGTCAACCGGAGATAGGCTCACCCGAACCCGACTCCGGCCTTTCGCCCCTCGAGCGTCCTTCCTCCCGGCTTCTCGTCCCTCGGACACCGCGCATGTCCTTCTCGCTCCACCGGTGTACTCTTCCGCAGCATCCGCGTCCCTCAGATTGTACCGAGCCCGTCGGCTCACTTCCCCGCACAATCCTTCTCGTTCGCTACGTCTTACACTCGACTTCCTCCGTACCTAAGCTCCTGCACACTTAGCAGAGGGATTAAAACCAACATGACCTAACCTAACTTGGTTGATCACATCAAAACCAACTGGGGCACCAACAGTAGGATTTAATCAGCTCTTGGCCGGGCGTGTACAACTCCGAGGCCAAGCCTACACACTGAGAGGCTATAGGATTTAACCAGCTCTTGGCGGGGCGTGTACAGCTCAAAGGTCAAGCCTACACACTAGGAGGTTGTACGGTTTAATCAGCTCTTGGCCGGGCGGGTAGAGCTCCGAGGCCAAGCCTACACACCGAGAGGCTGTGGTATTTAATCAACTCTTGGTCGGGCGTGTACAGCTCCGAGGCCAAGTCTACACACCAAGAGGTTGTAGGATTTAATCAGCTCTTGGCGGGGCGTGTACAACTCCGAGGCTAAGCCTACACACCGAGAGGCTGTAGGATTTAATCAGCTCATGGTCGAGCGTGTACATCTCCGAGGCCATGCCTACACACCGAGAGGCTGTAGGATTTAATTAGCTCTTGGTCGGGTGTGTACAGCTCCGAGGCTAAGCCCACACACCGAGAGGTTGTCGGATTTAATTAGCTCTTGGTCGAGTGTGTACAGCTCCGAGGCCAAGACTACAAACCGATAGGTTGTAGAATTTAATCAGCTATTGGCCGGGCGTGTATAGCTCCGAGTCCAAGCTTACACACCGAGAGGCTGTAGGATTTTATCAGCTCTTGGCCGGGTGTGTACAACTCCAAGGCTATACGATTTAATCAGCACTTGGCCGAGCGTGTACAGCTCCGAGGCCAAGCCTACACACCGAGAAGCTATAGGATTTAATCAGCTCTTGGCCGGGTGTGTATAGCTCCAAGGCCAAGCCTACACACCGTGAGGCTGTACGATTTAATCAGCTTTTGGCCTGGCGTGTACAGCTCCGAGGCCAAGCCTACACACCGAGTGGTTGTAGGGTTTAATCAGCTCTTGGCCGGGCATGTACAGCTCCGAGGCCAAGCCTACACAACGAGAGCTGTAGGATTTAATCAGCTCTTGGGCGGGCGTGTACTGCTCTGAGGCCAAGCCTACACACCGAGCGGTTGTAGGATTTAATCAGCTCTTGGCCGGGCGTGTACAGCTCCGAGGCCAGGCCTACACACCGAGAGGCTGTAGGATTTAATCAGCTCTTGGCCGAGCGTGTAGAGCTCCGAGGCCAAGCCTACACACCGAGAGCCTGTAGGATTTAATCAGCTCTTGGCGGGGCGTGTACAGCTCCGATGGTAAGCCTACAGTCCGAGAGGCTGTAGGATTTAATCATCTCTTGGTCGGGCCTGTACAGCTCCGAGGCCAAGCCTACACACCGAGAGGCTGTAGGATTTAATCAGAAACGTAGACTTAGCATTTTTGGAATGACATGTCGTTCACACCCTTTATTGATTATATTGCAAGGCAGTAAAGAAGTGAAAAAATACATCAAACAAAATGCCCTACGCGCAACTCACGAAGTACAGTAGGGGCGAGATGATTAGCATGCCAAGCCTTTCTAGTCATTTGCCTTCATTGTCTTCCAAATAGTAGCTGCCTCCTGTAAGTTTTTTGACGATGACGTAGGGGTCGTCCCACTGCGGCTCGAACTTCTCGGGATCACCTACCGATTTGATTCTCTTCCATACTCGATCACCTACCTCGAAGCTGCGGGCGATCACCTGGCGATTGTAGGCTAGCTGCATCCTTCTTCGATAGGCCTCCAACCTTTCTGCGGCTTTATCCCGTACCTCCGAGATGAGGTCCAGATCAATCAAACGCTCCTGGTCGTTATCTTCCTTGCGATAATGTTGTGTCATGGGAACTCTTCCCCTACTTTCACCGGAATGACGGCCTCAGCACCGTAGACCAGCTGGAAAGGGCTCTCGCCCGTTCCTTCTTTTGGGGTAGTCCGGTAGGACCACATGATGCTAGGAAGTTTTTTGACCCAGCTGCCTCCGACATGGTCCAGCTTTACCTTGAGCCCTCATAGAATTTCCCGATTGACTACCTCCGCTTGTCTATTACTTTGTGGGTATGCGACGGAGGTGAAGGCCTGCTGGATGCCCAATCCTTCACACCACTCCTTCAATCTGCGTCCGGAGAATTGTCTCCCTTTCCGACACCAGCTTATGAGGGATGCCGTATCTGCAGACAATATCTTTTCATAAAACTTTCATTACCGCCCCCTCTGTGATATTGGCCAGAGGTTCGGCTTCCACCCACTTAGAGAAGTAATCGACGAGGACCAACAGGAATTTCTTCTGTTGGGGCCTGATGGGGAAGGGCCCCACAATGCCCATTCCCCACTGGTCGAATGGGCATGATACTGTAGAAACTCGCAAGGACTCCGTTGGGCGGTGAGACACGTGGTGATGCCTCTGACAGGCCTTGCATCTGGCCACCAAATTATGCGAGCCGGCCTACAAGGTGGGCCAAAAGTATCCAACCAAAAGGATCTTTCAAGACAGGGACCTTCCTCCGATGTGGCTCCCACAGATGCCGTCATGCACCTCCCGCATTACGTAGCCAGTCTCCTCCGACCCGATGCATTTTAGGAGTGGTCGGGTATAGGCCTTCCTGTATAGCTGATCCCCGACTAGTGTGAACTGTCCACCCATCGATGAAACAACCGACTCTCTTGGCCCCCACTCGGTAGGGATCCGTCCTGGAGGAATGCTATGTAGGGATCCCTCCAGTCTGTGGGTCTGTTGCTCTGGCCTCTCCTCCAATTTGGGCCACCAGTGTTTCTGTCACACTAGGCTCCCCCAGCTGCCAGGTAGATATGAAACTGGCTAGCTTGGCTAACTCGTCGGCCAGCACATTATCCGACCGTGAGATCTTCTGTAGGATGACCTTCGAGAAGGCGATTTTTAGTTGCTTATAGAGGGCTACATACCTCTGCAGCCGTTCGCATCTGACTTCGAAGCAACCCGCTATTTGCTGAGCCACCAATTGGGAGTCTGAATAGACTTGATTCGACGGGCTCCCATGTGCTGGGCGGCTTGTAATTCTGCTAGGATCGCCTCATACTCGGCCTCGTTGTTGGTAGCTTTGAAGTGAAGTCGGATAGACAGATGTAGCGTGTCTCCCCTAGGGGAAATCAATAGCAGTCCAACTCCGCTGTGCTGGCTGTTGGCGGATCCATCTACATAGACCTTCCACATACCCTCAGTCTCTGCCTCTGGGACGATCTCCAACATGAAGTTAGAGAGGGCCTGTGCTTTGATGGCAGCTCGAGGTTGATACTCAATGTCGTATTTGCTTAACTCCGTCGTCCATTTAATTAGCCTGCCCGATGCCTCGGGGTTAGTGAGGAATCGGGCGAGCGGGCTACTAGTGAGGACCACGATGGGATGCACTAAGAAGTACGACCGTAACCTTCGGGCCATCAGGACCAAGACATAGACCAATTTTTCCATCATGGTGTACCGCGTTTCGGAGTCCTTTAGCAGGTGTCCGAAGAAATAGATGGGGTGTTGTATCCGATCTTATTCTCGGGCGAGTGCAGATCCTACCGCTTGCTCAGCTGCTGATAAGTAGACGAATAAGGTCTCCCCTTCCACGTGCTTATGCAGGGATGGGAGATCTGCTAGATAGGTCTTCAACTCCGCAAAGGCCTTCTCACACTGGTCATCCCACTCGAACTTAACGGCCTTCCTCAAAATTTTGAAGAAGGGGAGGGCTTTGTTCGCGGATTTGGAGATGAACTGAGATAATGCCGTGATCCTACCATTCAACCGCTGTACTTCCTTGAAGTTCCAGGGGGTGGCATATCCAGAATGGCCTTTACCTTTTCCGCATTGGTTTCAATCCCCCTCTCCGTCACCATGTAGCCCAGGAACCTGCTTTTTGCCCCAAACAAACATTTAGCTGGGTTTAGTTTCAACCTGTGTGCTCTCAGGGTGGCGAACGTCTCTTCAAGGTCAGATATCATGTCACTCCCCTTGTTCGTCTTAACCAGGATGTCATCTATGTACACCTCAATGATTCGCCCGATCTGGTGCCTGAAGACTTTGTCAATCATCCACTGGTACGTGGCGCCCGCATTGCGCAAGCCGAAGGGCATGACATTGTGGCAGTACGTGCCGTTAGCCGTCACAAAACTGACCTTCTCCTGGTCCTAAGGGGCGAGTGGGACATGTTGGTAGCCCTGGTAAGCATCTAACATTGAGATGAACTCACAGCCGGCTGTAGAGTCCACCAACCGATCTATCTGAGGTAGGGGGTAGCTGTCTTTCGGGCAGGCTTTGTTTAGGTCCCGGAAGTCGATACAGATTCACCATTTGCCCCCAGGCATGGGGACAAGGACCACATTGGCCAACCAGGCTGGGAACTGGACTTCTCTGATGTGCCCAACTTTTAATAGCTTCTGAACTTTATCCTGAATAGCCTTATCTTGCTCAAGGGAGAAATGCCTCCGCTTTTGCTTCACGGGACGGGCCCCCGGCGTAACATGTAGGTGATGCATGGCCAGTGCCGGGGGGACCCCTTTGATCTCTTCAGCGGCCCAAGCGAACACTTCTTTATGGTTTCACAGGCACTTGATGAGGCGGTTTCTCAATTCTGGTGCGAGATCAAGGGCGATGCGCGTGCTTCCCCCTCCGAGATGAGAATGGATATGTACTTCCTCACTCTCGACTTCCCTTCGTTCCTGCTTGGGTCCTTCATCCTCTCGCGGATGGGCGAGGTCCTCCGACCAGACCCTTTGCAGATCGAAGCCCTCCTTTGCCCGAGCGTTAGATTGTTCCTCCACTTCCTCCATCGATGCTCCCTCAGGTGCTTTGTTAGTATTCCCACAGACGGCGCCAAATTTATTCTAGAAAGAGTCATCGACGATGGCCAGTCACCGAGGTTCTACCCGCGAGGAAGTTACTACGCCGAGGAGGAACTTGGGGTCCTGCGAAGTTAACACAAGCGTTAGGGGACATGCCGGCAGGGGTTCGGCGGAGTCCACTCCGACGCTCAAGTTAGTAGGACTTCCGAAGATTAGTGGTAGTGAGAAAGAAAGATAGTATGTAAAATCAGAGAGCGTAAACCCCCTTACCAGAGGGATTGGTCTACCTTTTATACCGATGACGACAGGATAGACGTGACCCTCGATTGGTGCCACATCTCTGATGCATAAGCCACGTCTCCCTCCTCTTTCGGTGGTTATGAGATATCCTTTGAAACGGTCTGGACCGTTATTGGCTTCTGCCCGTTTCGAGATTCAGGGGTCGTGAAGACTTTTCATGACGGGGTGCTTATCCGTACCTCGAGGGAGGGGTCAGGATCTGAGGTTGGTTATTGCGGGGACTCCACCCCCCGAGAAGAGCTCGGGGTCTTCATGCGTCATAGCTCCCGATGTGCTCTCGAGACCTAACCTCCCGGGGTGACCCCGAGAAGAATCTTCAGCTGCCCTTCCCTGGCGCGTCGGCCTCGGGGATTTCCCGAGACCCAGGAAGGAGGGTCACCGCTACCTACTGTTGTTGTGTTGGGCAACCTCTTCATCTTTCGTCCCACCCAGGGCTCATTCAACCCTATCCTGCTCTTGGGACCCAATCTCTCTAGGCGAGCCCGAGGAGGGGGGGGGGGGGGGGTCTTCTAGGCGACCGTTCCGGGCAAATCTCTGAGGAAGATCCCTTGGCCCGGGCAGGAGAGTCTTTCCGATTCGAAGTGTCTCATCCTTCAGCTTCTTCATCTCACGTGCCCGCCACGGGCTTATTCATCCCTATCACCTCCAAAAGAGGATTTAGCTGCCAGCCCCCCCGTGTCGCACCTTCCTTTTAAATGTTTCATACTTACTTCATGGACATGTCGTTATTTATGTTTCCATTGAATTGCCGATTTGGTTGTTCTTATTTCACGGAGTTTATTAGACATATTATTTAATTGTATGGTTGCTTACTTTATTTCTTACAAATATGATTTTGGAATTGTCAGCCGAGTATGGTTGTGCATATTTATATGTTGAGATGGATGTATTGTTAGATTCATATTGTTCGTCGTACAAGAGAGTTGCTACCCGATTTCAAGCAAACATGGGCTCTAGGGGCATGACACATCGACATGGTGGCGAAGTCTCGTGTTTCTTCCTCTTCACCGTGCGTCCAACTGGTGTTATCTATCTTTAGATTCTGGGTCAACTTTGTAACTCAATTTTCCCATAGACTGCATTAATTTAATGGTGCCCAGCTCTTTGATGGGCAGCTCACCGGTGAATGCATCGGGTGAAAAGAAGACAGGTCCTTGTGTGAGGACAGACAAGGCTTCGCGGGAGAAATGACTGAGAAGATGAACACAAGTTAGGAGGATGGCCGGAGGATTCCCGGCGCAGTCACTCCGACACTCAAGTTAGAGGTGGAGATCAAAAGCGAGTGTAGTTAAACTGAAGTAGGGTTGTTCACACATACCTCTCCTTGGGTGGTGTGCGTACCATTGTATATGAGATTGATGGAGGACACCTGTCTCACGATCCATAAGCTTCACGCATGTTATCCTAAAAGGATGAGATTTATAGTGAACGTTTCACCATGGGACACGTTTCTTGGAACCATTTTAGCCCACGTCATCAGAGTCGTTGCTCTTTATTCGAAAGCATAAACTGTCAAAGATTTTTGGACAAGTGCCCGATGGTCCTAAGGGTCCCAGCTCAAGGGCTTGAGCTCGGGAGTTGATCTGGATCATAGCTCGGGGCTTGAGCTTGGGGGTCGACCTGAATAGCTGAGCTGTGCTCTGGTCTTATCTACTGGTTCAAGGATTCTTGAGAACATAGATGTCGGATCCTCGATCAGGAGCTCACCCAGACCTTCTCGACCTGATCTTGACTCGAGTTCAGCTCAGGATCTCAATTTGGACCTGACCTGAGCTCGGGGTTGGAACTCATGTCAGGGTCTTTTGGGAGACAATGCTGTGAATAAAGTTTTTCTACTCCTAGTGATACCCTGACCTAGCATCAGTGGCAGAGGTAAAGGTAAAATTCATCCGTATGGTTTATTTTGAAGGACAATATTATTTTGGATTTCACTATTGAACATCGACCAAGTGAGCGCCAAGCACCACCACAGGAAAACCTTGTAGCAAAAGGCTTCCTCCAGGTGGCCAAAAGGCGAATCGCTCGCCCCCAGCGCCCCCGCCAATCCGTCCCAGGGCCAACACGGAGGAGGTAAATCACGGGGGCTACTAGTCCGGATGCTGTGGCTAGTACATGGGGAGGATGGGCATACTGCCTTTGCCAGGATTTGACCCCAGACCTCTTGGTCGCAATACCCACACACTAACTATTAGGCTATCTCATGGGGACTAAAAAGAAAGGCTTCCTCCAAAGTTAGTTGGAGGTGTTTATCAGGAACTTATCGAAGAACTTATTGATCCTTTGCCCATTTATTCAAAGTACATGGAGTAAGAAGCCGGGAAGAGAAATTAAAGATTATAGTGCGCTGGTTGCAAAGCCATGTAACATTTAGATAGTCAATATTCACTATCAACATCCGGGGCTGATACATCTAAAATCTAAAGTCCAATAGATTTGGTATTAGTTAATCTTTTTCTTTGGCTGTCATTTGAATTCGAGGACGATTTTTTTTTTACCTCGGGTGATTGATGTAGAAGCATCCGTAAATTTTTATTATTATTTTTGATAACGCTTATTATTTTGATATTCTAAGTATTTTTGAAATTTAAATATTTTTGATAATTTCTATCTTTTTATATTTTTATAATTTGAGTCATTTTAAGATTTTTAGGATTGTGTTAATAATTTTTTTTATAAAAGATTTAATTTTTTTATAAGGTTCAAATTAATATCTTTTAATTTGAATTTTTTTCTTCTCGGATCAAAGATTTAATTCTTTTCTTTATAAGATTGAATATTTTTTAATTATAATTTCTTTCATTTATTTAGGTTGTAGATTGTGGTATAAATAAGAGTTGGAAAAAAATAACTTATTCATAATAAAAGTCTCTATTGCATGTATTCTCTTCTTGCTCTCTTCTCACTATCCTGTCCGGTGTCAGTGTCGTTCTTCTTTTCCCTAAAGCTTCGTGTAACTTTTGGATACCTATTTGCTGGTATTCGTGCGCTAATCAATAAGTCCTAAAAGATTATCTTTAGTATTTGTGCATGGATCGACGAATTCAATAGCTCGTTATCTTGTCCGACGTTACTTATTCACCATCCCCTTTAACCCTTTTTTTGATCCAATAAAAATTAACTACGGACCTTTCAGTAATGAAATTTTGAAATGAAATATTTCCTTTTAGATATTGAAAAATGGCCGATGGATTTATTCTCTAAAACTCTGCTTTTTCTTATATATAGTGGTTGTGTTGCTTAGTTGTTTCGGGGATTGACAGTAATCGATTAGTTTATTTAGCTGTTACTTGACAGTAGCGAGTTTTGTTTAAATTAGCTCATGATAACCAAGCTAGCTACATTTTCTTATATATATATATTTTCTTGCAGCAGCGGCACTGCATAGTGAAAAGATAATCTACGATCATCTTCATGCATTGGTGTCCCCTGTTTTTTTAATATATATTAAGTTGACGAAGGAGAAAGGTCATTATTAATTAATTAATGTCCATTTTATTATTATAAGAAAATGATCATTACTAATTAATTAATTAAGACCTCTCTCCTTTGTCAACTTAATGTATTGAAGAAACGGGGGACATCAACACATGATATGAAGATGGTGTTAGGTTTATTTTGATCCTGAGAAGCTTAAAATGGAGTTAAAAAATGAGATGGGCCACGTGATCAAGTTAATTACCGATCCAATTGATAAAAGCATTCACACGGCGACAGTCGATCGTAGTGGGAATGAACTACTTTAATTAACACTGAGAATCCTTGCCATTAATTCATTTCCAAAATCGCATGTGATTAATATATAGATCTGTTTGTTTGTCAAAGTCAACGTTGTTTTTCTATATTTGTATGTTCGGTGTCAGTTCACTTGCAATTAAGATAAGAGCAACCATTTTTGCACGCTGTTTGTCTCAAATAAAAATACTATATATTTTTTTAGTTTAATGGGCAATACTTCAATATTAAAATAACGTACGGGTGTTATTTCAACTACAAATCAGGTGCTACTTACAATCTAAGATGATTCTTTCTATAAATAAGGGGGAGTCCCCCTAATTTTCTCTTATCCATCAATTCACGAAATGGAGAAGGTGGCCGATTCTCACTCGTCTTTAGAGCCCGTTTCACCAACTAGTAAGGAGATTATGAAGGTCGGTGATTCTCACTCGTCGCCAGGGCCTGTTTCGCTAACTAGTAACGAGATGATGAAGATGCAGAGTTCTCACTCGTCTTCAGAGCTCATTTCGCCAACTAGTAATGAGATGATGAAGGTGAAGATTTCTTTTTTGTCTTCCGGAAATAATTAAATCTTAAAATTCTAGCGTATTTGATCATGTATTGTAGCTTAATTGTGTGTATGGAATTAATCGGCATAGCTGTGAGTTCAATCTGCACTTAATTAGTTGCTTGGGCCGGGGATTGACAGTCACAGTCGTCTATTAGTTTGTTTACGTAGCAGCTGTTATTTGACAGTAGCGATCGATTGAGTTTTGTTTGAATAAGGTTCATGATAACGCTAGCTAGCTGCGTACTTTTGTTGTTTATTCTTGCAGAAGAGGCAGAGAGTACTGCAAGTTGAGCCTGAATCTTCAGAGATTTGTTTGGGAAAGATAAAAGGTGTCTTATATATATATATATATATATATATATGACTGATTCCTCCCTTAAAAATACAAGTCTGTATTCTGTGATTATCATGCAATGGATATTTACTCTCTCTCTCTCTCTCTCTCTCTTAGAAGATGAGGCCGGTGATGTGATCAAGTCGATTACAGACCCAACGGAGAGCATTCACAGCGGCAGAGAGGGGACAGTAATAGATTTAGAAAAGGAGGATGTCTTGGGTCAACCGCAAGGGTTGCCTGAAATGCCAATTACCGAAGTTGGTGATAGTAGTAATGAAATTACGCTTCCCAGGTAATGAAGAAGTTAGAAATAAAATAAATATTTAAAATTTATTTGTAACATTAAAATTTATTTCTAAAGTGATTTTGTTTTGTTTTTTTGTTTTTGTAATTTTTAGTGGCCTCGCTGGTGGTTCTCCTGAGAATGTGATAGAAGTTCCCGTGCACGATACTGGTAAACAATTCGGGAAGAGCCACCACAGTAATCGGTTTCGCCGGTAATGTTGGTGATGTTAATTAGAAATAAAATAAATATTTTAAATTGTTTTTTAACATTAAAATTTATGTGCCAAGTGATTTTTTTGGTTATTTTTTAGTAGAGTTATAGCCCTGAATCACTTTAAGCATGAGATTAGAGCTGCTGGAGGTAGACCTACTACTTACGGATTGACTTCTGAACCCATTGACTTAACTGAGTCAATGGCTGATTACCTATTGACCAGTTCAACAATCCAATTTATAATTGATTAATGAAATAGTGAACTGCTAGTTCAGCTATCATCTATTAACCGCTAGTTTAGTAAAAAAAAGATTCATTTTTAAAATTGTATTTATATTTTTTAATTATAGTTTTTATTTGATAATAATTTAGTAATGAAATTAATTTTTAGCATTAAAATTTATTTATAGAGTGATTTGTTTAGTTATTTTTAATGGATTTATGAGCTATAAATAAGATTAAGCTGAGTCAAGTTTTATAAGGTCGAGTTTGTTTTATAAGATAATTTGAGTTAAGTCTGAGTCTAAAATTATCAAACTATTAAAATAGTTATTTAAATTTGGCTTGAATTTTTTTACGTGCTTGAGGTTGATTTATTTAGATATTTTTAAATTATATTCAGTTCAAACTTATTTGATTATTTAAAAATTTCATAATTTTAAATTTCATAATTAATTATTAATTAAGTTTGATAATACAAATTTATTTGTTCGTTTTAATTTTTTTATTTATTTATAATGTTGATATGAGTTTCATTGATGAACATGTATATATATATATATTTTCAAATTTATTAATTTAATTAATTTTATGTATATTAAATGAATAAATAAATTTTTATTAAATTGAATATTAAATTTACTCATGAATATATATATACTAGTATAATACCCGTGTGATGCACGGAATCTTACACAATTCAAATAACATGTTTAATGATAATATATATATGTCAATTTTTATTATTAAATGAAAAATTAAAATGAAAAGTAATTTTATTTCATCATGGATTCATGTCAATAGAAGATATAATATTATTTTTTATAATATAAGATATTAATGATGATCATAAGTTTTATAAGGGTGGTGGATGTGAATGCGATCTAAAATTTACTATGCTTTGATAGGGGTGTGCCAGGCCTGTGCTATAGTGTAACACACAGGCGATACATGAAAACCCTAGTAGCAAGCTACTGTGATGGGTCATCCCTCATATAAAAATTAATTTAATACCAAAGCGGACAAATGACCCACATATCGTATATTAAACGATAAGAACAGATACTACACTTGATCTTAGCCAAAGCCGAGAAAGGTATGAGTTTTTTACCTTCTTTGTCATTTGTATAATTGTCTGTGTTATTCATCTTGATAATTTAGAAGTGACAATCATTTTTCGTACATCAAAATTATTTTTTTGAATTATCTTTTTTGAATTTGATAAATTATTTTTTAAAATTTTAATTTTAGATTAAGATCTAAATTTTTCTTTTTAGGATTTATAATTATATATTTTCTTTTGAATTTGTATTTTTAATTATAAATTTTTTATTTAGAAAATTTATATTCGATTTAGGTAGAAATCCTAAGTTTAATATCATGTCTGTATATAAAACTGTATTTTATAAATATTAATAGATTTGATTCATTTACTGTCCGATTAGGATGGTGACAAGAGCCAGGAACCCTGAGATATCAATTCCCTATCTCCACGAGAGGCGTTCGGAAATTCTTTATCACGGTGAAAAACCAATGGAGCCCAATAAAAAAAGAAATAGACGTTGGTGGAGCTGATATTGATGAAGTAAGAAATAAAATAAATATTTAAAATTGATTTTTCACATTAACTTTTATGTACAAAGTGATTTATTTATTTTTCCTTTTGTAATTTTTAGCGTAGTTATGGCCATCAAGTCTGAGATGGGAGATGCTGGAGGCTCTGGGTACCTGAGATGCCAACTGCTAAAGTTACTGAGTGGTGTGATAGCGTTGCTAGTACGTAAAGTCATCAGGATTGTTTTAATTAATATATTTGCATGTTTGCGTGTCAAAATCACGATTAGATATAATTTATCGATGTGGTGTGACTGTGTGAGTTCTCTTATGATTAAGAAAAAATTATTTGTTTTCCATACTGTTTCCCCGAAATAAAATGCTTTTTTTTAGTCTAATGGGCAATACTTCAATATTGTTAGATAATTGGGTTCCGATGCAAATAATCTAACTTAGATTGGATTGTGTGTGCCAGATGTCCAGATGGCCTACATGTCAGGGACTTGTGTGCCACATTAGGTCACGATAGAAAAGAAGGGAGATACAATTGTAATTGTCAACCCTCGTGAAATACTGAATTTATAGTAAACGACCTAAACGTAGATATTTGAAAGAGTTTCAATTTTATATATTATACGTTTTGTAATTTAAATTTGAATTAAAAATTATGATGAATCAAAGTTTACCTAACCTATTGCAGCACTTACGGAATCACTACTGTTGGGACCTTGATGTTCGGCTAGAAGGGAGTGAATAGCCGATTACCTACTTAATTTGCGGTTTCTTCCTACACGTATTAGCAAGCGCAAGCGGGAAATTAAAACAAAAAACTAAAACAATGCTAACACAAGTCGTTTACGTAGTTCGGAGATAAAACTCCTATTCCACGGCTGCCCATAAGATGGGCGATCCCGATCCTTCGGTGGATGACTCCCCGGAACACTTCCGGCTAGTTCTTGTCGCTCCTTGTGGGGAGAGAAACCTCGCCACAATACCTTGATAATCTCTGAGCACGTTTAGGCTACTAACAGGTTTTACCCAAGCTTGTTTCGCCAAGGAAGAACAGCAAAAAACGAGCCCTCTTAAATAGTGCTCGATATTGTTTTGACCGTTACCAGTCGACTGGTGCTATCACCAGTCGACTGGTCCTCGCGAATTCAAAAGTCACAGCCTGACATTTCGACTTCTGGTCGACACCAGTCGACTGATCTCAGGATCAATCGACTGATCCAAGTATCAGTCGACTGCCACCTAAGGTTTCCTTTCCCGAGTACAATTCTCTCAGCACTCGAACCCTAAGATTTCCCTTCCCGAGTACAGTTCCCTTAGCACTCGAATCCTCACGACATAGTTGGCTCTTCATCCAGCAGCCTCGATCTGTTGCATTCAAGCCCTCTTTGACTTTGGCTCTCGTCCCTCGGATGCATGCAAGCCCACGGCTCGTCTCCCCATGTCATCCTTCCCGTATGCCTCGAAGTCCGCTTCCCTCGGCTCATCGTTCTTGCTTTATCCACGGTCCCTCGGATGCATACAAGCCCACGGCTTGTCACCTAACACCATCCTTCACCGGACCCGAAGTCGTCCAGCTAAGTCCATGTGTATCCTACAAACTTGCACACTCAAATACACACATTAAACAAAGGGTGAACCTAACTTAAACTCTTTGCTCAAACATCAAAACAC
Source organism: Boesenbergia rotunda (assembly GCA_024364735.1). Lineage (NCBI taxonomy): Eukaryota > Viridiplantae > Streptophyta > Magnoliopsida > Zingiberales > Zingiberaceae > Boesenbergia > Boesenbergia rotunda. The sequence continues at coordinate 7,306 of JAGFNQ010004249.1, read as the reverse complement.
ATGGTCACTTCGGACCATAAATTGCCTTAATAATCTCCCCCTTTTTGATGTTTGACAATACGTTTAAGTTAGGGAAAACAAATACCAAATACAATACTAATAACCATTTGGACTTACATTGCCAAGGCTTCACCTTGGACTTATACCGCTAATGCATATGCAATGCAAATATGCATGGATCCTATCACAAGGCATTCCCACACCTAAACCTCCCCAATGAGTTTAGGACTTTTACCAAAACAGGCTTTTTAAAACCTCTCCAAGGCTCCTCCTATATTGGACTTACAAAGGCTTTTTAAGAACATTTCCAAGGTTCCCCTTTTGCCACCAAATGAGCAACAATGCTCCCCCTTTACCTAAGCTCCCCCTTGACCTAGGATTTCTTGCAAAGGCGTGTTTGGTTACCCACTTAAATCCAACACTTCTCCCCCTTTGCCACACATCAAAAGGACTCTAACAATTTTCCTCTTATTAGATCGTTTAACCTCTAGTCATCATAAACAAAGTGTATTAACCCCCCATAAGATTATACACTTATTTTACATCATTATGACACTTTTCGATTGCTGAAAAATAGTTTCAGCCTATATCAGTCGACTACGACAGTTACCAGTCGACTGATCCCATCGAAAAACCATACAGTAGCTAGTCTCTCTCCGACAGCACTGTTACTAATTGACTGCCCCCTAAACCAGTCGACTGGTAGCCTAAAAATCCTATTTTCAACATTTTTGACCCAATTTCAGAAATGCACCAGAAATTCCACAAATCTCCAAAAATTTTTAAATTTTGTGGAGAAGTTTGTGGTACCCGTGTCTACTTGGGAAAAATACATTCAAACATGTATCTATCACCAATCTCAAGATTGACACAAAATCCAAAACTAGCTAAATGGTTCAATTGAACCTTAACTTAAAGTTCTAGTTTTGACCTCTGGTTTATATGACATCTATACATTAAAACCAACTTCCATGCTATATGACCCCTAATGTCATATCTTTATGCATGAGACTCAAACCCATTGTGCCAAATCCCTAGGATAGAGACTTCAAATCCATCTCCACATCCTTTGGCACACTCCATGACTCATCTAGACATCCGAGAGAAATCCTCCCGGGATCCATAGACCATGGGTCCCAACTTGACTCCTAGAGCTCCCCCTTGAGCTCTTAGCCTAGCCACCTCCCTAGGTGACTCACTTATAAACACAAGGCCACACCGGTGTACCGCCGGTGACTTTTGACCTATACTCTTAACCTTCTTAACCTTGGACCCCTTGTCCTTAGTTAAGACTTTCTTCTTGCTTTTAAATGGAATCCCCTTGCCATTTTCGGACTTCCCTTTGCTATAGTCATATTGCCCCCTTGCATATGACATCTCCATTGCATTGGAGAACTTAGATTGGTATCTTAGACCCGATCTATCATTGTTGGGGTTTTGACTACCTAACACCATACCTAAACCCTTAGATCCAATAGTGAATTTATCTAGGATTTTCTCTAATTTATCAAGTTTTATCCTTAAAGCTTGATTTTCCCTTTATAGGTTCTCAATCCTTGAATCAACATGTCCACCTTGGACATTTCTAGACCTACCCATTCTATACATGTGTCTCCCCTTCTTGGGATTAATGCCTTGGTCTTTAGGTCTAAAGGTTCTTGGTTTATCATGATGCATAAATTTCCTAGGGTTTTGATATGCAATATTAACCCTATTTTTATCATGATATCTAAAACCAAAATTATGCATGGGTAAATAAGCGACATTATTTCTAACATTTATGGAGGATTTTGAATTACATCTAAAGTTAGGGATTACCTCCCTTACCCTTGTAGCTCTCCCTTGATGTGAGCTTTACTTCTTCTCCTTCTTCTCCCATTTCCTCAAATGCTCTAATTTCTTGAATTCTCCTTTCCTTGAGCATTTGGTATGGTAGTGTCCTAGCTCACCACACGTGAAATACCTTATATGCTTCTTCTCCTTCTTTTCCCTATAATCCATGTTAGAATTTAAAGGAATTGACTTGGGTTTAGGGTTTACCTCCTTTTTCTTACTTAATGGACACTTGTCCTTGTAGTGTCCCTTTTGATTGCATCTAAAGCAAATTATGTGATCCTTTGACTTTGCTTTGTTGAAGGTGAACAATTCTTCTTGCTCCGGCATTGAAGATGATCTTTCCTCCCCCTCAATCCTTGACGTGGAGACTTCTTCTATTCCCTTTGATGAAGTGGATGATTCTTCAATTTCTTGTGCCACTTCACTTGATGAGATGGATGAGTCTTTTTCTTCTTTCTCCTCCTCTTCGGATGTTGAGCTTCTTCCCTCATCCGATTGGTCCTTCTCCTCCTCTTGGACCATAACGCTTATTTCCTTAGGCTCTTCCACTACTTGAGCTTGTGTAGGATTTTCATGAAGTGTTAATATCTTACTCCATAATTCGTGTGCATTGTTGTACTCACCTACACGGCTAATCACATCATTAGGAAAAACATTAAGTAAAATTGATATTACCTTATCATTTGCCTTTGATTGCGTTTGTTGCTCCTTATTCCAATATCTTGGTCGGAGCTTTTTCTCGTGTTTATCTTTTGGAACTTCAAATGGCTCTTCTAGGGGAATCATGAAATTCCAATCCATACCGTACCATGTCTTTGTCCGCATCCTCCAATACTCAAAACTCTTGCGGTCGTAGGGAGGTGGAACATTAATCTCATCCCCTAATCTTTCTTCAATAGCCATTTCCTCTAGCTTTTTGCTCTCTCGGCGGTTAGTCCGTAGATGAGCGAACCTTGCTCTGATACCACTTGTTAGGACCTTGACATTCTGCTAGAGGGGGGGTGAATAGTCGGTCACCCAGTTGATTTGCGGTTTCTTCCTACACGTGTTAGCAAGTGCAAGCGGAAAAATAAATAATAATCTGAAACAATGCTAACACAAACTGTTTACGTGATTCGGAGATAAAGCTCCTACTCCACGGTTGTCCGTAAGGTAGACGATCCCGATCCTTTGGTGGATGACTCCCCGGAACACATTCGACTAGCTTTTGTCACTCATTGTGGGTGGAGAAACCTCGCCACAATACCTTGACAATCTCTGAGCACATTTAGGCTACTAACAGACTTTACCCAAGCTTGTTTCACCAAGAAAGAACAGTAAAAAATGAGTCCTCTTAAATAGTGCTCGATACTGTTCTGACCGTTACCAGTCGACTGGTGCTATCACCAGTCGACTGGTCCTCGCGAATTCGAAAGTCATAGCCTGACGTTTCGACTTCTGGTCGACACCAGTCGACTGATCTCAGGATCAGTCGACTGATCTTTCTATGCTCTTCATCAGTCGCTTGATCCAAGCATCAGTCGACTGCCACCTAAGGTTTCCCTTCCCGAGTACAATTCTCTCAGCACTCGAACCCTAGGATTTCCCTTCCCGAGTATAGTTCTCTCAGCACTCGAATCCTCACGACTTAGTTGACTCTTCAGACAGTAGCCTCGATCTGTTGCCTTCAAGCCCTCTTCAACTGTGGCTCTCGTCCTCGGATGTATGCAAGCCCACGGCTCGTCTCCCCATGCCATTCTTCGTGTATGCCTCGATGTCCGCTTCCCTCAGCTCATCGTTCTTGCTTTGGCCACGGTCCCTCAGATGCATACAAGCTCATGGCTTGTATCCTCACTGTTGGGACCGGGTGCATGTTGACATGGATGCGGGTTCGTAATTTTAAAATTAATTACGTGCAGCGAAAGGTTTAGCATAAATAATTTTACAAATTATTTAACCACACATCTAAGCATGCAATTTTATCTTGTGTAGACATGATCATATATTTAAATTTTGTAGAAACATAAACTAATTTACGTATTACCTCGCGTAACTCGAAAGAAGGGACGAGATCCAACCATAAGTGTCCGTTAGAAGCTCCGCCTCTATTCGCGTCCACGCCGAGTATCTTCGGGATGACTTCGCAAAGCCACGAGTTTCGTGTTCTCGAGAACTACTAGATGTTGGTGCAGGAAGCACCATATCGAACCTGGTTTTGATATTGGCAAAGGATTCAAAGTTAAGTTTATTTGTGATCTAACGTTGTTCACTGAGTGTGCAGAAAAAGCCCTAGCGAAGGACTGCTAGGCACCTGGCGAAGGACTGCCAGTATCCAAGCCCTAGCGAAGGACTGTTAGGCACCTGGCGAAGGACTGCCAGTATCCAAGCCCTAGCGAAGGACTGCTAAGCAACTGGCGAAGGACTGCCAGCATCCAAGCCCTAGCGAAGGACTGCTAGGCAACTGGCGAAGGACTGCCAGCATCCAAGACCTAGCGAAGGACTGTTGGTGCAGTATGCACCCAAGTCAAACCTGTGTTTTGATATTGGTAAAAAGGTTCAAAAGTTAAGGGTTAATGGTTGTCTAACGAGTTTCTTGAGTGTACAGGAAAAGCCCTAGTGAAGGAATGCTAGGCACTGGCGAAGGACTGCCAGACAGGACAAGCCCTAGCGAAGGAATGCTAGGCACTGGCGAAGGGCTGCCAGAAGAAAAAACCTAGCGAAGGGCTGCTAGGCACCAAGCGAAGGGAAGCTTGGTAACTCAAGACCTGGCGAAGGACTGCCGGGCAAAAGTCCAACTGGAGGATCCGGTTGGCACCAGGTAAAACTCTCCCGAGAGGAGTAGGTGAGGACGCGTTCCCCTCGAGGGAACATTAGGCGTCGGTTCGACCTAGGGCTCCATTTTGGAGATCCAAAGTCAGAACCAAGACAGCTAAGGCTGTGAAAAATCAACTTAGTATTTGCTATTTTGGACTAACCCTGGATGCAGGACCGAAGGACTGTGTTTCTGCAGCTCAGAGGGCCTCAAAGGAGTGAGGCCGCAGCTGAGCAGGGCGCCCCGGATGTGTCGGGCGCCCCAGAGTCAACCCAAAGTCAGCAGAGAAGTAAACCTCCGACAGCACCGCGTTGGGAGGCGCCCCGCGCATGTCGGGCGCCCCTCTTGTCGCGGGCGCCGCGCAAATCGGGCACCGCGCAGATCGGGCGCCCCGCGTGTCTCGGGCGCCCACTGTGCCACGCCACTGAAGGCGGCTGCAGCTCACCCTCGCGAAGCCTCGGTGATAAAGTTTGACCGGTCAATCGGGCGCCCCGTGCGCGTCGGGCGCCCCAGTCAACTGTTATCCCGAAGTCGAAGCGATCAGTCACGACCGAGAGCACGCCGGATCAGAAGCCACGTGGAGGGCGCCCCGAGCATGTCGGGCGCCCCCTGCCCTATATAAAGAGGGCCTCGACCCTCTTCAAAGAACAATCAATTCCTTCGACAATTCTACGCTCTTCTGCTTCCACGACACACTCCAGAAAGCTGCCAACTCAAGCCGACGACGTCCCGTTGCTCCAGAACTTCAATCTTCACCGGACGTCGGTAACAAGAGTTGTATTTAAGTTTACGAGAATATTTTTATTATTATCTGTGTGTAAACTTTTGCGAACTTATAGAATTGCCCGCAGAAAACGGTCAACGACCGTGGGCCTTGGAGTAGGAGTCGACCCAGGCTCCGAACCAAGTAAACCAGCTGTGTTTGCGTTATTGTGTTCTCTTTTATTTCCGCTGCGCACCCGCTCTTTTAAATCCGAACAAATTGCGACATTCACCCCCCCCTCTCTCGCATTTCTCGATCCAACAAGTGGTATCAGAGCGGGGTTTTCAAACTTGGTGCAACCACCAGTTTGGAATATTTTTTTTCGGATTTTTTTTCTTAATCATTTTTTTTTATCTCGCACTACTAATCCAAGACCAAGTCTTGGGACATTTCTTTTGTAAATTTCTTTTTAGTGTAAATGTCTATGCAAGAGGGATACAGCACCGCTAGACCTCCACTCTTTAGTGGAGAAGACTTTTCCTACTGGAAAAGTCGCATGGAGGTCCACCTGAAAACTCAGGTGGACATATGGATCATTATCCAGTCCGGTCTGGAGATCCCACGAAATACAGAAGGAATTCCACAAAGCTACTGGGAGTGGGACAACACTCTCAAACGCAAAATTGAAGCTGACGCCAAAGCAACTCAGACTCTCCAATGCGGATTAACGAAAGAGGAGCTGAACCGAGTAGGCCCCTTCAACAGTGCAAAGGAGTTATGGGCTAAACTAATCGAGCTCCACGAAGGAACCTCAGACACGAGGATCAGCAAAAGGGACCTGCTACTGAACAAGCTCTTCACCATCAAAATGGCAGATAACGAGACAGCAGCCCAGCTCCACGCAAGAATTCAAGAGGTAATGAACGGTCTTCATGCAATAGGTCACAAGGTTGAAAACCGTGATCTGATAAGGTATGCCCTAAACGCATTCCCTAGGACCACCTTGTGGGCATCTATGGTAGATGCATACAAGGTCTCTAGGGATCTTTCAAAAATTAAGCTAGATGAGTTATTTTCTGAACTTGAGCTGCATGAACAGACTAACTCCAATTTGGTCGAGAAAAGTATAGCCTTTTTTGCAGGGAAAACAGGGAGAATGACCAAGAAGAAAATTCAAATTGAACCTGAATCTACCTCAGATTCAGAAATAGAAGATCAAGAAGAAAATCAATCAGAACTGGTCCGGCTAGCTCGAAGCTACTACAAAAAATTGAAGAACCAAACTAACACACGGAGAATAAGCCGAAGAAAGGACGGACAAGATGAACCGGCAACTGATAAACAAAAGCCCAACGTAACCTGCTACGAATGCAAGAAGAAGGGCCACTACAAGACTAAATGTCCAAGTCTAAAGGAGTCCAGAAAGACCAGAAAGAAGAAGGCACTCCAAGCAACCTGGGATGAGTCTTCCTCAGAAGAAGAAGAAGAAGCACCTCAGTCCAATCTTCTAGCCCTGACCGCTTCGGATCAAATCGAGACTGACTCAGACTCGGACCGGGACGACGGCAAACTGACTTTCTCCGACGACGGCGAAATAAAGGTAACGGGTTTTTCAAAATCGCAATTAAATTCTCTTATTTCCCATCTATCCCGAGATTTGGCGAAAGCCAAACTCCGAATCGAGTCCCTCCGACAGGAAGTAAAACTCCTGAAAGAGGGAGCTAATTCTAATTCCTTAACTGAGAAAATTCAGGAAGAAACCCCTGATCAAGTTGAGAAACTTGAATCAGAGAATTTCTCCTTGAAAACTCAAGTCAAGGATTTAAGAACAGCTTTAGAACGATTCACTTCTGGTTCCAAGAATCTTGATATGATTCTGGGAAAACAGAAGTCTGTTCTAAACCGATCCGGACTTGGCTATAGAACCAAATCTCGGCAAAGATCTTACTTTGCTGTACTGAACCAGTCAAGACCTA
>JAGFNQ010004248.1:0-28036 GCA_024364735.1 Boesenbergia rotunda | reverse complement strand
TGCCTGCATCTAAACTACTTCTCTGCAACAAGGATAGAAACCTAGTATCAAGCCCTCTCTCCTTTAACATGAAGGTGAAATTTGGATCAAGGCCCTTATCTTGAAGAAGACTAGCCAATTCATGGTCTGAAAGCCCAGTTTTTCTTTTCAAAATAGATGTAATCCTTGGATCATTCTGCCTGTCCTGTAAAAGTAGTGCAATATTCACATCCAAACCAGAGTGATTTCCGGATGGAGCACCTGATCCACTTGATCCACAGCCGTGGCTTTCTAGACCACTGCTAGAACAAGCAACAAGGGAACTATTGTGATCAAGATGTCTATCAGTAGTTCTGACCACTTCAGAATCATGTACAACAGAGCGGCACGAATTACTACGTAACCCTAAGCTTGCACTCCCATTACCTACATTCTTGTCACAATTAACATCTTCTTGGCAACTGCGAGAACGACCAAAAAGCATATTTTTCCTGCTGTAGCCACTCATAGAAAGATGGTTATTTCCACAACTATCCTCCACACAACTAGCTTGATTACCTGCTTCAACGCTACTACTACTACGTTTCATACTTGATCCACAACCTTCAGAAGAACCCGAGGAACTATTTTGTCCATTGTGCCGGAATCCTTCTCTAAGCCGTAATACAGTACTTCTTAAAGCAACTCTCCTTTCAAACAATGGGTTGGAGACAAACAATCGATGAGAAACAGCTGCACCCAAAAGGACAGATGCTACAAAAGCATAACTTATGCAATGACCCAGGTACCTGCGGGATGGATTGCTTACGAACAGGATGGAATAAATCCCAATATATCAGGAAAAGAGACAACGGAAACAAAGGTACCAGTAATGCACTCCAAAGCAGATGAGGAATATTCTGGAAATTCCAGCAACAGTCAATGCTACTATGCGACTTCTAACTATCTCAAATGCAAACAAGCAAACACCCATATTCCAATCTACCACAGAGAGATAATTAATGAGGCTCAATGATTGGGTCCGTAAGACAACAAACAAAGGGGACAGAACCATGAAGACAAAGACAAACATTAACAAACATTTACCAAGAACAAGAACAGCAACTGAAGTTACTGCCCCCAGCCAACGAGCTTCCTTTGCTGTCAACCCGTACAAAACAGTGTATACTACAAGAACAACTAACGAACCAAGATAAAGAAGTCCTAAATGTAAAGCCCTGCACAAAAGCATTCAATGGGAAGAATGAAAATGTGAAATCAATGAACTTCATATCCAACAGAATTGAAGAAATAGCAATATTGACATTTGACACATCGTATATAAGCTAACAAATGAATTTCATCAAAAAGTGAACAAAACTTACCTGCTAGATTTACGCATGTACAACTCATTTGGATCTGGTGGTTCAGTTAAACAAGCAACAGCTCCGACTTCAATACAATCAGAATATGCAAATTTGTATGATCTCCGGACATATTCATCAACATCAAACCCATTTCCTTAACAGAATAAGTGATTGTTAGAGTGCATAAGATCAATTATGAAAACAGGCTTACAGCACATAAAGAAGCTAGATGAATATTGAAAAATAGCAATTCTATGGTTTCCAAGTTAATATTACTCATCCATATGAGACGAAAGTATAACTATGACAGACGAAACTAGAAGGAAACAGCAAGAGTTACCATTAAAGACAATTCTACAAATAAAGAGGATATTGATTGCTAGTGCAATTACAGAAACACCAAAGAAGAAGCCAGATGGTGAATATTGCTCAGAGGCACTCGCACCAGCAGTTACATAGACAGCACAGAGCTCATAGGCACAAAGTAATGCCACAGCCAGAAGAAGAAGATAAGCAGCTACTCCTGCAAGGAACAATTCAGGGATAGTGAACCAAACAGAGATGATATATCAATCATCATTTATTGAGTGAAATGAGGGTTATCCAAAAATTGCTAACAAAAATGGGACCTGAAATCCCAAGTTACACCAATGTTAAACATTGGTCATCATCCACACTGGACCCTGATATAGTCAAGTGCATCAGTTAAAAATGGCAATTCAAAATTTGAGGGCTTAATTGTAATTTACTAAATTTGTAGGGCCTAAATAGATAAAGGCCTAAAGAAGAGGGTTAGGTGGCAAATGCCTAGAATTAGAGGACTAAATGGCAAATGTGTTTGCGGTGTTTGCCCTTTTAATTTCAAAACACAGTGTCATGGATGCAAAAATCGAAGCAGACTCCTCCCCTTTAATTGCTCGAGGTCTCTTCCCCTTTATTTGCGAAATCGAAGCCAACTCCTCCCCTTCTGCCTTTCGATTTCCTCTCCTTGCCCTGACTACAGTCCAAAGCCAGGCGATTTCCTCTGTCTTTCCGATTTCCTCCCACGCCTCCTTCGCCAATCCTAGTGCCAAAGCGAGCAGCCGACACCTCTTTCCTCCTTCCTTGCCGATCTTCTTCCTCGCGGTGCGGCGTTGTCTCGACGGCTGCCAGCGAGACTCGATTTGGGATAAGTTCTAGTTGTTCTTCGACCTCGAGATATTGCTGTGAGTTTCCTCTAGCCACTTTGATATCAATTTAGATAGAATGTTGTAGATTCTGATCAATGGTTACTTCTTCCTTATGTGTTGTTGAGTTGCGATGAGAATTCATAAGGGCTCATTCCGTTTGTAATCAGAATTTAGAGGAGTATACTTTGTGTGTCAACGTTTCTCCTATTAAATAGGATCTAGTTTCCTATTAAATAGGATCTCTCCTATTTAATAGGTAATCTCATCTGTATATATATCAGATCTATTCATGAATAAAGTAACTCCTCTATTTTTCTTTCTCAAGCAACATGGTATCAGAGCCTAGGTTAACCTAGGACCTAGGACCCGTAGGGTCTGCCGCCAACAAAACCTCAGGCGATTCCTCTTCCAGTGCATCTCCTTCTAATTGCCTCAGTCTCCATGGCTTTTTCCAACCAAACCTCAGGCGGTTCATCTATCACAAACCTCTATGTTTCTCCTCGTATACCAAGCAGTTCTCAATTACTAGCCGATTCCTCCTTTGCTCCTAACATCTGTCACAAACTCGATGGCCACAATTATCTTCAATGGTCTCAGTCCATGATGATGTTTGTGACCGGCCGTGGTCGCGATGACTATCTCACAGGAGCAGCCGTCAAACCTGTTGCTGGTGATCCAAATATCAGAAACTGGAAAATAGAGAACAATCTTGTTATGTCATGGCTCATTAATTCCATGACTACCGAAATAGGAGAAAACTTCCTCCTCTATTCATCAGCACAAGAGATTTGGGATGTTGCCCGTGAAACCTTCTCAACCAGCGACAATACCATAGAGTTATTCCACGTTGAAAGTACCCTTCAAGAACTACACCAGGGTGATCAATCAGTCACTGCCTTCTTCTCCACATTGACAAGGCTTTGGCAAAATTGGATCTTTTTGAACCTCATGAGTGGAAGTGTACTGACGATGCCGCATACTTCAAGAAGATTATTGAGACTAAACGAGTATTCAAATTTCTTATGGGACTAGACAAGTCTCTTGATGAGGTGCGTGGCCGAATCCTCAGCATGAAACCTCTTCCCAATCTTCGAGAGGTATTTTCTGAAGTTCGTCGTGAAGAAAGCCGGCAAAGGATCATGATGGGAACCAAGACACTTCCATCTGAGTCTTCTGCCTTAGTTACTGTCTCAGAAGATTCACATCTCTTGCTGCATGAAAACAACCTCAAAACCCTGCTTCACGAAGAGGGCGCCCACGATGTGAACATTGCGAGAAACTAGGCCACTATAAGGAGACTTGCTGGGACTTGCACGGCAAACCTGCAAATTGGAAGCCTGCACGAAAGTATGACCATCGAGGTAATAGTACTACTGTTGATGCGCCAAAATCATCTCCCTTCACCAAGGAACAAATGGATGCTCTCAGGCAAATCTTCAAGTCTCAAATCACTGCCAATACAGTCCAAGTTTCTGCAGCAACCGCTGAAAGCCCACAAGGCACTGACCCTTCAACGCAAGGTACTGACCATTTAGCATTTCATGTACCAAATCAACACCCATCCTCCTCTTGGGTAGTCGACTCTGGCGCCTCAGACCATATGACAGGTGATAAAAGATTATTCTCTACATTTGTTCCATATTATGGGTCTTAGACTGTACATATAGCTAATGGGTCACAATCCAAAGTCGTTGGAAGAGGGACCGTACGCCTGACATCTAGTCTTATCCTTCGAGCTGTGTTATATGTTCCAGAATTAGATTGTAACTTACTCTCTATAAGTAAACTTAATTCTGATCATAATTGTGAGACTAAATTTTCTGCTCAATCTTGTGTTTTTCAGGCATTGGATTCGGGGAAGATGATTGGCAATGCTAAACTCTATTCCGGATTATATCTCTTCAACGCAATACCTCCTCCCATTGCTACCCAACCCAGCTCACAGTGTCAGTCATCCGAGTATCTCAAGTCTTGTTTTCATTCCAGTAATGATAGTGACATTATGTTATGGCACTATCGACTAGGTCATCCAAATTTTATGTACCTAAAGCATTTGTTTCCATCACTATTCATTAGTAAAATCTCAAGTTCATTTCAGTGTGATGTTTGTCAACTCTCTAAACATACCCGTAGTACATATTCCCCTATTCCATATAATCCGTCTCATCCGTTTTCCCTTATTCAAGGGGATATTTGGGGTCCCAACAAAATACCAAATCTCACTGGGGCCCGTTGGTTCTTACTATTAGTTGATGATCATACCCGATTGAGTTGGACCTTCCTCATGAAAGATAAATCTGAAACCAACACCATTTTTAAAAACTTTCATGTAATGATTAAGAATCAATTCCACACAGATATCCATGTCTTCAAGTCTGACAATGCCCGTGAATTCTTTAATTCCAATCTTGGCCCATATCTGAATGATCATGGCATTGTACATCAAAGCTCCTGTGTAGATACTCCACAACAAAATGGGATTGCTGAACGCAAAAATCATCACATATTGGAAGTAGCTCGATCCCTGCTGTTTCAAGCTAATGCCCCGAAACGATTTTGGGGTGAAGTTGTTCTTACAGCAACCTATCTAATAAACAGGATGCCTTCTCGTGTAATCCACTTCCAAACACCACTCCAAGCCCTTATCCACCTATACCCAAACTCTCATCTTATTTCAGAGATTCCAATTAAAATTTTTGGGTGTACTGTCTTTGTCCATGTCTACCCCCATAACAGAAATAAACTTGATGAACGTGCAATTAAATGCATATTCATTGGGTACTCCTCAAATAAGAAGGGTTACAAATGCTTCTCGCCTATAACACAGAAATTCTACACTACTATGGATGTCACCTTTTTTGAAAGGCGTCCATTCTTCTCCTATTCCGAAATTCAAGGGAAGAATCGTACACATGAATCTCAGAATTGGAGCTGGCCTTCTCTCATTGACACTCTACCGCCTAAGTCTCAGCCTCCTATTGATAGTCAACCACCTCCTGTGGCCAACCAATCTCCCTTGGCTGATCAACGTCAACCTTCAGACAATCCACCTGGTCATCTTCCAAATGAGCCTATTAAAGTCTACACGAGGAGAAAACGCCTGGAACAAACCGAGCACAACCAGGAATCACTCTTGAATCCAGTGACAGACAAAATAGCACAGGTTGAACCAGCAATTAGTCCACAATCAGAGCCCATGAACTCTGAATCACTGGATAACTCTGCCTCCAATTTGGACCTGCCAATTGCTCTTCGGAAAGGTACCAGATCCTGCACGATGCATCCAATTCAGAATTATTTGTCATATGTCGGTCTTTCACAAAAATTTCGAGCATTTGTGTCAACACTAGACAAAATTCAAATTCCTAAAGATATATTTGAAGCCCAACAGAGTCCTGCTTGGTCTACTGCTGTTCTTGAAGAGTATCGGGCTCTCATTATGAATGGAACTTGGACATTCACGCCACTACCACCTGGGAAGAAAGTTGTTGGATGTAAGTGGGTTTTTTCTGTGAAGCAAAAGCCAGATGGAAGTGTTGAAAGGCTTAAGGCACGTCTAGTAGCAAAAGGATTCACACAGTCCTACGGGATTAACTATCATGAGACATTTGCTCCAGTTGCCAAGTTTAATACCATAAGAGTTCTCCTATCTTGCGCTGTAAATCAAGAGTGGCCAATATTCCAACTGGATGTGAAAAATGCGTTCCTGAATGGAGATATAGTTGAAGAAGTGTATATGGAAATTCCACCAGGATTTGAGAATGGTCAGACAAGAGGGAAAGTGTGTAAACTCAAGAAAGCTTTGTATGGACTCAAGCAATCACCCCGGGCGTGGTTTGAGAGGTTTTCCAAGGTCCTGAAGCAGGAAGGCTATTATCAATCCAAAGCCGATCACACATTGTTTGTTAAACACGCCCTCAATGGTAAGATGACTATTCTAATCGTATACGTTGATGATATAATACTTACAGGAGACAATGAAGAGGAAATAAAACGACTTGAAAATGTCCTATCCAAGGAATTTGAGATGAAGAACCTAGGATTTCTCAGATATTTTCTTGGTATGGAAGTTGGTAGATCTCATCAAGGAATATCTGTCTCTCAGCGCAAATATGTATTAGACTTGCTTCGTGAAACTGGTATGAGTGGTTGTCGTCCATCAGAAACTCCTATGGATCCTAATGTCAAACTAAAGACTAGAACCGAAGAAGAAACTGTTGATAAGGAGTAGTATCAACGCCTAGTAGGTAAATTGATTTACCTCACTCATACAAGGCCAGATATCAGTTATGCAGTGAGTCGTGTTAGCCAGTTCCTCACCAATCCTTCAGTTGATCACTGGAAGGCGGCTCATAGAATCTTAAGATACTTAAAGGGAGACCCTGGAAAAGGACTTCTCTTTAAGAAAATGACAAATCGGTCAGTGGAAATCTTTACAGATGCTGATTGGGCAGGCTCTCAGAGTGATCGAAAGTCAACATCAGGTTATTGTTCATTCGTATGGGGAAATTTGGTCACTTGGCGCAGCAAGAAACAGTCAGTAGTTGCTCGTAGTAGCGCCGAGGCAGAACTTCGAGCCTTAGTTCAAGGCGTTTGTGAGGGAATATGGTTAAAGCGACTGTTAAAAGAGCTTAGAATCACTTTCCAAGGTCCCATACAGGTGATGTGTGACAATCAGTCAGCTATGGCAATGGCTAAGAATCCTGTCCAACATGATCGATCAAAGCATGTTGAAATTAATTGGCATTTCCTTAATGAGAAGATACAAGATAAGAGTGTTTTGATGAACTATGTCCCTTCTCATCAACAAGTTGCAGATATTCTCACCAAGGCTTTATTTAGATCCACCTTCAACGAACTTAATCTCAGACTTGGCTGAATGAGTATCTATCGTATAGTTTGAGGGGGAGTGTGGGAAATCAAACTATCCTAATTTGGATTACTGTAATATTCGGCTACATATGTTAATATCTTGTAATTATAGCTATTTCCCATTAATTAGGATCAAGTTAGAATTAGTTTCCTATTAAATAGGATCTCTCCTATTAAATAGGATCTAGTTTCCTATTAAATAGGATCTCTCCTATTTAATAGGTAATCCCATCTGTATATATATCACATCTATTCATGAATAAAGTAACTCCTCTATTTTTCTTTCTCAAGCAACAATAACAGTAGTGTTGTGTTTCATTACCTCTAATGTTCAGTATGCTTAATTACCACAGGATATCCATGTGGTACTCCAGTATATTTTATTGTGCTGACATTAGTTTCTTTTACTGGGCTGCATGTATGATACACACCATACCTATTCTTAGGATTTAGGATATGGTGCATAATCACCTTGGATCTTTGCATCTCATATAGATGACAGGTGGTTAGATAGCGGATGATTGTCTTGACCAGCATCACGCATCATCATGCATTGTTGCACAACTACCGACCCTTACTCCCTTGTGGACGAGTCGGGTCGTCAGTCATTCATGACCTACCCACACGACCACTAATGGGTTAGGGGTTGTCGGAGTGTGGGTAGTGTGCTCTGTACTGCTCCACTCATGCACTCATGGGGTAGTAAACGTCGGAGCGTAGTAGCAGGCAGGGGTCACTCCACAGCTTGGTTTCGCGAGGAGATAAGAGAGTTACCTCCCCCATATGACATGGGGTTTTCGGATTGGTTTCTCCGACAACATCCCGTCCACTCGGTCGCTCAAGAGCAATGATGGCAGAGTGCGTACGGTTGTCACAGCTCTACGCCAGAGGTTGGTTTCCCGTACAACTTCCTCCCTGTTGTCAGTGACGATGTCTGACCGGTGGCAGTGGTGACCATGTCATTGCATCATAAGCATACGCATTATTGCATTTGCTTGTGCTTGATACCCTTGGATGTTGCATATGCATGCACATAAAAGAGACCCAGTATGCATTGGTGACAGTATGTTTTTACTTACCTGCTGCTCAGTTATGATTATTTTCTTATTATCTATGTTTCGGAATGGCATGATTACTATTGTTAGTATAACCTAACATGCATAGCTACTGAGATATCCGCTGAATTCTTTGAACTCACACCGTTGGCTCTTTATATTTTTTTCAGGTTGAACGTATTGGAGAGCCTGGCAGCCGCCCCAGTTTTGTCTTGTCGAGGAGAATCTACGGGTTTTACAGTTGTGTTTTGACGATGCATTGTATTTCCTAGATACCTATCAGATTGTTGTCTTTCGGTCCTGTTTATCTTTTTTTTAAAGTAAGCAAGAAGATAAGAAGCTTTCTAGAGTATAACAGAGATGCATTGCCATTCCAATGCTCCATTAATTATCTTTGTCCCACCCGAGCTTAAAAATGTAATATTCAGATCCATGATTAAAATCACAAATGAAAAAACAAAATATTGAGTGACAACTAACTATGGCAAGATTATACAAAAAATATATATATATAATAAAACGGATGGCTAAATGACTAGAAAATGTGCTAGGTGTTGAGGCAATCTATGGTATGTGTGACCATGTGTTTTGATGTTTAGGCAAAAGGTTAAAGTTAGGTTCACCCTTGTATTTGATATGTGTATTTGAGTGTACAGGTTTGCAGGATACACATATGACTCAGCTTGATGGCTTCAGGTCTGGTGAAGGATGGAGCATCCGAGGGACCGTGGACAAGGTAGCAACGATGAGTCGAGGGAAGCACACTTCGAGGCATAAGCGAAGGATGACATAGAGAAGAGCCGCAGGCTTGTATGCAATCGTCAAGGTTGGATGCCTCGAAGGCAATAGTCAAGGCTGGAAAGAAAAATCAAGTGAGCCGTGAGGGTTCGAGTGTAAGTTAAATGCACTCGGGAAGGAAAACCTTAGGTTTAGGATTTTACCAGTCGACTGATATGGGATCAGTCGACAGGTTGAGGGCACAGAAGGATCAATCGACTGATCTTTTTGCAGTCGACTGGTGTCAGTTGAATTCAAACATTGGGCTATAACGTTCGAATTCAACAGTTGTCAATCGACTGGTGTTGGCACCAGTTGACTAGTAACGACTAGATAAGCAAATGACTTCTATTTAAGAGAACTCGGTTTACTTAAGCAAGGTTGACGAAATTGAACTTGGTTAAAGGCCAATTAGTAGTCTAAACTCTCAAAGGTCTTGTGCGAGATTGTGGCGAGGTTTCTTCACCCACAAAGAGTTACGTGAGCTAGCCAGAGGTTTTCCGGGAAATCATCCACCGACGGATCGGGATCGTCCACCTTACGGCCAGCCATGGAGTAGGAGTTTTATCTCGAAACCACGTTAAACTGATTGTCTCTTCTTGTTAGTTTTGTTTAATTATTATTTCCGCTATGTAAACTAACAAGTGTAGGAAGAGAACCGAGCGATTAGAGGGGCAACGTCTATTCACCCCCCTCTAGACGGCCACCATCTGATCCCCTACAAGTGGTATCAAAGCGAGATCTCTCTTGTTGGACTAATCGCCAAAAGAGAAAGGCGCTAGAGGACGAAGAAGAAGATGGAGTCGGAAGGTCTGCTAGGATGAGATATCCAGATCCCACCTCCATACGATCGCGACAATTTTGATTATTGGAGGATGCGAGTGAAGACGTAGTTCAACATGGATTGGGAGATAATGATAGCACTCGAAGAACCATTCGAAATTCCGAGAGAGAAGAAAGCGAAGAAGCTACGACCAAGATATTAGATCAAGGAGCATCAACCACAATCAAAGAAAATAAGAAGGTAATCTCAATCCTAATTGATGTTTTGCCTAATAGTGTGATGAGTCGTGTAGGTGAGTACAAGTGTGCTCATGAGCTATGGAGTAAAGTGATTGCTCTTTATGAAAATCTTACACAAGCACAAGAAATGGAGGAGCCTAAGGAGAAGGGCTCATTGGTTCAAGAGGAGGAGAAGAAGAAGAAGCATCATTCACCTCCTCAAGTGAAGTGACACAAGAAGATGAAGAATCATCCGCATCCGAGAATAAAGAGATGACCATCATAAGTGCGGATGATCGATCCGCATCATCAAAGGTTGAAGAACGAGTCAACCTACCTAGCACCTCCATCGAAGTGAAGTGGAAGGATCATATCATATGCTTCGGGTGCAATAAGAAAGGACACTACAAGAGTAGATATCCATTGGGTAAGAAAGAGGTATTTCCTAAACTCAATTCAATTCCCTTAGATTCTAATTTGAGTTGTAGGAAAATGAAGGATAACAAGCACATTCCATGCTTCACGTGAGGTGAGCAAGGATACTACCACACCAAATGCACAGAGAAAGGAGAGTTCAAGAAGCTAGGACATTTGAAGATATAGGAAAAGAATTTAAAGAAGAAGAGCTCACGTCAAGGGGAAGTTACAAGGGTAAGAGAGGTACACCCTAACTTTAAATGTAAATCAAATTTAAATTCCTCCGTTCATACTAGGAATAATGTAAATTATTTACCCTTGCATAATTTCGGATTTAAATATCATGATAGGAATAGGGTAAATGCACATCGTAACCCTAGGAAATCATTTCATGATAAACCCATGCATACTAGACCTAAGGACCAAAGCATAAATCCCAAGAAGGGGAGATACATACCTAGACAAATGTGTAGGTCTAAAATGTCCAAGGTGGACATGTTGAATCTAGGGTTAAAACCATAGAGAGACAAAATCAAGCTTTGAGGGTAAAGCTTGAAAAGTTAGAAAAACCCCTAGATAGATTCATTATTGGATCTAAAGGATTGGGTATGGTGTTGGGTAATCAAAAACCCAACAACAATAGATCGGGTTTGGGGTACCCGTCTAGGTCCTCCAATGCTAAGGAAAAGTCATATGTAAGAGTGGCATATAACTATAGCAAGGAGAAGTCCAAAAATGACAGGGGAGTGTCATTTAAGGGCAAAAAGACATTAACTAAGGACAAGGTGTCCAAGGTTAAAAATGTCACTTTTGTAGGCTAAGGGTCATCGGAGGTACACCTGTGTAGCTTAGCAATTGTGAATGAGTCACCTAGAGAGGTAGCTAAGGCTAAGAGCTCTAGGGGGGCTCAATAAGCTAATTTGGGGCTCATGGTCAATGGATCTCAGGTGGTTACTACTTGGGAGTCTATATGAGCCATGGAATGTGTCAAAGGGTTTAGAGATGGATTTGAGTCTCAAACCTAAGAGATTTGCACATGTGGTTTGAGTTTCATGCAAGAAATATGATATTAGGGTTATATTGCATAAAAACTTGGTTGTTGATGTATAGATATCATATAAATCAATGTTAGGGATGCATTGTGATTTGGTAAAAGCAGATACATCAAGAGGAGGCCAAAACTATGACTTTAGGTCAAAGTTCAATTGAATCATTTAGCTAGTTTTGGATTTTGTGTCAATCTTGAAATTCAAGATGTGTACATTTTTAAATATATTTTTTTCAAATACACATAAGTACCACAAATTTCTTCATAAAATTTGAGAATATTTGGAGAATTATGAAATTATTGACGTATTTCTAAAATTGGGTTCAGAAATGCTGAAATACCAATTTCAGGGTGTCAGTCGACTGGTGTAGAGGAGCAGTCAACTGGTAACAAGGCTTTCTAGAGTGAGAAAGCTTCTGTAAGGTGTTTTGATAGAGATCAGTCGGCTGATAACTATCTCAATTTTTTCAGCAATTCTAAAAGTATCCAAATAATTATAAATAAGTGTATAATCTTATGGAAGGTTAATACACACTGTTTATGATCATTAGGGGTTAAAGAATCCAATAATTGAGTTGGAGTTCTTTTTGATGTATGGCAAAGGGGGAGAATTAAGGTTTAATTGGGAAAACCTTATATACCTTTGCAAGAAATTCTAACTCAAGGGGAAGAAGCTTAGGTGAAGGAGGAGCTTTATTGCTCGTTTATTGGCAAAGGGGGAGTCTTGTGATAGATTCTTAAAAATCCATTGGTAAGTCTAAATGTAGGGAGAGCCTTGGATAGATTCTAAAAAACCCTTGGTGAAAAATACTAACTCATGGGAAGTTTAGGTGTGAGGGAACCTTGTGATAGGATTTCATGCATTGTTTGCATTGCATTGGCGGTGTAAGTCCAAGGTGTAGCCTTGGCAACATAAGTCCAAATGTTTTTAGCATTGTGATTTGTTATATGTTTTCCCTAACTTAAACGTATTGTTAAACATCAAAAAGGAGGAGATTGTTGAGGTCATCTATGGTCTATGTGACCATATGTTTTAATATTTGGGCAAAGGGTTTAAGTTAAGCTCACCCTTCTATTTGATATGTGTATTTAAGTGTGCAGGTTTGCAGGATACACATATGACTCAGCTTGATGGCTTCGGGTCCGGTGAAGGATGGAGCATCCGAGAGACCGTGGACAAGGCAGCAACAATGAGCCGAGGGAAGCGCACTTCGAGGCATACGCTAAGGATGGCATGCAGACGAGCCGCGGGCGTGTATACATCCGAGGGACGAGAGTCAAAGCGAAGAAGGCTTGAAGGCAATAGTCAAGGCTGCAAAGAAAAGTCAAGTGAGTTATAAGGGTCTAAATGCGAGTGAAATATATTCGGGAAGGAAAACCTTAGGTTTAGGGTTTTACCAGTCGGCTGGTATGGGATCAGTCGACCGGTTGAGGGTAACTGATCTTTCTGTGCAGTTGGCTGGTGTCGGCTGAATTCGAACCTTAGGTTGTAACGTTCGAATTGTGTCATTCGAATGGTAACAGCTGGTCCAGCAAACGAGTTTTATTTAAGAGAGCTTGATTTGCTTGAGCAAGGTTGATGAAATTGGACTTGGTTAAAGGTCAATTAGTAATCTAAGCTCTCAGTGGTATTGTGCGAGGTTGTGGCGAGGTTTCTCCACCCACAAGGAACTACGTGAGCTAGCCGGAGGTTTTTCGAGGAATCATCCACCAACAAATCGGGATCGACCATCTTACGGATAGACGTGGAGTAAAAGTTTTATCTTCGAACCATGTTAAACGGTTTGTCTCTTCTTGTTAGTTTTGTTTGATTATTATTTCCGCTGTGAAAACTAACAAGTGTAAGAAGAGAACCGAGCGATTAGAAGGGCAACGTCTATTCACCCCCCCTCTAGACGGTCATTCGATCCCCTACACTAGGTGCATCATAATCATTCATTAATCAATTAAAAATAGGACATCAGATTATGACTACAACTGTTGAATGGGCAAGTTATAACTGAATTGAGTAAGTGCAGAAATATTATCGCAGAGTTGGTTATAATTATCCACAATCATCGTCTACGAATCATAAAAAAACAACACCTTCTATCTATAAAGCATTATAATGGTAGCGCAAAAAATAATAACTATCCTAGTTACGTATCATTCCGCAAGCTAAGCCTGACACATAAGCACCACATGAAAAGTTAATAGAAACCTGTATATCCTCCACGGCCTCCAATTCACAGACCAGAGAACCCAGAAGCTGAGAGGACTTGAGCCACAGAAGAGAGCACCGCAGATGGCACATGCCAGAGCAACCGGATGCTCCTCATCTCCCTCCATGCCTTCTTCTCCCACCACCCAGTTTCCAGTCAAACCATGGAAACAGGAATAGATGCCTACAGCAAAAGAAACTAACAGTTGCGTCTCCGCACCGAACCACTCAAATGCAAGAAAACCACTAATCCGACCGAGCAACACAAAAAGCACAAATGCCACACTTTCCCCATTCCAATCCTTCTCGCGATCCGAAATAAATTCTTGAACAATGGCTCCGCGAATGACCGAAAGTACAAAATTCAAAAGGAATAAAAAAATGCAGAGAAAAAAGGACGCACGGAAGCCGACCAAGTAAAAAGGATCCTACATCGAACTCTCGGGACATAGAACAACGAGAAGAACCTTGATCTGCAGACGGAACCCTAAATGAGGCAGCGGAGTTTGGTGGGCAAAGGCGAGACGTGGAAGGGAGGGGAGAGGCCGTACCTTTGGCTCCTGCAAGCGAGACTTTCCTCGACGGAGGCGCCGGAGTCCGAATCCGAGCTACGAGCCCGGCGAGAAGCGAGTGATTTTTTACCTCCGCGCAAGAAACCCCTCGAAATCGAGCGGACGACGCCTGTGCGATAGAGAGAGAGAGAGAGAAGGCGTCAGTGTGAGGGTGGGTCGCCCCAGTGAGGAGAGAAGGTGACGTTCGTCAACTCGCTTGGGCTTGCTACAAAGAGACTGAAGAAGTGCGCTTAACTCGCATTAGCAATTTTAGCATATTTCTGCAGGTAAGAAAATGAATAAGGCATCAGACTAAAACTGAAGCAAGGATAATGAAGACGAAGGCTAAAGCCGAGGAAATGGCCATACAGAAAGGTTTCGAAGGCGACATCAGAGGAAGATACCTTATAAAATTTATAAATGCTATAAAATCGACCTACAAAGACAGCTAAAAAAATTCATGTACCCCCTACGTAAGAAAAAATTGATGATAAATATAAAAGTGTATTTTAAAAAATCTTTATTTTAAAAGACGTTAAAATTCATAAGAAAAAAAAAAGGTACTACAACCTATACTATACCCACTAAAAACAACCTATATCGATAGTTTTAGTTCAAGAGCTACCCCTATGTTAAAAAGTGAAATGTATAAAAATGTACACTTTTATTAAAAAATACCAAAAGACCAAACTAAACTTTCACCAATAAATCAAGAAAAATAAGAAATAGTCAAGTAAAATAATAAATAAATATGAGAATATTAGTGAGTGAACTAAATAAAGAAGAAAGGAGGAGCCCCAATTACCTTTCTTCTTTATTTAGTTCACTCACTAATATTCTCATATTTATTTATTATTTTACTTGATTATTTCTTATTTTTCTTGATTTATTGGTGAAAGTTTAGTTTGGTCTTTTGGTATTTTTTAATAAAAGTGTACATTTTTATACATTTCACTTTTTAACATAGGGGGTAGCTCTTGAACTAAAACTATCGATATAGGTTGTTTTTAGTGGGTATAGTATAGGTTGTAGTACCTTTTTTTTTTCTTATGAATTTTAACGACTTTTAAAATAAAGATTTTTTAAAATACACTTTTATATTTATCATCAATTTTTTCTTACGTAGGGGGTACATGAATTTTTTTAGCTGTCTTTGTAGGTCGATTTTATAGCATTTATAAATTTTATAAGGTATCTTCCTCTGATGTCGCCTTCGAAACCTTTCTGTATGGCCATTTCCTCGGCTTTAGCCTTCGTCTTCATTATCCTTGCTTCAGTTTTAGTCTGATGCCTTATTCATTTTCTTACCTGCAGAAATATGCTAAAATTGCTAATGTATAAGGGATTTCCATGAATCTGAGTGACGTGTTAAGTTCTTATTCATTGTTAATAAGAATATAATTATTAAAATAATACTTCATATATTATTAAAAATAATATCCTACATATTATTAACAATAATATCTTAGTCAATAAATATTAGTCGCTAAGAGTACTTGAACCCGAAACCTCCCCTAAATTCTACACAGTCCTAGGAAGCTTGTTGACCATAAGTTGATTTTCCTCTAAGTCATAGGGTTGGATTCAAACGAAAAGAGTTTAAAACTTTTAAAAAATATTTTGAAATAATCATGAATAATACATTCCTTCTTTTGACTTGGGCGCCCCTTAAATCTGACACAATCTTAGGAATTCTTATAGATCATAAAGATAACTTCCTATGTGTCTTTAAAGTTTGTCCAAATCAAAAAAGTAATTAAAGCAATTTTTGAAAAGTATTTTTCAAAAAATATAATAGTTTTCAAGGAAATAATTTTTGAAAAATATTTTGAATGAAATAATAAGTTTTTGAAAAATATTTTTTGAAACGCATTTTGAAATGATAATAATATTTAAAGCACAAATCATTTTGAAAAGATATAAATTTTTGAAAAGAATAAATTTGGAGAAATAGCTTTCTAAAAATAAAAATCCTTAAAAAATAAAGACTCTCCTGAACCTGACACATTATGGCTACCCTTGTTAATTACAAGGACCTCTACCTAAGTATCTTAAGGGACTTTAGTGTTGACATAAAAGTTTTTGTATCTAAGTGTATGTCAATCAACTTTCGAAAAGATATAATTTTTAAAAATGTACTTATAAATAATCACTTAATCAAGCAAGAAATTCATTAAAACATTATTATGTAAAAATATTATTTTGAAAATATTTTTAAGAACATATCCTAAAGATTTTTAAAATATTTTGAAAAACATTGGTTAATTAATTAGTCCTTAACATCTCTCCCATTCCAAGTGTGGCAATACAAGCAAGCATGGTTGCCTTATCGGTGTTTTGTGAGATGCTTGAATAATTTTTCTCAATTTAATTTATAGATTGCTTGATCTTGAGTTAGATTCAAGTTTAGTCAATTAGTAGCTTAAAAGTAATTTTCAATAATTGACTTCCAGGTCTTGGCGAGACAAGGATGCCTTCTTTAGCCGTAGCCTTATTGGATTATCAACCCTTTCCTTAAACAAAGCCTTTTAAAGAAGGAATACTTTTAATTTACACTTTGAAAAACTTTGGTCTAACTAGTCTAAGATGTGGCGAGGTAGCTTTGGCTAGTTCCACTTAACTAAGTTGACCAAGTCGGGTACTCCTTACCCTTCCTGACTTCCTAGACCAAGCTTTTCTAACGTACTAACATCTCGTCATATCCTGGTACTAGGTTAGGCAAGTATCAATAAATCTGTTTCCTATCTATCCATTCTAAAATATGCAGAAAAGTAAACATTAATGACATGGCAAAAAGATAAGAAAAGATAAGCAGATGCATGGACATGACATTTATGCATAAATCAATTAAGTCAAAACATTTTAATTAAGTTTCTAATAAAGTATTAAATTATCAATTTGATACAGACCGTGTGAACCCGCGAATATGTCAACCTACTTTGACATATTTATTGTTATTTTGTTAGAGGTTTCAGTTGGGTAGAATTTTATTTAGTCTCATAACTGAGGGTAGTTAATTGAAATTTAGTTCATGGATTTTGTTAAATTAAGGATTGAATTTAAAGTTGAATTTTAAGCGGATACTGACTTGACCATCGGAGCGCCTGACCGGGGAAAATCCCTGGCGGGTTTGCTAACGGACCTCTTGTCGCAAGTCCTAGCCAGGTCATAGCCAACTCAAAGCCAGGTCAGCAGAGCTCGTAGCACTCGGGATACCATCTCGCCCTTGAGACTTCCACCTCGCTTTGCGACAGGATCACAGGTTAATCGGGATTGGGCGTGTGTTGGATTGATGCCCTTTGCAATAACAAAATCCTACGGAGCTCCGAAGCCCTATACCTGTGCGACCATAGTGGCTCACAATGACAGAGCTAGGATTTGTAGCCCGCCCGAGTTACAAATGACCTATAAATGAGTCCCTGGGCTAAAGACAATTTTTCTTTAGTAACAATACGCATAGTAAAAAAGAATATCTCAGTAAAAATTTTGATCATCAATCAGCGACATATCCGACCTCCAATCGTCAATCGGAGTCTGGAGGTTGTCGTCCCGAACCAAACTATAACCTAGGGGACACGGTGAATCCGTAGGGGATCGCCGCAATTACGATCTCGCATTATTTACCGTCGATCCCGACAGATTCATCATTACCAGTGATTTCGATGAGTTCATCATCCCTCCAAGGTATAATTTGATTCGGGACAGCGATCGGATGCTGCCGGTGGTATCCGATCGGCGATAGGACATCGGACGTGCCACCAATTGACGGTCAAAATTTTTACTGAGACATTCACTTTCATTGCGCAAATCATTTCCTTTTTTATTTAAGATTTCAAATGAATGCAGGTAAAATTAACATAAACATAGTCGGTGTGAGGTCGGCTAATGGGTTGTTATCGGGAGATGCAAATTGATATAATATCGTCAAGGCTAGTATTGAATACTATCTCCATAAAATGATATTGCTCAGCTATAGGTGCTCACGAATAGTAGCAATTCGTCTCCCAAGATATAACGACAATGTCTCGTGCAACACTATAAATTTTGAGACCAGTGAACCTTCTCGTAAGCTTTTTGGACTCTGGATGCACAAGATGAGATGAATGCTAATGAAGTTTTGGATAATTGAATGAAAATACATCATCTAGAGGACTCTATTTATAAAAGGGAAGAGGTGAGGCACCATTTAATGAGTGAGTATGACCTTTGGTTTAGAATTTATCTGGGTCATTTGATCTATAGGGTTGTAATCCTTCAGATAACCCTTTGATCTCAACCATCAGATTTGGAGGGTTGTAACCCTTCAGATAGCTCTTTGATCTCAGCCATCAGATCTGGATGGTGTAACCCTTCATATCTCGCCTTGATCTCAACCGTCAGATTTGATCTAGCGTTTCAGATCAAGTCTCATTGCCAATGGTCAGATTGCGACTATTCGCGATCAATGCTCCACATCGCTTCACTTGCGATCCACCACCCCTCTTCGATCTAACGGTTGACATTTGTTTGTCTAATTAGTAGTCTAGTTATCTCTCTTCTCCTACCTGAGTGCCACGCAGACACTATCACGTCACATGACACGTCGCCAGAGTGTCACGTCACCTGGAGCATAAATTTAAGCTCCTAAATGCTACTCGTGACGATACGCATGTGAGTTCAAAGTGCGCTAACAAAGTGCTCATTGCGTGCGTGCATGGTGGGTGGCGGGCTCGCAGGTGCGAGTACCTGCTCGCCTGTGAGAAGAGACCACCTATATTTTGTTGGGACCTTGACGTTTAGCTAGAGGGGGGTGAATAGTTACGTTTCGATCACCCACTTGGATTCACAGTTTCTTCCTACAAGTGTTAGCATGCGCAAGCGGAAACTTAAACTATAAATTAAAACCAATGCTAACACACACCGTTTACGTGGTTCGGAGATGAAGCTCCTACTCCACGGCTATCCGTAAGGTGAACGATCTCGATCCGTCGGTGGATGACTCCCCGGAAGACCTCCGGCTAGCTCGTGTAGCTCCTTATGGGTGAGAAACCTCGCCACAACCCGCAACACTCTTCTCAACTCTTAGACTACTAATTAGTCTTTAACCAAAGCCAATTTCGTCAAGAAGTCTCAACCAAAATCGAGCTCTCTTAAATAGGGCTCTTGGATGAAATGACCGTTACCAGTCGACTGGTCGAAGGACAGCCGACTGGTCCCACTTGGATTCGAACGTTGCAACCCCATCATTCGAATTTCCAGCCGCCACCAGTCGACTGCTCCATTTGCAGTCGACTGATCTTTCTGTGACATACACCAGTCGACTGATCCAACATCAGTCGACTGATCCACCCCTAAACCTAGGGATTCCCTTCCCAAGTACAATTCTCTCACACTCGGACCCTCACAACTTAGCTGACTCTTCACGAGCAGCCTCGACCTGCCGCCTTCAAGCCCTCTTCAACTTTGGCTCTCATCCCTCGGATGCACGCTAGCCCACGGCTCGTCTCCCCATGTCATCCTTCATGTATGCCTCAAAGTCCGCTTCCCTCGGCACATCGTCCCTGCTTTATCCAAAGTCCCTCGGATGCGCACACAAGCCCACGGCTTGCCTCCATGCTATCCTTCATCGGCTCCGAAGACGTCCAACTAAGTCAATGTGTATCCTGCAAAACCTACACACTCAAATACACATATCAAACACAAGGGTGAACCTAACTTAAACTCTTTGCCCAAACATCAAAACACATGGTCACTCCGGACCATAGATTGCCCCAACAATCTCTCCTTTTTTGATGTTTGACAATACATTTAAGTTAGAGAAAACAAATAGTAAAAATAATGCTAATAACCATTTGGACTTACGTTGCTAAGGCTTCACCTTGGACTTATACCGCCAATGCATATGCAATGCAAACATGCATGGATCCTATCACCAGGCATCCCCACACCTAACCTCCCCAAGAGTCAGGATTTTTACCAAAACGGACTTTTTAAGAACCTCTCCAAGGCTCCTCCTACATTAGACTCACAAAGGTTTTTTACGAACCTCTCCCAGGATCCCCCTACGCTAATAACCGAACCTTGTTTCTTGAATCATCTTTGTTTCTTCTTCTTCCTGCCTTTCGACACAGAAGTAGAAACCCTTTGAGCCACTAAGGCCTGCGAACTCTGACGAAACAACTCCTCTGCCGCTTGGAATTCTCCCAGGAGTTCCCCCAATGTATACTCATGCTTATTCATGTTATAGTTGAGTCGAAACTGCTCAAAACTCCTAGGCAGATATTGGAGTATTATATCGACCTGGGTTTCCCCGTCGATTTGTCTTCCAAGAACCTTAATCTCATTGAGGTGGGACATCATCTTCAGGACATGATCCCTTACGGGTGTCCCTTCGATCATAGTGGTCATCATCAGATTCTTCATCGCCAGCTGCCTAGAGGCACGACTCTAGTGCCCAAAGAGCTCCTGAAGGCTCGCATCATGTCATAAGCAGTGTGCATGGTCTGATGTTGATGTTGCAATACATTCGACATGAATGCCAGAATGTAACACCGCGTCATCTCATCTGCATTAACCCATTTCTTGTAATGCTCCCTCTGCCCTTCACTAGATTTGCCGCTAGGCTTATCATGACATTTTTCGGTGAGTACAACTTTGTACTCTTCAGCTGTAAGGGCAATGTCAAGGTTTCTCTTCCAGTCAATATAGTTAGGACCAGTAAGCTTACTCTCCTTAAGTATTGTTGCTAGTAGGTTAAAGGCCATTTTGAAAATCCTAAAAATCATAGCATGCACTACTTTAGAAATCGAAAATAAATTGATTCCTCAAAACAATAAATTTTCGAAATCAACCAACACCTCTACACACCGAGAAATTCGTATGCCACGATGGTGTGTACGTATACGAATTTCTACATTCGTAAGAGGAGGTTTTATCCATTAATCTTACTATCTTGTCAACCTAACTTTTTGACAAGTAAGATTAATAGTTGGTTCACTTCGGCCCAGCAAAATAATAACAGTGACTCCGATGGGGAGAATACTATTATTCGCATCTAAATGTTTACCATTACACGACACTAAGGAAATTATTTCCAATTATGTGCCTTCCGATGGGGAAGTACACATGCTCTTCAATAATTTCTTACAGTCTTTGTTGAGGCAATCGACCCAAGAATGATCAGGAAGATCACAGTTTTGATGTGTGTGCCAATAAGTTTAAGGTTAGGATATTATGTTGTATTTAATATGTGTGATTGAGTTTGCAGGACTTGGAGAATCACACATGGAGAACATATCCGAGGGACGAGAGCCGAGGGAAGAAGGCTACAAGGGCAAGCCGGGAAGTGGACTTCAAGGGCATACGTAAAGGGTGACATGGAGGCAAGCCAAGGGAAGGCTTGTGTGCACATTCGAGGGACGATAGCCAGAGGAAGATGACTTCAAGGGGTGAGCCAAGGGAGTGCACCTGAAGGCATACGTAAAGGAGAGTGTTTGGAGTGAATGTAAGTGAGTGGAGAGGCTGGGCAGTCGACTGGTAGGAAGCCAGTCGACTGCCAAAACTCACAGAAAGTTTACAACCTCGGACCAGTCGACTGCCCCAGGGACAGTCGACTGGTCATCGCCGAAAACTAACCGTTGGCTAGCAATTAATGCTAGGCCAGTCGACAGCCCCAGGGGCAGTCGACTGGTGCGGGGCTGGACAGCTTGCGAAGCTGTCCTGTTCTCTTACAAAATGGGGACTTTTTCGCACGTGAACGGTACGGTTTTTTACTGTAATGAAGTGCAGTTCGTGCGACTAGTCCTCAGATCTTCTTCTCATTCTTCATCGAATCTTGTAAAGAGGAAGAAGATACTTTTGTAAAGGTTTCTCCACCTTGAAGGAGACTTTTCATAGTGGAGGTGGAGTACTCGTGTGGATCCTTGGATTAGTCATCCTTCGGGGTGGATACCAGGTAAATCCTCGTGTTAGCATTGTTATTATTGTCTTTCATTATATTTTTGTATTGCGCTAACAATTTTGTAGAGAACTCGAAAAAGTGCTATTCACCCACCCCCCTCTAGCAATGCATGCGATCGTACAATTGATATCAGAGCCGGTTCGCTTCGGGAGAACTCACCGCCGACCGGAGTAAAGAAAATGACGTTTCAAGAGGGTTATAGCACTGCACGACCTCCATTCTTCGACGGGAACGACTTCGCATACTGAAAAGGTAGAATGCAATACTACTTGATGAATGATATTGAAAACTGGATAAGTGTTGCAGATGGATTTGATGCCCCCGTCGACGAAAGAGGAGAGTCACTACCTATGAGAACATGGTCGAACAAAGTTATGAAGAAGGCACAAGCAAACACGAAAGCCACCACCATACTTCAATGCGGGCTCTCATAGGAGCAACTCAACAAAGTGGGGGCATTCAAGAGCGCCAAATAATTACGGGAGAAATTCGTTGAACTCAATGAAGGGTCCAACGAGTCAAGACGGGCAAAGAAAGATCTACTTGTTGCCTAACTCTAATCCTTGTCCACGAAAACTAATGAGACCGTGAGCCAGTTGCATGGAAGGGTAAAGGAGATCATCAACGAACTCCATGTGATTGGAGAGAAAGTTGAAAACCGGGATCTTGTAAGGTACGTTCTACAATCCTTCCCGAGAACAACCTTGTGGGCATCAATAGTTGATGCCTACAAAGTATCAAGTGATCTTTTAATAGTAAAACTAGATAATCTATTTTGTGAGTTTGAATTGCATGAGCAAGCTAATGTTTCTTCTAAAGAGAAAGGTATAACTTTCATTGTAGAAAAGGAGAAGAAGGAGAAGAAGAAGAAGGTGGTCTACTCCTCTTCATCCGACTCAGAGGAGTCTAGTGCCTTTATGGATAGCGACCAAGAGGCCTTCATGGTAAGAAAAATGCGTAGGGCATTTAAAAGTTTTTCTAACAAATCTTATGCTAGGAAAGGATCCAAGAGTAAGGGCAAAGCAAAAGACATTATATGCTACAATTGTCACCAAGAGGGACACATGAAGAATGAGTGCCCTCAACTAAAAAGAAGGGAAGAAAAGAAGGAGGAGAAGAAGAGAGGTGACAAAAAGAGGTCAAAGGGAAAGGAGAAGAGTGCCAACAACCTTAAGGCGACTTGGGATGATCCATCATCCTCGGAGGAGGAAGAGGAGCAAGTGTCCCATTTTACACTAATGGGAGTGGACCATATGGAGTCGTCGGATGATGAGAGAAGCTCAAGTAGTGATGAAAGCGGCTCATCTTCATCATCCGAATCAGAGGCATCGGTAAGTGAGGTGTACAACTTACCCTCTTCTACTTTGATCAAAATAATTTCTAATACAAATATGGACTTAGCTAAAGCTAGAAGTAAAATTAAGGACTTGAAAAATGAAATTGCCTTGCTTAAAGTAGAGTCTACAAAGCTTAAGGAAGATTTGCATGCTTGTCCTACCATGTCACATGATACATGCTTTGAAAATGAAAATAAGGAGCTAACGAAAAAGGTAGAGGACCTAACCAAGGCACTTAAAAAGTTTCAAGTCGGCTCTAGTAACCTTGACATGATAATAAACAGTCAAAGAGTCTTCTATAATAAGGCTGGATTAGGATATAGGCCAAAGACCAAGAAAGTGGCCTTTGTCTCACTTATGGGTAGGAATGGTGCATCTAGGAGACAAGAGGCTAAGGGAAACATCAAGAAGGCTTGGGTACCAAAGAAATTTTTAAATGATGCTTGTGGATCAAAAATTTGGGTACCAAAAAATTATGTTTTCCATGTGTATAAGTGAAGGTGAAGGAGACCTCAAACATATAGATAGTAGATAGTGGGTGCTCAAGACATATGACCGGAGATGTGAGCAAGTTCACCACTATAAGCTACCTAAGAGAAGGGATGGTTTCCTTTGGAAGTAGTGGAAAACTCAAAATAATTGGTAGGGGCACCATTGAGGTATCTCCTACAATCTCTATCCATAAAGTACTTTTAATTAAGGACATGAAATTTAATTTATTTAATGTAAGTCAATTATGTAATGCGGGCTATAGAGTTGAATTTCATGCTAGAAAATACCTAATTAAACAAAATGGGTCCGATAATGTCATACTAGAAGGGTATAGAGAGGCTAACCTTTACTATCTTGATCTTGCTTATGCTTCTAACAATTTGCCTAAGTGTCTCATGTCTAAAGAAGAAGAAAGTTGGTTGTGGCACCAAAGATTTGGGCACGTAAACATGAGGAGCATTGCAAGAGTGACCAAGGAGGAGTTGGTGAAGGGGCTCCCTATGATCAAGTATGAGAAGACAAAAATGTGTGATGCATGCCAAGAGGACCAGCAATCAAAATCATCACACAAAGGTAAAACCCTAACCACACTACTTTACCTTTAGAGCTTTTACATATTGATCTTTTTGATTGCCATAGTACTCCCTCACTAGTAGGGAGTAAATATTGTTTAGTCATTGTATACGATTTTTCTAGATTTACATGGGGGTTTTTATAAAACATAAGGACGATACCTTAGAAATCTTTATAGGCTTTAGTAAGAGGGTTGAGAATGAAAAACACCTAAAGATTAACCGAATTAGAAGTGACCATGGTGGAGAGTTTCAAAACTCAAGCTTCTCACAATTTTGTGTAGAAAATGGGTATAAGCATGAATTTTCATGCCCAAGAACTCCTCGCCAAAATGTGGTAGTAGAGAGGAGAAACATAGCCCTACAAGAAGCTGCTAGGACTATGCTTAATGCATATTCCCTTCCCAGTTATTTTTGGGCTGAAGCGGTAAATACCGCTTGTTACATTCAAAACCGGGTTTTAGTGCATAGGTTTTTAGGTAAAACTCCATTTGAGTTGTGGAGTGGGAGAATTTCACAAGTCCACTACTTTAGGGTCTTTGGATGTAAGGTTTATATTCTAAATACCAAGGATGACCTAAGTGTTGGGACCGGGTGCATGTTGACAAGGATACGGGTTCGTAAATTTTAAAATATTTACGTGCAACGGAAGAATTAGCATAAATAATTTCTCAAATTATTTTTAACCACGTATCTAGCATGCGACCTTATGATGTGTGGACATGATCATAAATTAAAATTTTGCGAAAAAGTAAACTAATTTACTAAGTACCTCGCGTAACTCGAAGTAAGGGACGAGATCCAACCGTAGCGTCCCTTGGAAGCTCCGCCTCTATTCGCGTCCACGCCGAGTTCTCTTCGGGATGACTTCGCAAAGCCACGAGTTTTGTGCCGACGAGAACTACTAGATTCTCCAAAGGCACAACTAGAAAAACAAGAGAGAAAGATGGAAACTAACCACCAAGTAACGGAATCAAAATTCCGGGAAAGGAAAGAAGGGGTCGCGATCCGTTTCTTCTTCTTCGGCACCTTCTTGGCGGTTGAAGCTCTCGGCCACCCTTGGGATGTGCGCCGGCCCTAGGGGAGGAGAGAGAGTCGGGCCTAGAGAGAGAGGGGGGTCGGCCCTAGAGAGAGAGAGTTAGAGAGAGAGAGGGAGCTACTAATCTCTTGATATCTCAATTGAGAAATTCAAGCCTAGCCTTGGTTCCTTTATATAGTAGCCTCTCCCTTGCCATGTCTCCCCTTTAACGGAATTAACGGAATAAATTTTCATAAGAAATTTATCTTATAAATTTTCTTATTAATTATTCCGTTATGCCAAGTTTTATTATAACTAATTTTATAATAAAACAAATACATCTCTCCTTTTAATTATGGAATAAATTTTCATAAAATTTATTATATAAATTTTCTCATCATGGAAAAATCAATTCATAATTGATTTTATAGAATAAAAATAAATCATTTAAAGTTTATTTTAATCTCCATAAAAAGAATAAATTTATTATATAAATTTTTTTTTATCATGGAAAAATCAATTCATAATTGATTTTATAAAATAAATCAATCCATACTTCATTTTAATTTCCATAAAAAGAATAAATTTATTATATAAATTTTTCTTATCATGGAAAAATCAATTCATAATTGATTTTATAAAATAAAAATAAACCATTTAAAGTTTATTTTAATTTCCATGAAAATAAATTTATTTATCCATAATTTATAAAACAAATCGCGCTAAATTTATTTTATTAATTAAATCAAATTAATTGGTTTCTCCCCTTTGTTGTGGCCGGCCAAACCAAAGAGGGTTGGCACCCTCTTTGGCCGGCCAAACCGAGCCGATCTCATCGCGAATTAAACTCATTTAATTCGCCCGATAAGCCTTCAAAAGACTTAGCCATTTTAAGCTTCCGTTGCGCCTCTGATTAACTCAGATTCGACTTATTTCTCTTGATTGGAAAATCTAATTTTCAACTCATTTTAAATCCCTCTGATTACTCGTAGTGCGTGTGACTAAATAGGCTTTCGATTTATGTCGGTCGTCTATAATCAACTAATTATAAAACGATCATGAGTGACACCTAGTAGTACATCATGACCCCCAATTAATCGAAAGATCAACGGTTGACCTCAGAAGTAATTCTGAAACCCTTCAGCAGCTCTAATGAATCGTGCCCCATTCCCTTCACCATCTTATACCCACTTGGTTCAGGACATGGTCTGTGTGTGTCAGTCCCCACTAGGCTGACTACGTCACACCTAGCTCAAGTAATGTCTTTCTCGTCCTTTGGATTTCTAATTACTCTCATGTATTTAAGAGACACATACTCTAAACATGATATGCTCTGGCCAGAGGCTTTGAGTAACAATCCGACGATAGGCCTGGGTATACATCTCCTCGCAAGGAGTGGTGAATCCTTTGTAGGCTGTTCAAACATCTTCGGACACTTCGGCTTATACCCAACCATCCTGGGTCCACACCTCCTTGGAGATGCTTGCTTAAGATGTTAAAGTATAAGTCTCCATGACCAAGATGACTTGAACACCGCAAGTCAAAGGAACATCGCACTTAAGCTGCGGTAAGAACTTCACTGACCTGTCTATGTATAGACTACCATGTGAAGTTTTACAGTCAGTCACTCCAATGAACTAGTTCCCTTAACTAGCATCCATGTTTATCTCCGGACATCCCAATGTCACCAGCCAGTGAGAATCAGCTGATTAGAGAATAACTCATGTTAGTCTCAACAGAATTGGTAGTGTCTGTTTTTATCAATTCATCGACTAGGGATATTTTCAATACTTCACAATTGCACATGTAGAGATAATCACTAGTTGTGATCCCATCACAAATTCTCTTATGCTGTGAATTGTATTGCGGACATTCAGTAGATGAGTTTAAGATCCCAATCAAATACACAAATATGTATACTCAAATAGTGAATTTTCATTTATTAAAATAAATATTTACAATCATAAGGCGATTGCCTTAGGACACTTCTCTCATATCACTAACACTAAGAAAGTTTGAGTCAAAAGCCGATGAGAGAATTCTAGTTGGTTATTCATCCACTAGTCGGGGTTATAGAGTTTACAACAAAAGGACTAAGGTAATTGAGGAGTCTTCTAATGTTGATTTTGATGAATCCACAAATACTTACCCTAGGAAAGCCTCAATTGATAAGGGCATAGAGGAATGTCAACCCCTTGCCAAAAGAATCCAAGACTTACATTTGGAGGGCAATGATCAAGGGGGAGTGAGAAGTACTCTAGA
>JAGFNQ010004247.1:312862-403012 GCA_024364735.1 Boesenbergia rotunda | reverse complement strand
TTACACAAGAACTAGTAGGAAGGTCGAGGACCCAAGAAAAGGGTGTGTCTCGAAGCAACTGTTCTTGTACTGGTGTGGGTGGAACAGAATCAATAAAATTTTTGAAATGGGATAGGCAACTTTTCCAGTTCATTCGTTTGCTTCGACCTCTGTTGGCAAAACTTGAATACTGGGTAGGCAATTTGATTTTTCATTTTGGCAGCTGTTTTTTCTCATGACTTCCCCCAGAGACTTGCTGTTTCTTAGATTTGGTGGGAGCAGCTTTCTTTGAAGCTGATCTTTTTTGACCCATACCGAACTTTGCAACCATCAAACAAAAAATTATTTGACACAAACAAAAATTACACTTAGAATTCGTTCATAAAAGGGCCTCCTCAAATTCAATCTTTTACTGAAAACTATCGCTAACCCTAGGTGAAAGCAAGAACTGAAATGACAAACTAAAAATTAGGGTACGTACAAGTCGACTAGTGCGATGACGATGATGTTGCCCACAACTTCTCCAATCAAGACAAGCAGGCTACCTTCAAATCGCAACAAATCTGGAGCTAGAAAATCAGTGACTGCTATACAAATGAGTGACTGCTGGGCCTGATATAAAAGGTTTCAGGCCCTAGGAGGCGCTTTTTATATGTATTATAAATATAATTTAGGTTATATCTATTTTTATTTAAAAATAAAACTAAATTTGGAATATATCATATATATTTCAGATTTTGGATGTGCATTTTATTGATTATGTATTTATATTTATTTTTCAAGGCTCTAAAATTCAGATATATTTAATTTTATTGATTATGTATTTAATTTTATTGAACAAAGCTGGGCCTGAAATAAGATATATTCAGGCCCAAGTTGGGCCTGAAATAAAATTATTTCAGGCCCAATGTGGGCTTGAAATAAAATTATTTGGAATTCTTAAAAACCTATATCAGTAGATAGGGTTGAGATAGGAGATGAGATTTTGGGTGCCCAAACCTCTAATCTTGCTGTATCACCAATGCTATATCAGTGGTTTCGGTATATCAGTGAGTTTTGAGCAAAACTGACTGATGGACCTCCCATATCTGGAATTCTGAAAAACCTATATCAGTAGGTAGGGTTGAGATAGGAGATGAGATTTTGGGTGCCCAACCCTCTAATCTTGCTGTATCACCAATGCTATATCAGTGGTTTAGGTATATCAGTGAGTTTTGAGCAAAACTCACAAAACTCACTGATAGACCTCCCATATCTGGAATTCTGAAAAACCTATATCAGTAGGTAGGGTTGAGATAGGAGATGAGATTTTGGGTGCCCAACCCTCTAATCTTGCTTTATCACAATGCTATATTAGTGGTTTAGGTATATCAGTGAGTTTTGAGAAAAACTCACTGATGGACCTCCCATATCTGGAATTCTGAAAAACCTATATCAGTAGGTAGGGTTGAGATAGGAGATGAGATTTTGGGTTGCCAAACCCTCTAATCTTGCTGTATCACCAATGCTATATCAGTGGTTTAGGTATATCAGTGAGTTTTGAGCAAAACTCACTGATGGACCTCCATATCTGGAATTCTGAAAAACCTATATCAGTAGGTAGGGTTGAGATAGGAGATGAGATTTTGGGTGCCCAACCTCTAATCTTGCTGTATCACCAATGCTATATCAGTGGTTTAGGTATATCAGTGAGTTTTGAGCAAAACTCACTGATGGACTTCCCATATCTGGAATTCTGAAAAACCTATATCAGTAGGTAGGGTTGAGATAGGAGATGAGATTTTGGGTGCCCAACCTCTAATCTTGCTGTATCACCAATGCTATATCAGTGGTTTAGGTATATCAGTGAGTTTTGTGCAAAACTCACTGATGGACCTCCCATATCTGGAATTCTGAAAAACCTATATCAGTAGGTAGGGTTGAGATAGGAGATGAGATTTGGATGCCCAAACCTCTAATCTTGCTTTATCACCAATGCTATATCAGTGGATTTTTTATGTGCACACTAAGTACCAATATTTATCAGTTATGTTCTATAAATGTATTACACCTATACAACTACAATTTATTATCCACCAACTTAAATCAGAAGTATTTAATGGTTAACAGAGACCCCTGAAATTTTCCCAGTTGAGGCACACGGTGGGCCTGAAATGACTTGATTTCAGGCCCACCCTGGGCCTGAAATGTATCTATTCAGGCCCAACTTGGGCCTGAAAGGTTTTATTTCAGGCCCTCCTTGGGCCTGAAGTGTTTTTATTTCAGGCCCGCCGTGGGCCTGAATTGATTTATTTCAGGCCCACCGTGGGCCTGAATTTATTTTATTTCAGGCCCACCGTGGGTCTGAAAAGTTAATTTCATGCTCACCTTGGTCATTAAATAAAATCATGATTTATAGATTAATATTCTATATTTATCTACAAGTTGTGACCAAATCCTGTAATTTTATTTAATTATTAATCTTTAGAATTTGAAACAAGTTTTTTAAATTTATGGTAGAGATAATCCATCTTACTAAGTCAATACAGAATGCATACCAATTTTTAATTCCTTCGAGACGATAAAGTCATGTTTTCAAATTATGTATCAGAAACCCACTGATGGACCTTCGATACTTGGATATATGCCAGTAGTTAAAGTTAACCAAAGAGATGTTATTTCTGGTGTGCAAACTTTGTCCAAATCATTATGAGTTGTTTTCTTACCGTATCAATTGGTACACTACATTGCAGCAACTCGATGTGAATCAACATCACACAATTGTTTTATTTTTCTGGACAATAAATTATATTCATACAAATTACACAATTTCTATACAAATGGAGCCGAATTACCTGCAAAGGATGTTTTTTTACAACATTACTTCAAGAGATTGACAGTCTCATGTTTTACAATGCATGTCTCCCATAATATTTACTGTCAGATCAAATCTCATTTTCGTCATATCTCCTTGTTTGAAATCCATCTTCTCATCGTATAGGAGACATCGGACGTATTGCATAACAAAGAAGGCACAGTCCACGCTGAAAATAACAAACAGTATTTCAGATTTCAATAAGTGGGGTAATAAAATACTTTGATCATTTTATAAATTTCAAACTCTTCCTCACTTACTGACCTATGTTCTTGTTGGGGACATTTTTGTCTGACGGAGGGCCATTTGTCCAGGGATGATGACTTTATAGATATGGATGAATAGCCGTAAGTTCCTCGCGAGTATATTGTTTAAGTTCTTTTACCTGTCAAATATATCATGAATTTCAATGACATTTTTTATCAAATGATGAACATATACATGAATAAAGGTAGGTAGCTCACCGCTGAGTCAAAATCATGCTTATATTTACGGCCACTAGCAAGAGAATTTAAATGAATGAAAGTCATTGCTTCTGTATCCACCGCCAACAAGTGAAAGTGTGTATTATCACTGCACAAAGGTATTAAAATATATCTAAACCCTTGTTCTATCATATCCGTCTTCATCACTTGTTGCATGGAAAACTTTCTTGACGATCTTATTGAAGCCTAAATAGTTGCAAAATCAAAATTATTAATAACCACATCATAATACTAGGTCTTGTACAATCTATTAATTCATACTAATTTACATCACTTACTGTGAAGAAGGTTGAACAATATATTGACTTGTGGTATGACCTACCAGATGTGGATGCTCCCCTAAATAACATTTTACAGAAGGCATCAATGACCTCGCCTTTTGTAAAAACCTCTCCATTGAGGATTTGTAAGAATGAATGCAATTTCAAAGCAAAGAGTGCATCCTCCCAGATAAATTCATTATCCAACCTGCCAAGTTAATTGATATGATTATATATTAAAGCCCCAAATATATTAACTAAACTATGTTTCATAACTTACTTTAGGTTCTCCAATTTATTTATCACGTAGGCCACTTCTTTATCTTGATTTTTCTTCTTCGACTTCATAAAATGCTTATTCACAAACTACATCGATACAATTTACACCAAACTAATTAATGACCAAATTCAATAAATTTGACGTAATTAATATAAAAATAAGTCACATACATCAATGCCTTGTTGCCTCATTTTGTATAGTTCGAAGGTCCTTCTTTTCTCCTCCTCTATATCTTCTTCAGACATGACTTCCATTACAGTAATGGTTTCTCTTGCTTCATCCATATCCTTCTCACTAAGTTTCCTTTTTCCCTTGTCCATGACATTTGATATTTGTTCCTTTCTCCGCTTCCGCTTATGTAATAGTTGGTGTCATACTGGACTCTCAATTGGAGTATCCCTGTAATCATACCGAGTTCGGTCACGTCCTCTCCTTGTTCTACAAGATACTGGATCAGAAAGAGGACTGACTACAGGATAGCTTTCTTGAGCCTCCATGCCTTTTTTTTCAATAATTGAAAGTAATTCCTTAACTCTTTCATTCAAACATATATTCTCCTCTGTTAGCTCCTTGATTAGGGTGTGTTTAAGAATGCATTCACCACATGGCCTTACATCTTCTGTGTCATGTCTTTGTGATGTCGCTATTGGCCGTGGAATGTTATCCCCAATCTCAAGGTTCTCAAACAATGTGTTTTCATGTAGGTTAGGAATTATTTCAACAATCACTTGTCAATTACCAAGTACACAAATTTTACTGTCTCTATATCAAACTAACAAAGATAAACTAACATAGATCACAGTTTACAATAATTACCTCTTCGGACCTGATTTGGTTGACAAGGTCCCTCACCCTACTAATATGCGAAGGAATATTCCTCCACTTATTTATTCGGGGTCCTTCAACATTGTATGATTTTTGAATGGGTACATGCTCCAAAAACCATGCCTACACAAAGTTTTCCAGACAATTACATTAGTAACAGCAAAATATTATAAAATATAATTTAGGTAAATTCTACTCACTGCCAAAAGCCTAGCAAATTCCTTTACGTAAGGGAGGTTTGTGGTCCTTTGGTTTCCTTGACTTGATGAAAATAATTCCCCAATCTTAGGTAATTGGGGAGACAAAAATTTATGGATAGCTTCCACCCAGTTGAATCTACCAAGATTGTCATAATCATCTACTATATCTACAAGCCCTAGAGGGACCTTATATGTACTAGACGAAAATAAAACACAAACAAATATATACAAAATATAAAATTTACAAACTAATAACACATCATCCTCTGATTCAACACTTTTAGAATAATGTTTAAGTAAGTCCTCAATTCTTGTTCTGGTAGGTTGTTTTTCTTTTGAGAAGTAAGTATGATAGAGGTCACCCGATGCTTCAGTTGAATTAATAGGGATCGAAACTCCACGGTCCACTATACCCAGTATCAAAGCAACATCTCGTCTGGTGAACGCAACCGGTATACCTGAAACAATTAAAATATTTAGTTATCATCAACAATATAAGCTTCAATTTATTTCACGTTGGGCCTGAAATGAATTCATTTCAGGCCTACCTTGGGCCTGAAGTAAATTCACTTCAGGCCCTCGGTAGGCCTGAAATTATTTCATTTCAGGCCTACCGACCTGAAGTGAATTTCACCTTAAATTCACTCATTTAAATTGATCAAATATCAATCATTTAAGGTCAACTATATCCAAGTTTTATCTTACTATAGATACTGTTTATAATTCATAATTAAAACTATTACCTGAGAATTTAAAAACTTGCGAGGTTGAATCCCAACTTTCAAATATATTAACCAAAATTCCCCGGATATGCTGCAATTCTTGAATGTCCAAGAAAATACTGAAGGGCGACTCTTTGATCTTCGCAATGTGTTGATCATTTAAAATTTCAAATGCTTCAACAAAATGTTTAAAATGGCCTAAAACACTGCACCAATGTAATTTTTTCCCAAACTCATCTGAACCCTACAGTTTTTATACATTACAAATTTATTCAGCAAAAATAAGTATAAACAATATCACAAGCAGTGTTTATTCAGCAAAAATAAGTTTAAACAATATCATAAGCAGTGTTTATTCAGCAAAATTAAGTATAAACAATATCACATACCTTGGTGATTAATGCCAATGAAGAAGACGATGAAGAACCACCCACAGACCTTTTTCCTGCCATTATTATGAAAATCAAATCTGCAGAAATCCTAAATCCTACATTGATAGTGCCGAGCAGTATCAACTTCAACGTTAACACTTCAAGCAGCCTCAGGATTACACACTACCACTTTCCTGTATATGAGCCTAGGTTTTGGTTGGGCGGAGGGATTCGAGGGAGTAGCAAACGACTAAAGCACAACTATGGCACGCGCAATGTCCTCCTTCAACAATACGATTTACGTTTTCGCGGTGAGAGAGAGAATGACCTTGCCATCCGAACCACATATTCTTATTTTACTGCAAAAGTGGTTTGGATGTTTCGAAAATGGGAATGTAAAAGGTCTTTTGTGGCGCCAAGGGTATAATAGGAAGTTCACTTAAAGGGCTGCGCCCTTTGGTAAAATAGAAACCATGGGATGCCCTTTGGTAATTTCGTATTGTTATGTACGCCCTTTGGTAAATTACCCTTAAAAAAATTATTTTATCGAAATTGAAATTCCATCGTTAGATATTTGAAAAACTTAAAAGATGCATTGTCACTGCATTATTTCCCCAGGGCAACTATTGAATTCCTTATAAATACATTTGACTGCTCCTATCAAATCATCTGAGTTATTTAGTTTGACCAATCTAGATGAGTCAGTCGAACTAATCGATCTGGACCGACTGAATTAACTAATCAGCGAAGAAACTAGACAATTTAGTCCGTCAACAGCATATGAGCAGTCTAGATTTATCCAGTAGGGTTGGGCAATCTGAGCGATTTTATTAGTTCAATTAGCCATAGTGGATTAGATGGTCTAAATGGGCGTATGTTTGAATAATCTGAACAATTCGATCTATCTGATAGGGATGATTATATTAGTTGATTCATTGGGCCAATTGGTTTGATCAGATTGGTTAATTTAGTTGGTCTTTGTTACGATATTATGATAAAAAATGACAATAAGAACAATAGAGAACATACTAGATTTACGTGAAAAATCTTTGACGGGAAAAAATCACGGACAGAGGAGGAAAAATCATTATAAACGGTGGAATACAAAGTCGGCGGCTCAAAACCTTAATCATTATACAAAACCTTAATAATAAGCTCTTTAAATAGGGAACGATCTGCACCGCGGGGGCAGAGCCCCCGCACCCCCGCACACGGCCCGAGACCTCCGCTACTACCACAGAGTCTAAAATTTTTCTTCATAATTTAGTTTTCACCATATATATCATACCGCGATCTTTTTAGACCGGATCAAACTGAATTCGGATTACCAAGCTCTTACAATCTTATTAGATTGATCAAGTCGACTAGTGTGCTATTTGACGCTGGACAAAATATAAGCTGAAGTTGAGGCGACTGAAACTGCTACGCTGCCAGAGAAATCTGCCAGCGGAGCCGTCGGAGGCTATTTGAAGGGCTTTTTGTTTGGTCATCAAATCTAAGCGCTCGAGAGAACTCTGGTCATCTTTACGGGATGGACTGATAGTTAAGACGTGAAAGTTACCATCTTGAGGTTTGAGTTTAAAATCTTTCTCACGCGTTAGCTACAATATTTATATTAATAATTTTCTTAATTTATCTTTTCGTGTTAATTTTAAAATGGATTGACAGAGATATCAGGGCGAACGAATAGCCTCATGCCATTAACGAAAGGGGAATAGGCAATTGCTAAGATTTTCCATCCTGTACACGAAGCAGTCGTGCAAAAAGGCATGCAAAAGCATGGGCTGTAAAAGGACATCAACATTTATTTATTTTTCAGATATTCAACGATCTTTTTATTTTTAATTTTATATTTTTATTTTTTTAAAACATAAAATCCAAAAGATTCAATCTTATTTTTGAACAATTTTATTTTTTGCCCCGGCCGGGCTTGGTAGCCTGCTTGCAAGACACCCAGTTTGGGATTTTGCGACCGTGGGAAGAAATATGAGACGTTGGCTGAATACGTGCGCTCCGAACTTAGTCGATGGAAATTGTTTTTAGAGTTGGATTGATGATTTTTAAAATTAATCCATTAGAAAAATTAAATATATTAATTTTTTTATAAAAAAAAATCTTTTGATCCAAAAGATTTAGGGA
Source organism: Boesenbergia rotunda (assembly GCA_024364735.1). Lineage (NCBI taxonomy): Eukaryota > Viridiplantae > Streptophyta > Magnoliopsida > Zingiberales > Zingiberaceae > Boesenbergia > Boesenbergia rotunda. The sequence goes on along the minus strand of JAGFNQ010004247.1, from coordinate 394,897 downwards.
AGCAAAAAAAGAAATTTCACTCATCCCAATCATCCCTCATCGCTAACTCCAAACGAGATGAAAAAAAGTAAATCATAATATTGAACAGACTCCTAAGGAAAATGAATCCCGTGTCACCTTGTCACCTGAGTACCTACTCAACTATGTCTATGAGGGTAAATTCAATAAATCAAAAGTGATTTCGCTCACCCCGAGTGTCTCGCATTGCCAGTTCCACAGCGGGATTAAGGGAGATAAATCATATATTGAGCGGACTCTCGAGAGGGCGGAAATCGACTATCATCCAATGAAACAACTTTGTCACTAAGTACCAACTCGGCTATATTCATGGGACAAATTTAATGAATCAAAGGTGATTTCACTCACATCGAGTGTCTCTCATCGTCGGTCTCACAGTGAGATGAAGGGAGGTAGATCATATACCGAGCGTCTTCTTAAATGGCGTGGACATTTAAAACTAAGGACAAATTCAATGTGACAAAGATGATTAATATAGGAAGATAAATCATCACAACACAATGACCCCTAGGTGAGTGGGCATTTCATCTAAGACAGTAAAAACCTCGAGAAATTTAATTTCTGTAAAAGGTCATACGTTTATCCTGGACGTCTCATACGACCAATCTCACAAACCATTCGGAGAGAGAAAAGAGAACAGACCGTCACATGAGAGGATATTTTATATTCCTTATTTATTTAAATATCTAGGTAGACTTAAAAATTTTGTCACGTAGATAATTTATTCATCAAATGTAAAATGTTTAAATTTATTTTCGAGGTCAATATTGCCGTAGCAATTACCGATGGTCAATTTGAATTATAAATTAAAAAAGATTAAAATTGAAAAATAATATAAGTTAATGTATTAAGAATATGAATTTATAGATAACATACGATCAAAATTGAAAAAGTATAATTAATGTAATTTTCTCAAACGTTTGGATAATTTTTTTCTTCTATATATTAAAACGATTCAGAAGCATTTCAAGGCATAACTAATTAGTATCCACGACTATTTTTTTTTTTCATTCAGTATTGTGGTTTGGATCTTGGATAATCTAGCTTTTCTAAAGTCACCAAACTCTTAGGTTAATTTTTGAAACCTAAGAGTTTGGTGACTTTAATTCACTTTTCTAAATTGTTGGTCGACCATATGGCAAGATAATAATGTGAACTCATTACTCCTGTGGTGCAGTGGTAATCAAGAGAATTTAAATTCTAATAGATATAAATATTTTAGAGATCGATCTCTAAAGAGGTATAAATTGTGTTCTTAATTTATTCAATAGGCCAACAAGAATGAAAGGTTATCTATCTCCAAACAACTAGATTATTGAAAATAATAATAATGTGGACTCATTAAATTTATGGCTGTCCAAGTTAGTTTGTTTGTTAGGCTAATTAGATTAGTTAGTTTATGGTTTGAGGCTTTGAGCAAATTAGGTGGTTTTGTTGTAGTTAATATTGCTATGGTTTAGTTGATCTTGAATTTAATGTTACTTTTTTCAAAACGTGAACAAGTAGAGAATTTCTTAAGATGCAAAACGACTTAATAGCGGAATATATATATATAATATTAAACTTTTCGCCCTCAAATATTTTACCTATCTATACAAAACATCTTCTAAAGAAATTCAATAATTTATATATTTGGTATAATTATTTTCTTTAATTCCCAGAAACATTTTCTCCCTCACACTGAATAATGCTAAAAACTCAAAATACATGTTTAAAAAAGATTATTTACAGTGAGCGGTTCAGAACTTCAGATGGCCACAACTCTGAGTGACGAGAAACTCGGCGGCTTCTCAACTTCCAGTCACGGGGTTAGGTCAGTTAAGGAGATAAGCATGAGATAGCAGATACGTTTACTTGAATTTCTTCTTCCACACACTTGTATTTCTAGTACAAGTGTGTGCTGGATTTCTTGACAGAGAGGGTTACCTATCTATCTATCTATCTATCCACTTGCCTTTTGCTTAACTCTTCTTTTATTCGATTGGCAATTAGTGCGAGGGGGAGGTTAGATTGCAGACAAATCAAGCTCATGGGGTGAGAACCTGATCCATAGCTTTTTCTTGGTGGTGGAGACAAAAGCTTTCAGAGACAAAGCCAACTCAACTCGGCCACTTAATTCCTTCCTGCTGCTGGACCAGTCGTGCAAGTATTTCACACCTCAAGAACAAGAGCTAGCAAGAGTTTGGCACTAGAAGCAAATAATAATAATTGAAAATACTTGGTTTCATTTCCAGTTTGTGCTGAGAACATAGAGAACATCAATGAATTGAATGAATCACTCGTGTTTTGTGAATATTCATATTGAATTCACAACTTTTTTCCTTTTTAAATTTTTAGAAGGAAGGAAACAGGGGAAATGGCTGCTTGAAGAGTGTTGATTGATTAGTAATGGCAGCGCACCAGAGACGACGCCGAGAAAACAAGCGGTCGCTGGGTCTCAAAGGGGAAGGGCGCGGCCGGGGACTTTGTTATATTGGCAAATTCACCGTCGTCGTCGGCCGGCGCTGGGAGATTGAGATCCAGGGAGATGACGGTCTTGTCTTGCTTGACGATTTGCTGCGGCCCTGCCGGCGCCGTCAACGGGCGGTGCCGCCGCATGTGTCCGCCCAGCGCCTGGCCGGACGAGAACTCCGCTCCGCATATCGAGCACTCGTGAACTCTCGGCTTGTTGCCGGCAGCAGCAGCAGCGTCGTCGTTGGTCGATGCGGTCGCGGTCGGCCTCGCGATGAAGGCACCGGCGGCGGCGGCGTGGTGGGCCCGTGTTTCATCGGCGGCGTCGTGGAGGGCCCCCGTCTTGGGCTTCTTGTGGCTGGTGCGGTGGCCGCCGAGGGCTTGGAAGGAGGGGAAGCACCTGCTGCACGTCTTGCACCGGTAGGCATCGGAAGCCGTTCGCGTACTCGCGCCTCCCCGAGCGAGGAGAATCAGACAATTGGCCATGTCCTCATCCTCCTCGGTGACGGCGGTGCTACTTGAAATCTCGGCCGACGAGACGGAAGAGTCAGGCCCGACCGCGGCCGGCGCTGCCCCCCGCCGCTTCGTCCTTCTGCCCTTGACGAGACTCGAGGTGACGAACCGGCGGTCGTCGTCCCTGCTGCTGCGGCCCATGGCATCTCCCATAGAATCCATGTAATCGGCTAGGAACAGAGGAAGGGGGCCGAGGTATAAATACTGAAAGCCCCAAAGCAGCCCGAAAACTCATCCACCACCACCAACAACAGTAACTCCGAACTAAGTCTTTACCTGCTAAATCCTTCAGTTTTTTTTCCCAACATCGGACACTTCCAAACTCAAAATAAAGGCACAGGAGAAACGCCAGACAGAGATGAAAGAGTAGTTTTATAATTGGAAAAAGCTCGGAGTGGATGGAAAGTTGAAACTCCCTCCCTTCTGATATACATACCTGACTAGCACAGTGCAGTTGACAATATTTTTGGTATTAATTTTGAAACGATCGATTTGATTTAAAAGAAAATCGTAGTAAATAGGAGAGTGAAAAGCATTAAATAATTACAAGGTGGAGTGGCTCATCCGCATGCCGTAGTGGACCACGACGAAGGCAGCACGAGGGCAGAAGGAAAGTATTATATTAGATGGGTGTGGGAGGAGGAGAGGAGAGGAGTGAGCGAGCAACTGGCTGAAGAGATTCTCTTCCGCTGGCCCATTGCTTTCAGTTTGAGCAACGACACTCTGTTGCTCCACCACTTTTTTTTCTCTCTCTCTTTTTTTTTTCCTTTTAATTTTTGTTTAGCGATCGTTGGTATCGACGGTTTGTCTTGATTGTTGCCGTGCACTCTCGGTGCGAAAAATTATGAGACAGACTCAGTTGACCTTCTCAAAGTGTCTGAGGTGGAAGCAGCTAGCTTCGAGTCATTAGCAGTATGCATATTTTTGTTAGAGAAGTCAACGCGTAATTAAGATTAGTGTAAAGCACGTACGGAAGGGAGGAGGGGGTAGTGGATCAAGCAAGGCATATGAGTTGGGGGAAGGTTGACCTTGTTGAACCTGCTGTTGGGGTTGATTAATGGTGTAGGTGAGGTTTGCCACAGAATTAATTTCGATTATCAATAAATTAAATAAAAATTGAATGACCATTAGATCATTTAAATTATTTTTCAAGCAAATAAAAAATTAATATTTAAGATTGTTTGAGTAACGAAGAATTGATTGGATAATTGGGCAAACATTTTATATGAGAAGGTAATAATATCATTTAGTTTTTATTTTAAATCTCACATCAAAACTCATTTTACCATTATACCACCTAATAATGATTGATATGTAATAATAAATAAGATGAAGTTAAGGTAATATTTAAAGTTGACTTTGTACCTACTAGACTTATACTAACATCTCAAGCACAAGTATATTAGCATAATCTTGATTAAGATAAAGATGAGTTTAAGGGATAAATATTTTAAAGATATCCTTTTGAGTGTACTTGCGCTCTACTCTATAAGCGAATAGAAAAAAAATTAAAAAAAAGACCTTCTATCTAATATTAAAAAAAATATTATTTGCAAAATATCACCAAGGTTGAATATGATATTTGGATAATTAGAGAATTATAGTATTTTTTTTATGGGTCGTGTTTGTTAGTGCGCTAACAACTTTTGGAATAGCAAGTCAATTAGAATTGGAGTGCACAATGATAGAACAACAGTAGAGGGCTAGTCTATCTACCCTTATGTGTTATTTATTATCTTAATAATTATCAATTTATTTTTTTGTGTTAATCTTGAGACAGATTAATAGGAACATTGGGATGAGAGAATGAGAGCATCGCCTTTGATCACCAAGAGTAGAGGGATGAATAATAATTGTTAATAAAAATAATAATAATAAATACATAATTTTTTTACATTTAATTTAAGGATCTGATTTAAGTCTTTGTTGCAAATTAACTTTTTTATTATTAGATCAAAATGAGTGATTTTTGAAATCATTAAGCAAGGAAAAAAGTTGCTTTCCTTTCAAAATAATGGCTAAAATAAATGGGCAATTGCATAAAAATGCCTCTAAAATTGATTATTACTTTGCAAAGGCCACCGCGTTCGGTCCTCAACCGTACCAACAGAAAAATATAACATTAGCATGACATAATTTACTTTCTTTAAAAATAAAATAATCTTATTTTGAATATATATTAAATTTCATTATGCTATAATAATTATTTAAGATATACATTTAAAAAAAATGAAAAGGTCCAAAAGTACGGCAATATAAAGTACAATAGTAGCAAGTCGTAGTTAAACTTGATCAACAAAGAATATGAGAATCAAAGATAGAGCATATATATAATATATATATATATATATATATATATATAATATAAATAATATATATATATATTATATATCCATTAGTTTATTAGGGGTTTCTTGTGGAGTTCTACCATCCTCACTTTCTCATCCATTATCCTCTCTAATCTCCAGATGGGATATAGAGTCCGGGGCGATGACGGTGACGGTCCCTTTCAATTTTTTAATAAAAAAATATAGAGATAGAGAAATAGAGGACGATGATGGGGTATCAAACCTTGGGTTGACAAGAGATAGATCTCTACATCCCAAAAAAACTCACTCTCTCATCTATTTGGGCTCTTAGTTATCATGATTTTCTCTCCTTTGATTAGTGTTGTATTTGTATTCGACGGAGTTTGAAATGGATAATAAAAAGTGACAATTTTGTTGCGATAAATAATTGTAAAGTTTAATTTACACGGTATACCCAGGGGCGAGACCAATCCGGTGGCTACAGACAACGTCAGGTGGCAGTCATCACTTGATTAGGTCGTAGTTCACATGAACGATCAGGTGTCGTGAGTGACAACCACCATGTCGAGCAATTAGGTCACACGAGTGGATGTCGGTCGCCGATCGATGTAACATGTGATAGCCGTCGCGAGAATTGACTCAATTAGGTCGTGCAAACAGTTGCTATAACGCCATTGAGCGATTGGGGTGCAATTGGTGCCACACAAATGGATGCCGACTTCTTGTCTGCGTCACATGCGACAACCATCGTGAGAATTAGCATGATTAGGTCGCGTGAACGATTGCCGCAACAAACATCATTGCACAATTAGGACGCAATTGGTGCTGATGTGCCACGTGTTGCAAGACGAAGAAGGAGGTCGGAGAACAATATTAGGATTACCTCTTATTCGATGAATTTATGCCTTAGTGAAAAGAACATCGAAAAAGAATTATGTGCAAAGAAAAAATCGTCGTGCATTAATGCGTGTGAATAAGGTTCCACGGGCATTTACCCATTTAGGGTCATGTGTTTTCTTTTGGATAGATTTTTTTTTAAAGACTCTTCCCAAGTTGGGTCATGAGACCATTGTCTCTCTAACCTTGTGAAAGTCCGATCCTGCTTTTGATGATCCTGGGATTAATTGATGAGGGCACTTAGGGGAATCACTCTTTTTTCATCATCTTTCACTATACATATGAAATCCTTGACTAAATATCTTAGAAATGTTACCACTTTGAGATTTGATAGTCAAAACATGACAAAGTCAGTACATCCAATCTTTATACGTGTTAGCCACAACATCCGGGCTAGTAGCCCCAATAATTTACCTTTTCCGTGTTGACTATGGGACGGGTTGGCGGGGGTGCTAGGGCGAGCGAATATCCTTTTGCGACTAAATATCTTAGAAATTTTTTAATATATGATTATTAAAATTTGACATATTTTTATTTGATGGAGGGGCCATTAGTAAAATATCAGGATTTTGGGGTGTCTGGATAAAAATAGCGCCCCCCACTCAAATTGCTACGCAGTCCACTACTCCACTCCCACCGCTCTCACCGAAGTGGAGACGGGAAGAGAGTGCCGAGTGCGCTGTGCCCACTCCTCGTACTCGCCACGACCACCGCCGCCGTACTCATCCTAGCGTCGCAATCTTCATCCGCCACTGTTTTGTTCTGTGTCTCTGTCGGAGAGGGACGAGCTGGTTGGCGATGGAGAAGAAGGCGTTAATCATATGTGCGTCCGCGGGCTTTTTCGGCCTCCTCTCCGCAGCACTCGCCTTTGCTGCAGAGGCCACAAGGATTAAGGTTTTCCATCCCAAAACGCTAATTTTTTTGTCCTTCCTTCCCAATTCGCTTTATTCATCGATTTACGGTGCATTGAATTTGTCGCTTTGAGCGATTTCTTACTTCTGTCGGACCTTCTGCTTTCGGTGCTTGCAAATTGACGAACGAGCTAGGGCAATATTTCTTGCTTTAGTTTTCCTATTTGAAGGCGCGTCTTTGTTCATATGACGACGCTATTTTCTTGGAGCTGACTCGTGCAATAAATATATTTTCTAATTCTATCGAATTAGGGTTCAAAGCTTTGAACTTGTCGACAGAAACCCTATTCTAGCGTTTTTGTGCTACTCTTCCTGCTATAGATTTATTATTTCCCCCCATTTTTTCTTGTTTCATGCTGTTTTCGAGAAGTTGATTAGGAGGTCGAGTAGATTTACTAATATATTTTTGAGCTCCGCAAACTATTTTAGGCAAAAATCAAAAGGACACCTTTAAGTATTTTTGAGCTCCCCCCATTTTTTCATTATATATTTCTCATCTTTCCTTTATATTTTACCTTATATATAATTATAAATTTTTACAAATTCAAATCTAAAATCAATTTAATAAAAACAATTGAAAGAAACCAATTGAAAAAATCAATTTAATAAAAAAATCAGCATATTTTTTTAAACAAATATTAAATAAAAAATTATTTTGATAAAACCAAAAAACAAAATAAACTCGACGAAGCAGCTCCTTCTAACAATGGAAGAAGCTCCCTCCCCAGTGAGAGCTCCGAAGGAGCTCCTACTGTGGATGCTCTAAATGCCCCTCTGGATTACTATTAATTTACTTTATTTTAAAAATTATTATTTTATAGACATCTAGGATGTTGCCTTGTCTACATGGAATGTATTCCTAAAAGAATCAAAGAATTGAGAAATTGATGCCCTCCTCTAGTAGGCATAATGATCTATCATCAAGAACTAACAAAATCCACTCTTGTTCTAACGATGGTGATGATATTGATGCAACCGTAGTAGGATTTTGTGGTATAGGGGTATTTCTCTCTTTGAGGATCATGAAAAAGCAAGAGATCTTTCACTTTGCAGATAGCATAATATTCACATCAAAACTCGATAATATAAGTACTGTTGGTTATATCTTTTTGGATGATTATATAGTCTTAGAAGCGTGACATTTAACTTTAGGCCGCATCTAATGCATATTATTGAAATGGAGTGATATTGAAATGAGAATGAAATGGATTAGAGAGAATGATAAATGAAATGCTAAATTCTATTCCTATGTTTGGTTGGACTATAGAATGGAATGAAAAAAAATATTAACAACTTGGAACTATGTTTATTGTTCTCTCTCAGTGTTGCATTCTTCTTTCCCTTCTCCCTCCTCACTACACAACTTGCACATTACCAACATCGCTATCTATGTCACCGCCTTTGAAACCACTGTAGAGGAAGGACACATTGCCATCTTTGTCACTACTTCCATTACTCGATATCACCATCTTTGTCACTGTTTCCACATTGTTGATGCCACTATCTTCGTTGATGACATCATTGACATTGCCATATTCTATGACAACTTCAATGCCACTAAGTTCTCCAACTACAGTGGAGATGACTTCCCTAGTAGTTATTCCCGCTGGTATGCCTAGGAGATTCATCTCTTAGCTCAACCTACTTCCACTGCTAAGGGTATCACATAAGAGGAAGGCCATCATTTTCACTGTTGTGGTTAGCGACGATGCTGAGACAGAGCAATGACAAAGTGAAGCTGTTTTGTGGCGTTCAATGGTGATCGTGAAGGAAGTACGTAGGGAGGGGGTGGGCTATTTCAGATGGTGGCGATTGGGGGAAGTACACTGGGAGGAGTGAGTTGGGTTGGAATGACTGAATCTAAGTTGTTGGGTCTAGGATGTTAATTCCGGTTATTGGGGAATTATTGATTTCATTATGGCTTAATAAATGTGAACCAAACAACAAAATTAGTTGGATCTGCAATGAACAATTCCATTCCATCGATGACTCCTAGTGTACCAAATGCAACATTAATGATTCATGAAAGGATCTCTGAGTTCCCACTATCACAAGCACTATTCCCTACTTAACTCTTTGACCTACTATGTCTGTCTACAAAGCACATGTCATTGGTTGTTTGCTATCTTGTTGCGTTTAACATCAATGTGTTTGTAAAGATGGTGATCTAGAACATCTTAGAATAAGCTTGAACCAATCTAGAAATTGACCAAAACCATCCATTGTATGCAAATATTACTATTTTTACCTACAAAGCATAAAAAAACTAAAAATGCTACTCAGACTCTTATTTATCATTTCAATTTTCCTTTCAATCTTTGGTTGTAATGCTGAAGAGAATTTGAGATTCATAAACCATCCTAAAGTTCTCATAAAGTGGTTAACAAGCCTCAAATCTTTGTTAAAGACAATGGCCGAGGGTAAAGCCATGCAAGCTAATCACCTGTCTAACAAAGTCACTATGTGTGATGCATCTCTCATCTTAGAACTACAAGACTACATTTTCTGCATTCTGACATGCTAATATAAATAAGAAAATTCTAATGATTCAGTAGCTGTTTTGCAATTGCTTTAAACTTTTGTTTTACCAATAATAGCTGGACCCATCAATAACATTGAAAAATTTCAAAATAGAGAAATTATTTAAAAAGGCTTTTGAGGACTTCAGGGTATATCAAGGATCAAAATGTACCTAATCATTATCAAGTTGCATCAAGAATAATTCAAAGAGGCCACTGTATCTAGTTTGAGTAGCTTAGGTAGGGTTAATTATGAAAATGCTTTAATCTTCCTTTATCACTCTTCAAAGCCTTATTCTTGAAATCTAAATGCCTACTATATACTTCCTTTTCATAGGATAAACCTGTAGAACTGATACCCATAGCCTAAGAAGTTCAAAATTTGAATTTGATATATTTTCTATCAAGTTTTAGGGCATCATTGACTGATTGATGACTGAACTAAATCCTTGGTCACATGATCCATAGAAACTAGCAGTTACATAATCCCTGCTCTTTGATTTGTTCTGTTCCATTCTCATCTACAACAACTAGAACTCAACCCCATGCATATGTTAATGTTGAGACTAGGTACCATTGCCTCTCTAATCCTTTTGATGATGCAATGAATTTGTCTTTCCATTCTTACGTTTTTCAAGAGAGCATTATATGCTTATCTGAGTTATCTTCATTTTCAATTCCAAGCCTTTGAGAGCCTATCTTTTATATGGAATTCTAGGAGCAACCCATCAGAATGAGCATTTTAGACACTGTATTTTTTTTATTCACTTTGCATAATTGTAATTTTTTTAAAAAAAAAATCCCTGTGTGCATTCATTTGTATGCCATGACCAGGCTCTTTTCTAAGAAAGGTTAGAGAAGAGCAAGAGGTGAACTACAACTACCTACTAAGGTAGGAGGGATCCTAATGAAATAGAGTGACTTTAAGGTAAAAGGCTAAAGACAAACACTTATTGTACGTCAGTCTGTATTTTTTAGTAGTCAGTGACAAATTTGTTGTGCAAGAAGAAGATTGTTTATGCACATAGATTAATATTTTGTAAGAGAGACAGTTGTGTGAACGGGAGAATCATCTGATTCCTTGTTGTATGATCTAGGGGAAACACCTCATGCAACTAGATTGTGATAAAAAAAAATCTAGTGAGAGAATTTAAGTGTTACAAACTAACAAGTTGGGAATTAGAAAATTAATAAAGTTTGCATGAAATCCAAGGTAAGGCGTTTTGTATAGAGGAGTATGAAGAATTGACTAAATTTAGGAGTTTCTCAAATCCTCATTTCCATTGCCATTGTTATATATTGAATTGAATTTTTTTTATTGTTCATATGAATTTGGATTTGCATGTTGTACTTGTTGCATGGTTCATTGTGTTTAAGGTTAAGCTATACATTACCCTTATTTTACACTGTAACTTATAATTGCCATTCAGTATATAAATATTGTTACTGTATTATTCGCATAGAGATGTTCCATGAAGGTATATTTGTAAGTTGTCTTTCAATCATCTTGGGGGTTGCAAATTGCATTTGAATTCTAACATTTCGTTATGTGCTTATAATTGAGAATTTGAGATATGACTTGTATTTGCTTGTAATAGATCCTAGACAGCTAGACCTATACATTTTCAACTAACACAAATTGCACCATGCTAATCAACCTTCAAAATTTGGATGCTCCCAATAACCTGAGATAATTCATTTATAGAGAAGTTATTTTGACCTGTTAACTCCTCTATCCCCTTTAGCATGTCGTTCTTTTTGTTTCCAAATCTCCATGATACTAGTTCCAGCTGTTGGCACTAATATCGAGTGCCTAGGATACCCAAAAAATGGTTGAGATGCTAACACTGCTCGCAATACAATGTGTGAAGGCCTCCATGATGACTATTATCCCAACATCAGCCAACCCAATTAATATTACATTAATTTTAGTGCATTTTTTGCATTCATTCTACCAAGACAGTCACTCAGTGTATTTGACATCCAGTCAACCGGATTGCTCGATTACCAAATCTTAGATCCAAATGAAAACATAAACATGACATGAGTATTCACATGACATAAGAGAGCAACACAAAACATAATATAACTAATACAACCACAAGCATTACAAGGACAAACATATTTTCACAATATCTCTAAACTTTTGTGAAGGAAGAAAAATACATCCAGTCAAATAAGGAAGAACACGACATAAACAAACATCTCTACCATGCAAGAACTATCAGGAGTCTTAGTTGTTGTCAATGGAAAACCTCACATCTGATGCCCAAACTAGGTTGGGATTTTAATAAAAAATTATTTATGAGGAGTAAATATTAAACTCGATTAAGCAATTTTTTTATTCTATTTTTTAAATCCTAAGTAGAGCACCCTTCAACTCCCTTTGGGTGTATAGTTACTTGCATCTTTATTATCACTTGCAAAAGAAGAGGCCAATCAAGTCTCTATTCCTATGCACATATAAATGATATAATGGAAGAAGAGACCAATCAAGTCTCTATTCCTTTGCACATGTACTAGCCATAGGAGATGGGGAAAGAGCTTTGACTAGAAATGGTGAAAATGTCTAATGGTTTTGACCTAAACCTATGTCATGCATTAATATTCTACACAAATTTCATTTATTTAAGAGCAAATACTAAAGTAGATTAAGCCAATTCAATAACAATGGGTATATGAAATTTTATAGAAACAGAGCTTTTCATAGAAGTCAATGGAGGGATATTAACTGATTGAGGTATTATAAAAATTACCAAATAAATTTATTTTCTCTAAGGGAACTTCAAAATAAATTATTGCTTAATGTTGTTTAGTTGTCATGTCCAATAAATATGCGCTTGAGCTAAATATGGCCTTGGATCCCCATCATCATGTGGTTGAGGCACATCAACAAAATGTAATGGTTTGTTTCAAAGCTGAAAGTTAGGTTAATATTGTGATGCAGTGTTGCATTGTTGCATTAATTGGAGGACCCATTAGCTTGAATTATCTGAGTTCTTCAAAACCCTACATGCTATTAATCAACTTAAAGTAAAATATGAATTGTTTATAAATTACAGTTTTCCACACTATGAGAAGCAAGAAACACCTGGAGCACAAAGAAGAAAACCTGATCAAACAAGAAATGCACAAATGTTGTTCTGCAAAGTGGTTACATACTCGGCCTCACGAGGTCTTTTGGATAATCACAGTTTATAACTTTACATGGTATACGAGGTTCATCCCTTTTGTAATACAAGTAGTCTGGGGCATACAAAATGGATTAGGTACGTAAGTGAAATGCTTGCTAGAGTTGGTAAACCCATATGACCACACAAAAAGCTCTAGTAGCAGACCAAGTGCATTGCACCAAGCTCCAAATTCAGGCATATTGAAATATGGGCATCTCCCCACATTCTTGTGGGGACATACTGCTCCCTTTAACCCCTTATGAAATCACCATGGAGCTTGACACCCATACGTGCCATCCTATTAAGCTGCATTGTTTAAATCTTCTATGAAACTTTGATATGGTACTGGTAGAACAATACTGTAGTGGTATCTGCCCAAATGTACCATCTAAAAGGTAGTAAACAAATAAACCACATACTAGTCTAACTCCTGCTGATATTTTAAAATTCCGTGTTTTTAAATCATCTTTCTCCATGGGCATCATTGTTGAAAGCTACTTTTTGCAAGACTGAGAAGAGCATATTAATTAATACAAATTGAATTCATGGATGTAAACTGTGACTTCAAAAATTTCCTTTATGGGTTAACATTGGAACTTAGTTGAGTAGCTATCTTCTAGCTACAGTTTGATGAACCATATTTTGCTTAAGTAGGTTTCCTGAATAAATCCTTTGCTGGCTAACTTTATTATATGGCCCATCGTATAGTTCCCAATCGAGTCTCAGTTGGTTTTTAGTAATCAGCAACATCTTATTTGTGAACTTTTCTTGTTTTCTTTTACTTTGAATTTCTAATGTTTTTATTATTGTTAAACCTGTTTATATTTTATTTTGCCTCGTGTCTAAAGGGCAAGCTTGGCAGTTGGAAAGTAAAGTTACATTACATGTAGGATGATCACTTGTCAATTATAATATTTCTTTCTTTATACTTTGCCTTGCAGGTTTCTGATGTGCAAACAATACTAGGTAAGTGTGTGTACCCAAGAAGGAGCCCAGCAGTAGCTCTAGGATTACTATCAGCAGTGGCTCTTGTGATTGCTCAGGTCATCATAAATTCTGTAGCTTGTCATATGTGCTGCAATCATCCTAATCCATCAGACACCAACTGGAGAAAAGGGCTGATATCCTTTATTGCTTCTTGGTAACTTGTTTACATTTGATTCACTTCTCCATTAGACAACAATTATCCACGTTATTCTGCACTAACATCAACCTGGGATAATTTCATGGAAAACAGAAAGCTGCTTCTTTGAGTTAAACCTTCGCTAGGGCAAAAAATATACACTATTTTCAGGATACTAGAATTGGAAGCAATCTTACTATGGTCATGCTTGTGTTAATAAAGGAAATAGCTTTACAATAAAAAATAATTAAGGGAAATAACACTATGCAATTGTTGGTTCAAACTTGGGTTCATTTGATCCATCTTTCACTAGTTCTGCTTTAATTTTAGCAACTTATTTTGAAAAGTAAGTACTTCCCGTTCTCTTTTCTTAAACTCATCTCATATCAGGAATATATTGATAAAATTCGTGCAGGGGTAGTTTTGTAGCAGCGCTTGTTTTTCTATTGAGTGGTGCTGCCCTGAACGACCGATGGGGACAAGAAAAGATGTATTTTGGTGAATTGTGCTACATTGTCAAGTTTGGAGTATTTTCAGGAGGCGCGCTGTTGTCTCTTGTAAGTATTTCCCTTGCGATTGTTTGTTACATCTCATCCCTATCCATTAAGAACGTGCAGACTTCGGATCAACAACAAAGTCAAGTCATTCCATTCGGTGATAGTCCTCACACTCCTCCAGCATTTCTGCACGAGGGTAATCTTAAGTTGCAACCCTTAGAGATGAAGCATGTTTGATCTTTGCCAACTCTCTATTTTCATTTTGTTTTGCTTGTCACCTCACCTGTCCATATGCATAGAATCACTCGCTACTTCAAATTGCTGTTTGAAAATTTTGCAAATATACAATGTTATTGCTTGGGACTTAGCTTTTTTCCGATGAATATATAGTTGAATGCTTTTTCATCAATGATTTGTATGTTACATTAGCAACTCCATAGATGGAGGAGCTGCTGCTCCGTTACGCTTGTTCATGCATTTTGCAGAATTTGGCTGTTCCATGTTTCCTATCAAATATTAAATGTCCATTAGTGTTGAAAACAGTTCTCTATTGCAATTTAGGAAGTTTATTTATCTCAATCTTTTACAAGGAACTCTATGACACAGCTAACACTTGAAAAAGAGATTTGGAAGATTTCTTTATTGCTAGTATTATAGCTGTAAGTAGAGTTCAAGCCTTAAAGGAAGGGATAAGACATGTCAAGAAAATTTTAAATGGTTGGGACTCATGGTTATACATCCTATCTATGTTTATTGTAAATTTAGTCTCATTGGAGGATGAACAATTCTCAACCTTATCCTACATTGCAAAAGATTTTCCCGTAATTTGAATCCGTGACTATTAGGTTATACGATAAAAACTTTATCGTTGTGCAAAGTTCCTCGGTTATTCTTATGTAGTCATTTACATATATTAATTGTGCAGTAAGTTCATAAGCATAACTATTCTGTTCTCACAATTCACACAAAATAATCTATACATGTTTATAAAAAAGCGAACTCACGATATGGATCTGGATGGAAATGGACTAATCTCATGGAAGTGTAGTATTCTTAACTATTCATGGCTTCATTTGAAGGATAGATTTTCCTATTCTATTCCATTATCTAAAAAAAGTATTCTGGTTAATCCAACAAAAATATTTTTGTAAAAAAGCGATTGATCAAGTATGCCGAGTCGGCCAAATAGGCAAAAATGAATTGGGTGAGTTGAACAAATTGAGAGAATGGGTTCTTGATGGTCTGAAAACACCTTTGATGATCTCGGACTTATCAAGTGTATCTCTTCCAAGAAAGTAAGATCCCAATTGTATTTGGGTGCTACAACTCGAGGAAAATAGATAGGACTTATCTTCTTCACTGAGGCGTCTGCTTTCGTGCTACTCAACCTCCAATGATCAAATCAATTCTATTGGAGAATTGAATTGAGGGAGATTCAACGGGAGCATATGATGATAGGGTTTTTGGTGAAGTCCGAGAATCGATTCCGATTGGACTTAGATAGAATATCATAAGTTTATCATCTATGCCAAATCCTAAGAGCCTGTCATAACAATCAAACCATCTTCTATTATGGTTTCTTGTGGAAATGGTTACACTAGTATAATTATTACAACAGTATTAGAATAAGATATTGTTAAAATAAAAATATATTAATATATTAATATATATATATATATATATATATTTGATAAAAATAAAAAAAAATGACGTCCACTTTGAAAGAAACATCCCAAATTAAATGAAACATCAAATGAATTTTTCTTTTTTAAAAAAATTAAAAAGATGTCTCATTTGATATTTTATTTTTAAAATATTTTTTATTTAAACTTTATTATAATATAGCTAGTAGTAGCTGTTACTATGCTACAATTATGACAAGTATGATTAATTGGTACAACATGTACATATTATTATATAATCGTTATCTATAACGTGCACCATTAAAATTCCCAATTGCTTCTTAAAATTTCTCCGTAAAATTTATCATCAGTCCTATGTCAGAAAAAGTTCATTTCTACTCCATGCATGTAAAATTTTATTTACTTCAGCTCCCTAATATATATTGATTTACCTAATTGTCTTATTATTTTTAGATAAAAAAGTTCAAAATGAGGTATAACTCCTTCTGAATTTAGTATCATATAATTAAAATTTAATATATTTTCTATTAAATTGAGTAACATCTTTTTTTTCGAATGCAGTAATAAGTATAATTTTTTCTAAATTCAGTATATTTAAATTAGAATTTAGTATTTTTCTGTCAAATTAAGTATAATTCTTTTTCTGCCTGACCAATTAATTAGGATCTCATACCAATTGATTAGCTTAGGATGGATTGATTAGGCAATATTCAATTTGATAGAAAATATACTAAATTTTAATTAAATGATACTGAATTTATAAAGAATTATATTTTATTCCAGACTTTTTGTACCTGAAAATATTAAGGGTAATTCGGTAACTCTGTAGTTGAAACACATGAAATATTACATGTAGGGAGTGAAAATAAATTTTTTCTGACACGAGGATTGAAGAGGAAATTGAGTTTGCATACAGTGAGTTTAGGATAATTTTTTCTAATATAATTCCCTTGTTGTACTATAGTAGATATTTAATAATTTTTATAATAATTTTATAATAATTTTGATTAATTTAAAATTATTTTTGATAAAGTTTAATAATTCTAATCAAATTGATAAAGAATATTTTGATATAATAATATTTAGAATTTAAAATTGAGAGTTCAAAGTTTTAGTATTTAAGATTTAACAACCTGTTGTAGCTATTAATAATTATTATAATGTGAAAAATAATTTATTTCATAGTTAATATAATTTAATTGTAAGCGCATCCTAAACTGGAGTAAGAGGCTTGTTTTTTAAAGAATGTCTTCTTCATAATTTATAAAATTTGAGTCGTTATTTTTATTTTTGTTTTTTCTGCCCAAAAAAAAAACATCAGAAACAACAAAATTGAAATCTTCGGTCACTAGCTTACGAAAAGGCCGACGACCGATCCACTAGATAACTCCGTCGACGCAAACTAAGTTTGTGGCGGCCTCGGAAATTCCACACCAGATCCTTGCACACCTCAGCGGCTCAGCCTCCTCGCCTTAAATCCACCTCCTCCGCCTTCGGCAATCCACCGCTGCAGCCATGACTGAGACGTCGAGCGCCCACGACGGGCACGACGAGTCCACGGCCACGCCCCACAGCAATATGCTGGCAGACCTCATCGTAGAGGAAGACGAGAGCAAGAGCTCAGAGATCCAGCCGCCGGCGAAGGCCGAGAAGGAGAATGTTCTGATCGTGCTGCCGCACCCGCCGGCGGCGCTGGAGCTCGCAGTCTGGCACCTGTTCAGCTTCAGCTCGTACTTCGTTCAGGCGTTCCTCCTGCCGGTGCTGTTCCCTCTCATGATCACTCAGCGAGCTTGGCCGGCGTCCGCGGCCCTGTCTTCTTCGCCGGGCTTCACGGAAAGAGGCGTGCGGTGCTCTCAGACGGAGATGTTCCTGTGAGTTCCTCCCGTGTCTATGTAATTTCTTCGATTTAGAGCTCGTACGTGATCGGACAAAAATGACTCTGTTTTGAGCGCAGATATCAAAGAATCATCTCCCACTCGATCGTGATCGACGATTCCGAATTTTCTCCGCTGCAATGGACCGCGATCTCGTGGGCCGCCGGCATCGTGGTCGCCGTCCCGGTTTTCACGCTCATAGCGCACCACCTTGACCACGGGGATCACCAGCCGGTGATATTCATCGGCACCATCGTGGGCGGCGCCCTCTGCTGCCTCCTCACCGGCTTCTTCAACACCAACTGGCTCTTCCCAGTCTTCATCGCCGTCATCGCCTTCTCCAGCGTGGTCGGCTCCGCCGGCCAAGTTCGCCACCTCGGCCTTATGGTCAGAGGCCTCAGAATCGGCACCACGCGCCGCTCCCCTCACGTCGGTAGCTTCCTTTCCTTGCACGGGACCGCTGTCGGCTCGCTCGGCGCCGCCGTCATCGCCGCCTTCACCTACCACATGCTCCGCCGCAGCGACCAGCTCACGAGCTTGTGGGTGGTCTTCATCTTCTGCGGCCTCCAGTGGCTCACCGGCGTCGCCCACGCCGCTCTCTCAATCCGGCCCGGAGCGAGTTTGCTTTCCGCTCCGACGTATTTGGAAAAATCCGCTCACGTGCTCGCCGTGTTCAAGTACCCGCACGCCGTCGGCGCCCTCGCGGCCTCATTCTTCTCCTCGTTCGCGTGCATGTGCATCTTCACCGGAGGCACGCTCTACATCATCGGCGACCTCTGTATCCGGCCACTGATTTTTCTCTTCCTCTGGCTCATCTACTTCACCTTCCCAGTGGCGGCGCTTCCCCTTCTGCATCCGCTGCAGCTCTCCATCAGGGCCGACTCGGTGCGCATGCAACTGCTCGGTTTCTTCATGGCGGCCCTCACGTCGGGGCTCGCCTTCTACTTCAAGGACCAGAACTGGGCGCACGCCAACATAATCGTGGTGTGTCTCCTGCAAAGCGCGGCCAACGGAGTGCTGCATGCGTCGGAGAAGGCACTGCTGGTGGACTGCTCGCCTTCAGGCAAAGAGGGGGCCTTCTCCATGTGGCTGGCGTGGTTGCGCGCGGCCGGCGACTGCGCGGGGTTCGCCGTCGGAACCGCCTCGCCCGGGAACATCAAGCCCACTTTCGCGGCAGCGTTCTTGGCCGCCTTCGTGGGAGTGTTTCTATTGATCTTTGGCAACGTTAGCAGTGTGCGAGGGATGGCGGAGGCGGGGCATGTGAGTGAGGAGATCGGAAAGGGGACAGACCGGCGGCGTTGACTGCTGCAAAATTGGAGCGAGGAGTGGAAGGAAGGGGAGTCGTGTCTGTTTGAATTGGTCTGTTGGCGTTTGGTTCGTTAATTACTTCATGACTTGTTAATTACTTTACAAATATTGGTAATAAGAACTTATTTATGTTTATTTATATTCATTCAATATATAAAATTAAATAAATAAATAAATTTAAATAATTAATTAAATTAATAAATACATTTAAATATATACGTATTTACTTCGTTAATAATGAATTATTCATTAATAATACTCTGATAAAATTTATGAATCATATTTATCAATAAATTTTTTAATCAATATTATAAATAAATAAAAAATAAAATTTAAAATGAATAAATAAATTTATATTATCAACTTTAATAATCAATCAAACATGTTTAAAATTGTAAAATTTTTAAATAATCAAATAAATTTAAATTAAAATTTGATAATATCTAAATGAACTAAAATCAAGTTAAATTTGAATCAAATTCAAATTTATAAAAAAAATCAGTCATGTTTAAATAATTATTTCATTGACTTAGTTCATTTTATATTTGATTTTACTTAATTATCTTATCAAATAAAATTAAACATAATTATCTTATCAAATAAAATTAAACGATGTGTGCAATACAATACAAATAATAACGGCAATTTACCAAAAAGCGTATGTAACAATTGGAAATTATCAAAGGGTGTCCCATGGTTTGTATTTTACCAAAGGGCGCAGCCCTTTAAGTGAACTTCCTCTTATACCCCTCCTGCTATGTACTGTCTTTCTCTTTCTCTCTCAGTAACAAATTCCAAGACGTCTGCACATTGCACATGCAATGTGACTTAATTACTGACTTTTATTTTAAAATAATATATTATGGAATCAGCGCAAAATTAAAAAACGTAAGGTAAAAATTGAAAAATATTTTACTTAAAAAATTACTCATCCAACGTTATTTAAAAATATAAATAAATAATTTTTATATTTGATTAATAGAAATTAATTTATTAAATAATATTTAATAAATATATTAATGTATAAAATTTTTTTTGAAAAAAACTGACCGTGGGCCTGAAATTTTTTACGGAGTTTACACCAGGTATGTATATATATATATCGTGCTAAAGAAAATTAATAAAAAAAAACATCCCTAATGATTTTTACGGAGTTTACACCAGGTATGTATATATATATATATATCGTGCTAAAGAAAATTAATAAAAACATCCCTAATGATTCATATTCTCAACAGAACACTCCATTTTTAAATTTATTAAAATAACATCCCATGGATAATCCGAAATACCCCATAGATTTGAAAGATAAATTATTCTAAAAGCATGAATAATTTGATCGAAGTTGTATTATTTTAGTAAAGTTTTAATAAAATTTATTTAAAGTTTGATTAGAGAGAAATATTTCAGATATTATGATAAGGTCATAAATTTAAAAAAAATAGTGGCTTTTTAACAATACTAATAATAAATATGATATTTTAATATAATGAATTTCAACTATTGTCCAAAGGTCTATCCTTTGGCTCAAGCACAGCGAATCGATAAAAGGTATGATTTTCATACACATGATTTTCATATTGAACAATTTTACCATTAATAAAATTTCATCCTGGGACATGTTGAAATCTATTGATTTCAGGTCCAGCGTGGCCCTGAAATCTTTTGATTCAGGCCCGACGTGGACTCAAATAGTTTTTCTATTTTAAAAATATATTAATATATAAAAAACCTATCAAAACACTTAATTTCATATTCAAACGCAGGGTCTGAAGTCATCCCAGGAGGGTCTGAAGTCAAATAACTTCAGATCCTATAAATAATTAATTTAATAAATAATAATTAAATATAAAATAATATTTTTAAAATTAAAAAATTTTCAGTGCCTTCGGCCTGAAGTCTGATGACTTCAGGCCCTCCATCATTAAATATAAAAAAATATAAAAAATTTTTTATAAAAAGGTATAATATATAATTACATATTATTTATAATTTTTATAAAAAGGTATAATATATAATTACATAATAATAAAATGTTATTATAAAGAAATTCAGATATGGGAGGTCCATCAGTGGGTTTTGGTCAAAACCCATTGATATTTCTAAACTACTCCTATTCCATTGGTGATATCTAATATATAGATGTTTGGACACCTAAAACATCATCTCCTACCTCTACCCTCTCTATTCATATAGAGTTTTCAGAAATCCAGATATGATAGGTCCATCAGTGAGTTTTGGTCAAAACTCACTGATATTTCTAACTACTCCTATTGCATTGGTGATATAGAGTGTATAGATGTTTGGACACCTAAAACATCTTCTCCTAGGTCAACCCTGTCTATTGATATAAGGTTTTCAGAAATCCAGATATGGGAGGTCCATCAGTGGGTTTTGGTCAAAACTCACTGATATGGCTAAATTACTCCTATTGAATTGGTGATATCTAATATATAGATAGTTGGACACCTAAAACATCATCTCCTACCTCTAACCTCTCTATTCATATGGAGTTTTCAGAAATCCAGATATGGGAGCTCCATCAGTGAGTTTTGGTCAAAACCCACTGATATGGCTAAACTACTCCTTGGGCCTGGAGGGTCTGAACAAATCTTGGATAAATGTAAGTAAATTAAATAAAAATATCAATAGTTCTAGTTAGAGTTGAGCTAGGAGATGGTATTTTTGGTATCCAAACTTCTAATGATTATAAATTATGTTGCAATAGGAGATTTTTAGGTCTATCAGTGGGTTTTGACCAAAACCCACTGATGGACCTCCCATATCTGGATTTCTGAAAACTCCATATGAATTGAGAGGTTAGAGGTAGGAGATGATGTTTTAGGTGTCCAACCATCTATATATTAGATATCACCAATGCAATAGGAGTAATTTAGCCATATCAGTGGGATTTGACCAAAATCCACTGATGGACCTCCCATATCTGGATTTCTGAAAACCCTATATCAATAGACAGGGTTGACCTAGGAGAAGATGTTTTAGGTGTCCAAACATCTATACACTCTATATCACCAATGCAATAGGAGTATTTTAGAAATATCAGTGGGTTTTGACCAAAACTCACTGATGGACCTATCATATCTGGATTTCTGAAAACTCCATATGAATAGAGAGGGTAGAGGTAGGAGATGATGTTTTAGGTGTCCAAACATCTATATATTAGATATCACCAATGAAATATGAGTACTTTAGAAATATCAATAGGTTTTTACCAAAACTCACTGATGGACCTCCCATATCTGAATTTCTTTATAATAACATTTTATTATTATGTAATTATATATTATACCTTTTTTATAAAAATTATAAATAATATGTAATTATATATTATACCTTTTTATAAATTTTTTTATATTTTTTATATTTAATGATGGAGGGCCTGAAGTCATCAGACTTCAGGCCCAAGAGCACTGAAAATTTTTTAATTTTAAAAATATTATTTTATATTTAATTATTATTTATTAAATTAATTATTTATAGGATATGAAGTTATTTGACTTCAGACCTTCCTGGGATGACTTCAGGCCCTGCGTTTGAATATGAAATTAAGTGTTTTGATAGGTTTTTTTATATATTAATATATTTTTAAAATAGAAAAAAAATTTGAGTCCACGTCGGGCCTGAATCAAAAGATTTCAGGCCCAACGTGGGCCTAAAATAAAAAATTTCAGGCCCACGCTGGGCCTGAAATAAAAATATTTCAGGCCCAGTATGGGCCTGAAATCAATAGATTTCAACATGTCCCAGGATGAAATTTTATTAATGGTAAAATTGTTCAACATGAAAATCATGCGTATGAAAATCATACCTTTTATCGGTTCACTGTGCTTGAGCCAAAGGATAGACCTTTGGACAATAGTTGAAATCCATTATATTAAAACATCATATTTATTATTTGTATGGTTAAAAAGCCAGTATTTTTTTTTTAAATTTATGACCTTAATCATAATATCTGAAATATTTCTCTCTAATCGAACTTTAAATAATTTTTATTAAAACTTTACTAAAATATTACAACTTCGATCAAATTATTCATGCTTTTAGAATAATTTATCTTTCAAATCTATGGGGTATTTCGAATTATCCATGGGATGTTATTTTAATAAATTTAAAAATGGAGTGTTCTGTTGAGAATATGAATCATTAGGGATGTTTTTATTAATTTTCTTTAGCATGAGATATATATATATATATATATATATATATATATATATATATATATATATATATACCTGGTGTAAACTCCGTAAAAATCATTAGGGATGTTTTTTTTTATTAATTTTTTTAGCACGATATATATATATATACATACCTGGTGTAAACTCCGTAAAAAATTTCAGGCTCACGCTGGGCCTGAAATAAAAATATTTCAGGCCCAGCATGGGCCTGAAATCAATAGATTTCAGGCTCATTGTCAGTTTTTTTTCAAATTTTTTTTTATACATTAATATATTTATTAAATATATTAATTTCTATTAATCAAATATAAAAATTATTTATTTATATTTTTAAATCATGTTGGATGAGAAATTTTTTAAGTAAAATATTTTTTCGATTTTTACCATACTTTTTTTTAATTTAGCGCTGATTCCATAATATATTATTTTAAAATAAAAGTCAGTAATTAAGTCACGTTGCATGTGCAAACGTCTCAGAATTTGTTACTGAGAGAGAAAGAGAAAGACAGTACATAGCAAGAGAGATATAAGAGGAAGTTCACTTAAAGGACTGCGCCCTTTGGTAAAATACAAACCATGGGACACCTTTTGATAATTTCCAATTGTTACGTACACCTTTTGGTAAATTGCCGAAATAATAAAGTAACTTTTAATTAGATTGGAGCACCTTTGTTTGTTTTACGTAAAATGTTTTTTTTTCCAATTGTATTTACATATAATAATTTTTTTTTCATTTTGTGCACGTAGGGAATTTATTTTCTCTTTGTTTTCTTCAATAAGATTAATGAGGGAATGGATTAGGGCTTCACAAATAAATGTTAAAGGCCAGTGATGACAAAAAGCGATTGGCTTATCTTTAGTGTCTCCGTCAATCGGTTTCAAAGCTAACACGGAGGAGATAAATCACAGAGTCTACTAACCTGGACTGTGACTAACTCATGACGGAGGACGGGCACCTACGAACAAGTACCTGGCATCGACAGGATTTGACATTCTGACCTCAACTGTGGAAGGCTCGTGAACTAAGATAGATGGGTTTGCTTGTGTTCTATTCAATGTGCGATTCAGATCAAACTCTAGTTGGCTTCAGATCTGAATCGGCAATTTACCAAAAGGCGTACCCAAGAATAGGTATTTACCAAACGGCGTACCATGGTTTCATTTTCACCAAAGGGCGCACTTAATAATAGTGAACTTCCACTTATACCCCTCCTGTTATCTACTGTCTTTCTCCTTCTCTCTCTCAGTAACAAATTTCGAGACGTCTGCAGATACTTTTTCAGACTTTTATTTTAAAATAATATATTATGAAATCGGCGCTGAAAACGTTGTAAGGTAAACATCAAAAAAAATATTTCAGTTAACAAATATCTCATCCAACGTGATTTAAAAATATAAATAAATAATTTTTATATTTGATTAATAGAAATTAATATATTAAATAATATTTAATATATATATTAATATATATAAAAAATATTAATAAATATATTAATAATATTTAATAAATATATTAATATCTCATCCCACGCTCTTTATTAATAAATATATTAATAAATATATATAAATATATTAATATATTAATAAACATATTAATATATAAAAAAAATATTAAAAAAAACGTTGGCTGAAAATTAAAAAAAGAGCGTGTATGGATTTCAGGCCCACGCTGGGCCTGAAATCAATACTTTCAGGCCCAGCGTGGGCCTGAAATAAAAATATTTCAGGCCCAGCGTGAGCCTGAAATTTTTTATTTCAGGCCCACGTTGGGCCTGAAATCTTTTGATTCAGGCCCGACGTGGACTCAATTTTTTTTTATTTTAAAAATATATTAATATATAAAAAAACCTATCAAAACACTTATTTCAGATTCAAACACAGGGCCTGAAGTCATCCCAGGAGGGTCTGAAGTCAAATAACTTCAGATCGTATAAATAATTAATTTAATAAATAATAATTAAATATAAAAAAATATTTTTAAAATTAAAAATTTTTCTGTGCCCTGGGGCCTGAAGTCATCCGATTTCAGACCCAAGGAGGGCATGAAGTCTAATGACTTCAGGCCCTCCATCATTGATATAAAAAAATATAAAAAAATTTTTATAAAAAGGTTTAATATATAATTACATATTATATAGGAGTGGTTTAGGTATATCAGTGAGTTTGGGTGCCGAAACATCTAATAGAAGTGGTCTAGGAGATGAGATTTTGGGTGCCGAAACATCTAATCTTGCTGTATCACCAATGCTATAGGAGTGATTTAGGTATATCAATGAGTTTTGAGCAAAATTCACTGATGGACTTACCATATTTGGAATTCTGAAAACTCTATATCAGTAGACAGGGTTGAGCTAGGAGATGAGATTTTGGGTGCCGAAACCTCTAATCTTGCTGTATCACTAATGTTATAGGAGTGGTTTAGGTATATCAGTGAGTTTTGAGCAAAACTCACTGATGGACCTACCATATTTGGAATTCTGAAAACCCTATATCAGTAGACAGGGTTGAGCTAGAAGATGAGATTTTGGGTGCCGTAACCTCTAATCTTGTTGTATCACCAATGCTATAGGAGTGGTTTAGGTATATAAGTGAGTTTTGAGCAAAACTCACTGATGGACCTACCATATTTGGAATTCTGAAAACCCTATATCAGTAGACAGGGTTGAGCTAGGAGATGAGATTTTGGGTGTCGAAACCTCTAATCTTGTTTTATCACCAATGCTATAGGAGTGGTTTAGGTATATCAGTGAGTTTTGAGCAAAACTCACTGATGGACCTACCATATTTGGAATTCTGAAAACCCTATATCAGTAGACAGAGTTGAGCTAGGAGATGAGATTTTGGGTGCCGAAACATCTAATCTTGCTGTATCACCAATGCTATAGGAGTGGTTTAGGTATATTAGTGAGTTTTGCTCAAAACTCACTGATGGACCTACCATATTTGGAATTCTGAAAACCCTATATCAGTAGACAGGGTTGAGCTAGGAGATGAGATTTTGGGTGCCGAAACCTCTAATCTTGCTGTATCACCAATGCTATAGGAGTGGTTTAGGTATATCAGTGAGTTTTGAGCAAAACTCACTGATATATCTAAAGCACTCCTATAGCATTGGTGATATAGCAAGATTAGAGGTTTCGGCACCCAAAATCTCATCTCCTAGCTCAACCCTGTCTACTGATATAGAGTTTTCAGAATTCCAAATATGGTAAGTCCATCAGTGAGTTTTGCTCAAAACTCACTGATATACCTAAACCACTCCTATAGCATTGCTGATACAGCAAGATTAGAGGTTTCGGCACCCAAAATCTCATCTCCTAGCTCAACCCTGTCTACTGATATAGAGTTTTCAGAATTCCAAATATGGTAAGTCCATCAGTGAGTTTTGCTCAAAACTCACTGATATACCTAAACCACTCCTATAGCATTGGTGATACAGCAAGATTAGAGGTTTCGGCACCCAAAATCTCATCTCCTAGCTCAACCATGTCTACTGATATAGGGTTTTCAGAATTCCAAATATGGTAGGTCCATCAGTGAGTTTTGCTTAAAACTCACTGATATACCTAAACCACTCCTATTGCATTGGTGATACAGCAAGATTAGAGGTTTCGCCACCTAAAATCTCATCTCTTAGCTCAACCCTGTCTACTGATATAGGATTTTCAGAATTCCAAATATGGTAGGTCCATCAATGAGTTTTGCTCAAAACTCACTGATATACCTAAACCACTCCTATAGCATTGGTGATACAGCAAGATTAGAGGTTTCGGCACCCAAAATCTCATCTCCTAGCTCAACCCTGTCTACTGATATAGAGTTTTCAGAATTCCAAATATGGTAGGTCCTTCAGTGAGTTTTGCTCAAAACTCACTGATATACCTAAACCACTCCTATAACATTGGTGATACAGCAAGATTAGAGGTTTCGGCACCCAAAATCTCATCTCCTAGCTCAACCCTTTCTACTGATATAGGGTTTTCAGAATTCCAAATATGGTAGGTCCATCAGTGAGTTTTGCTCAAAACTCACTGATATACCTAAACCACTCCTATAGCATTGGTGATACAGCAAGATTAGAGGTTTCGGCACCCAAATCTCATCTCCTAGCTCAACCCTGTCTACTGATATAGGGTTTTCAGGATTTCAAATATGGTAGGTCCATCAGTTAGTTTTGCTCAAAACTCACTGATATACCTAGACCACTCTTATAGCATTGGTGATACAGCAAGATTATAGGTTTTGGCACCCAAAATCTCATCTCCTAGCTCAACCCTGTCTACTGATATAGAGTTTTCAGAATTCCAAATATGGTAAGTCCATCAGTGAGTTTTGCTCAAAACTTACTGATATACCTAAACCAGTCCTATAGCATTGGTGATACAACAAGATTAGATGTTTCAGCACCCAAAATCTTATCTCCTAGACCACTCCTATTAGATGTTTCGGCACCCAAATTCACTGATATACCTAAACCACTCCTATATAATATGTAATTATATATTAAACCTTTTTATAACAAATTTTTTTATATTTTTTTTATATCAATGATGGAGGGCATGAAGTCATCAGACTTCTGGCCCTCCTTGGGCCTGAAGTCGGATGACTTCAGGCCCCAGGGCACAGAAAATTTTTTAATTTTAAAAATATTTTTTTATATTTAATTATTATTTATTAAATTAATTATTTATTAAATTAATTATTTATAGGATTTGAAGTTATTTGACTTTAGACCCTCCTAGGATGACTTCAGGCCCTGTGTTTGAATCTGAAATTAAGTGTTTTGATAGGTTTTTTTATATATTAATATATTTTTAAAATAGAAAAAAAATTTGAGTCCACGTCGGGCCTGAATCAAAAGATTTCAGGCCTAACGTGGGCCTGAAATAAAAAAGCCCACGCTGGGCCTGAAAGTATTGATTTCAGGCCCAGCGTGGGCCTGAAATCAATACACGCTCTTTTTTTTAATTTTCAGCCAACGTTTTTTTTCAAATTTTTTTATATATTAATATATTATTAATATATTAATATATTTATATATATTTATTAATATATTTATTAATAAAGAGCGTGGGATGAGATATTAATATATTTATTAAATATTATTAATATATTTATTAATATTTATATATATATATATATTAATATATATATTAAATATTATTTAATATATAAATTTCTATTAATCAAATATAAAAATTATTTATTTATATTTTTAAATCACGTTGGATGAGATATTTGTTAACTGAAATATTTTTTTTTTATGTTTGCCTTACAATGTTTTCTGCGCCGATTTCATAATATATTATTTTAAAATAAAAGTCTGAAAAAGTATCTGCAGACGTCTCGAAATTTGTTACTGAGAGAGAGAAGGAGAAAGACAGTAGATAACAGGAGGGGTATAAGAGGAAGTTCACTATTATTAAGTATGCCCTTTGGTGAAAATGAAACCATGGTACGCCGTTTGGTAAATACCTATTCTTGAGTACGCCTTTTGATAAATTGCCGGATCTGAATTTAGTTAAATTTTAAACCGATAATGAGAATGTCGAAACTCATATGAAGTATCTATCTACAAGCTTTTGTTAGTCAAAAAAATAGAAGGTGCTCCCTTCTGCTCTTCGCCAAGGATCCAATCCTATCCTTTCTTGTACATGTAATTGAGACTGTGACAATCACCACAACAACATTTCATATAACACTTGTTAGTACCATTTTATAGAGTCAACTAGCTAAAGAATAGTCATGGTACGTAGCTTGAACATAGCAGTGATAGCATGCATAAGAATCACTCCCCTGTCTCTGTAACGTCTACATAATAATGATCCCCAACAAGTGTATGAATCACGCTTTAACTTTTTTTTACTATCTTATATAGTCACGTCAATCTTGTCATTCATTCCTTCAGGTCAGGAATACATTTACACAAGATTACTGTCCATCTCCCGCAAATTGAAACTGACTTCCTATATATAAATTTTCAGTATGAAACAAAACCCTCACTGTTTGTTTGAGTGAACTCGACACTGTCTCGCATTGTAATAAACCATACTAGAACTCTCTGACTTTGCGATCGATATCATGCCAAAGCCGCAGCACTTGATCATGTCAGGAAGAAGATGCAAGACTTTGTAGTAGAATATTAGGAAAGGTAGATAATTTCATTAACCTAGTTGTTACACCAATCCAGATACCTGGACTCAGTAGACAGATACTTAGACTTGGCCGGGATGACTTGGCGTTCGAACACCCTGAGATCCAAGTTAGGTCGCCTAGCTAGGATAGGTACTTAATGACTTCGGATCGAATTGGAGAAGAGAGGAAGAACCTTGGATGGTCCCTCGCTAAGCCGGAAATAATTTACCATGATTCGTAATTAATGTAGTAATGAGAAGTGGTTACGACACCAGGAGACAAGTAAATAAAAAGATATAATCCCATATTCAAAGGACACACCAAATAATTAGAACTTTCAATAATTTATCAGTAAATTATCTTAAAATTACTAACACTAAACTCAACTTCATATTTAATCCTGCGTCAGAAAAAATTTATTCCCACTCCCCGTAAGTAAATTTTTTTTTTATTTCAACTCCCTAATACACTCTGATTTACCTAGTTGTCTTTATTTTTTTAAGTACAAAAGTTTAAAATAAGATATAATTTATTCTAAATTCAGTATTATTTAACCAGAATCACCAAATCGATTTAATCTAAACCAATCGATTGGTATAAGTTCCGAATCGATTGGTTAGGAGAGAAAGAGTCGTACTCAATTAGATAGAAAATATACTTAATTATAGATAAATAATACTGAATTTAAAAGGAATTATATCTCATTTTAAAATTTTTTACCTATAAAAAATAATGAGGTACAAATGAAAAAGTCCTATTTTATTTGATAGTAAGCATACTAGATTCTAATTTAAATGTGCTAAATTTAGGAGGAATTATACCTCCTTTTGGACTTTTTGTACCTATAAAATAAGGAAAATTAAGTAAATTGGTGTGCATTAGGGAGTTAAAAGAGAGTTGAAGTAAAGAAAAATTTACATGTAGGGAGTAAAAATAAATTTTCATGACATAGAGACGAGGAAACAATTAAATTTGATGTTAGTAAGTTTAGAATAATTTACCCATAATCTATTATCTTCTTCCTCTTTTTAGTGGCTTAAGCATGGGAAGACACTTCGAGATGAGAAGACAAGTCCAAAGCGACCGTAACACTAACCTTTTGATCATTTTATCAAGTGTAAAGTGTTACCCAGCATAGCCTTATGACATGGATGAATGAAATATATATTGGAAATCTAAATCAAATTGCATGCTTAATTGGAAGCCTAAATCAAATTGCATTAATATTTGAACTCAAAACCAAATTGTTACTAATTAAGATATCATGATGACTTAAATTATCAAAAATATATACGTATATTTAATATAAGAATAATCAAATTATGTTTGGACTTCCTTTGTCATGGTTATACAAATCAAGTTATGACATGAAAAAAATATTAAGAGAAAAAATTTCATTTTACTTTAAATTGTTATACTGGTCTTTCATCACCAAATATCATATTTTCTCCCTCTTCAAACTAGTCCCTCCAAAGGAACTTCCTAGTAAATAACAGAGCCCAACAATCACCTAAACAAACAAATTCACCGGCAACAAATTGGAGGGTCAAATTTACAGTTAAAAGGGATTTTTGTTTTTACATGAATCCATTAATTGGAGCGCACGCTTTCAACTGTTTGGAACAGTGACATACCTTTCGGAAAACAGGAAACTGCGCATGCATCAAGGGGAAAAGTCGCCCATTTTCCGCACTCGTCTCTATTCCAGGCATCCGTGCCCAGTGTCGTCGATCGGTCAAAAACAATCGCATGAGAGAGGAGAAACACACGGATCGAGTGAGTGCGTACGTACGTCGCAGCATGGAATCAATGACAGCGCCAGCTCCAAAAGCTGCCGTTTTTGTTTCAGCTTTTATCTCCTCCTCCTCTGGGGTTTGGGAGGAGGAGAGAAGAGAAGAGAAGAGCGGTGGATCTGCATAGTGTCCTATCGTGCTATGGCGAAGCATGCACGGCAGGGCGAGCTCATCCATCCATGCAGCATGCTGTTTCCCAATCATACAGCAATCCATGGCGATATCATTTACCTCCATCCGCGTGCTCCCTCTTTCTTCCTCGGCTTACGTCTATCTCTGTCAATAATTTCTTTCTTTTCAGCTTCTTCCTTTACATTAATTGCTTTTAATTCTCCCTCGTCTGCCTGGTTTTTACTAGTTTTTCCGTGGTTTTTAATTCCCTCGTCTGCCTGTTTTTCCGTGGTTTTTAATTCCCTCGTCTGCCTGTTTTTCCGTGGTAGAACAGTGAATCATGGTAAGGTAGATGGATAGGGAATGAATAATACGAGGTATTAAAATTTACATCCTATCAATTCCGCGATTTAATATCTATCCCATCCTAGCTCATGTGTAATCCAGTCGACTAGCATGACGATTCGTAAAGATGGACCACTTCTAAAAGGAGGTCGGATAGCCCGGCGTGGTGGGGCATGAGATTGAGTGGATCGTCACCAACTCGAGTTCCATTCGGATCCGATGTCCCGATCTGATATCTGGCCGGGTTAGAGTCTTGAGCTAGCCCCATCGGGGGGCATTGAGTGTACAACGTAATATCCGCCGATCGACGTACTCATTACATTATAATTCTGTCTTCATGGGGCAGGCCGGTCGGCCGATGTCCAAGTACACCATAGCTTGGTACGTCGCATATGTGTTGACCAGCGTGTCGTTTGCCTCACAGCTTGATGTTCCTTGAGATAATCGATCGACATATTCGTTACGGGTGCTATGGTTCAGAAGTAGTCATTGTCAGCAGTTATACCTACCATTTGACACCACGCAGATAAAGATAGTAACAGAGTCAGCACACGCCGGCTCGGGCCTGACACCACTCGTGTCTGAATCGCGAAAATCTCGCTGTCACAGTACGTTCCTGGCAAGCTCTGACAACCCATACTACGGTGCCCCTGCATATGTCGGATCATGCGGCGCCGGTTAACGAGCTGACAGTGGTCCCTAATTCTGTTCCCGCGTGAGACAAAAAGGAGGGGCAGAAGGGGGACAAAGGTTGTCGGCTCCTCTGACTATATAAGACTTTCCTTCCTTTACATATAGGTATGTGTGATATTTTTTTAGCTACAGTAGTTTCTTCATTGGCTCCATCTTCTCTACCGGATTCTGACTTGATCGTCGGTGGACATTGTCTGAAAACTCTCCTGGTGGGTTGCTGACGGTCGTCTTTTTCACAGGACAGGTGCTCCTTAGCCGGAATAGTTCTCAATACCATTGCGTGATATTGTCATCCTTTTCCATCGATAAACTGTCGTCATCGTCAAATTAAGATTCCACCTCGCTCTACTAAATACAAAGAAGTATTTTAAACAAACTCTCTTTCTCTTTTACTTTTGATTTTCAATGATATTTGATGTTTGGAATTCAGTGATAGATATCTTTCTTATTTTATTTTCCTTAACATTCATTTGTACATTAAACAGGAGATGATTAAGTAGTAAATTTTGAGTCAAAATTTATTATTTTTGATCATGTCGATAAGCGAAGATCGGTTCTCCTCCGTGTGACTCGGTCTGACCAAAATGACCCGATCTGCTGTAACTCAGCGGTCGGACTCGAGCGGAAGAGGAGTGAGGCTTAGGTCACTCGGCTCGCACCCAAATGGAGCTCACAAAGTGGTGATGTGGTTGCAAAATGACAACAATCCTTTCTTTAGAGCCCCAAGGGGGGTTTATATAGGGGAGGGGAAACTCTCTGCCTTGTCAGAGCTGTCATGTCTCATTAAGGAATGGTCAGTTGGCAGACTGAACTAATGACAGCCTTAGCTGCTCTGTGAGACTGCTACAGCCGCCTGACAGTCTGTCTAGGTTGTCCCCTCTGACCCCCATTAATGTTGGCGGCTCTATCAGGTCATGATTATGTCAAAAATCCTCTTCTGACAATGGGGAGATTAGGATGATCTTTACTGCTGCTGCGACCCTTCATTCACTCTGGGTCGGCCACCCTGTCACTCTGGGTCGACCACTCTGGGTCTGTCACCCTGGGTCGGCTACCTTGGGTCGGCCACCCTATCACTCTGGGTCGGCCACCCTGTTACTCTGGGTCGGCCACTCTGGGTCGACCACTCTGGGTCTGTCACCCAGGGTCTGGGTCTGTCACCCTGGGTCGGCCACTCTGGGTCTGTCACCCTGGGTCGGCCACCTTGGGTCGGCCACCCTGTCACTCTGGGTCGGCCACCCTGGGTCAGCCACCCTGTCACTCTGGGTCGGTCACCCTGTCACTCTGGGTCGACCACCCTGTCACTCTGGGTCGGCCGACCCATAGTGATAGGGTGGCCGACCCAGAGTGGCCGACCTAGAGTGCCAGGGTGGCCGACCCTGAGTGACAGGATGGCCGACCCAGAGTGCCAGCGTGGCCACCCTGTCACTCTGGGTCGGTCCTGGCACTCTAGGTCGGCCACTCTGGGTCGGCCACCCTGTCACTCTGGGTCGGCCGACCCATAGTGATAGGGTGGCCGACACAGAGTGGCCGACCTAGAGTGCCAGGGTGGCCGACCCTGAGTGACAGGATGGCCGACCCAGAGTGCCAGGGTGGCCACCCTGTCACTCTAGGTCGGTCCTGGCACTCTAGGTCGGCCACTCTGGGTCGGCCACCCTGGGTCGGCCACTCTGGCCGGGAGACCCTGCCTGGGAGACTTATTGCTTACCGAACACTCATGAAGAGATCCGACAAAACGCTTCTATTTTATCCCGACTAAACTTTCCCGACCGATGATCTCCGACCGCTAAAGTTCTCGACCGGGAACGTCTGCTCGGGTGCCACTGATTGGACCCCGTCTCAAGTTGCTTCGAATCCTGATCCTCTTAGCCAGATCAGTATCTAGCGCACTAATCCGATACTGAACCCGACCCACTTCGTCTGACCCAGACCTAATCCGACCAGGCTCTTAATCAGCTCCAAAAACTTACCCGACTGGATCAATTTTTAATGCTTAAAAGTTTCTCATATCCAACCTATCACCCAGGTCCCAATCAGTACTAGAGCTCCCAAGCACACAAACCTCTATTCAACACCATTTTCATCTTCACCATGTTTAAAATTTATCTCTGAAAGCCATATTTTCGTATTTAAATAAAGTTTAAGGAAAAAAACTTCCTTTCAAAATGCCATTTGTGAAAGCTTGTTGCAGATTTTGAGGCGGAAATGCTAAAATATTCCGTCTCTAATTTTATAAACGGATTAAAAAATTATTTATAAATTTATTTTTATTTATCCAGATTAAATTAGTTTTAAATAATCTTTAATTTTGTCATAAATATGTCACTAATATATTTTAAATAATATACTAAATATAATTTTAGTTTATTTATATACTATTTATAAATCTATATATAAATTTATTACAAAATTTATATTATGTTCTATTTCTATATTTGTCATCTACATATTACAAACAATCACACATTTTAAATAAATTAAAATAAAAAAAAATAATTTCTATATCCAAAACTACGATAATGTACATTACGGTAGTGCCTCCTTCGAATTCGTGTTTTTTTACTTATTATTTTGCAATTTTATTAGACAAAAGAGTTTGATGGATGATTTTAAATTGACAATGAAATTGTGGGGTCGGTTCGGGAGTTGCTGCCGGGAGGATACAAATTGATATGATATTATCGAGGTTAGTATTCGACACTATCTCCGTAAAACGATATTGCTCGCTACAGATGCTTACGGATAACAGCAATTCGTTTTCCAAGATACAACGACGATGTCTCAAAATCAAGGTTTCAAAAATCGGACCAGACATTGAACCGGTCGAGGCAAGGGTTCAGAGGTTTAGAGGTTCAACCGGTTTAACCGGGGGTTCAACAGGAATATAACCAGTATATAATAAAGACCGTGTTTATATAAATATATGAAACTAACGACTTATCCAACTACTTTCTTCAAGATTAGATCAACTAGGTCGAGCATGTGATATGTTTTTGTTAGCAACTCAACACGTCATTCTTGAAAAAATGGTTAGTTTCAAAGAAAAATTTAAGTTTAAAACGATTGGGTTCAAGAAATCTAGATACGAATTGAAGAATCTTATTAGAAGTTAAAATTATATCACGATAGCATTTGTTCACCAATAAACACTTAAACAGAGGACACTAGCAAAGTACATGAAAAATCACTTTTCCAAATATGTCATATACTGCTACCTTCGTATGCCAACACGACGACGCAACGAGGCTGACAGCAGGACGAGGCTAGCGGAGGCGGGGCGACGCAGCGAGGCTGGTGGAGGCGAGGCGAGGCGACGCGGCGAGAGGCTAGCGATGGTGGCTCTCTTGCTAGCAAACAACAAGTTTGTTCGTTTGAGACTTTGGGTGAAAGGAAACTAGGTTTTTAACATTTTATTTTTTAATTTTTATTTTTAGTAAGAAAATAAAACTGCAAAAGGGAAAAAAATTCATAAAATGAAAAATAAAATAAACCAAGCCGGTTTGACCGGTTTGCCTGGTTCACCGGTTCCCGACCGGTTCAAAACGGTTTGCACCCAGTTCTTGAGTAGCCGGTTTTTAGAGTCAACTCGGATTGGAAATCTGGCCGGTTCTCAGTTCAACCGGTCCGACCGGCCGGTCCGATCCGGTTTTCAGAACACTGCTCAAAATAGCAGCACTATAAATTTCGAGACCAGCGAATTTTCTCGGGACTCTGGATGCACAAGATGAGATGTAGATGTATGCTAATAAACTTTGGATGATTGAATAAATGATTCCAACATCTAGGGAATTCTATTTATACAAGTGAAGAGGTGAGATACTCTTTGATGAGTGGGTGTGACCTTTGGTTTAGGATTGATCTGGATCGTTCAATCTGGAGGGTTGTAACCCTTCAGATAGTTCTTTGATCTCACCCGCCAAATTCGATCTGACGTTTCAGATCAAGTCTTGTCACCAACGATCAGATCGCGACTCTTCATAATCAACGATCTAGATTGCGTTACTTGCGATCCAACACCCCTCTTGGATACAACGGTTGTCATTCGTTCGCTTAGTCAATAGTCCAGTCATCTCTCTCCTCCTACTTGAGTGCCACGTAGGCACAACCACGTCACCTGGAGCATAAATTTAAGCTCCTCAATGCTCCCCACGACGATGCGAAGTGCAAAGTGCACCAACAAAGCGCCCATTGCGCGTGTGGCGGCCTTGCAGGTGCAAGCACCTGCTCGTCTGTGAGAAGAGACCACCTGTGTTTTTCTTTTTTTAACTCCATTAACACAGGAACACATATAAGAAAGTAAACACCTTTGAAAATTACAGATGTGGGACTATTCCCTATCTACTTCCTTCTATACCAATTTTAGGCTGACTTTAAACCATTAATTTTTCATTCATCCGTAATCGATTTTGACCAAATTAATAGTTTAGATTCATCTATGCGAAACGTAGATTTCATTTTTGAAGTCAATTCTGACTTTTATCGATTGATGGCACCTTGATTTTCCTTTGCAAAATCGTATTAGGTCCTTTTAAGACCCAAATATTCAACAATCCCCCAAACGAATGGAAATTAATGCGTGTATGCATGCTGACACTTTACAAAAGTCCAATCGATAAGTCAATGCATCGGGAAAAGTAGTTTGTGGCTTTGAACCATCCATAGTAGAATGCTATCCCGCATATTAGGATGCGCAGTGAACGTGATGTATTGAACTGCTCAGTTGTTTGTGTATACTAAGACAATAACACCCACACAGAGACTTATCTTACCTACTTTTGGTTCTCATGGTTGGTTCTGTTTTGGCAATGGACACCATCTTGGATTCTTGAGTGTTTCATTGAAGCGGTTTGTCTTCACACTCACATAGGTGACACTTCTATCAAGAGTATCCTATTATACTCTACCTTGTAAAGGTATAGAAGTCATTAAAAGTATAAGCTTAACCTCACTATATGTGGTAGGACAACACATGTTCATCGTAGGATTGGGATAGAGATAATATATCTCGTGTGTTATAACATAACTTCTGTAACTTCGTTGTCCAGTTGAACCAAGATCTTGGGATCTCCAGTCAACAAGGTTGGGTTACCGCTACAGTCGTTTCAGTTGATGATTTTTAATTTCATTCCACTTGATGAGCAGTATACTTGATCTCGACTTAGCCCCTTTGTAAGAGGATCTTCCAAATTATATATCTTTGGATTTAACATATTTGATTGCAATCACTCCATTCGAGATCAAGTGTCTAATGGTATTGTGTCTACAACATATATGTCGTGACTTACTATTATACATACTACTCCGTGCCCTTCCAATCGTCGATTGACTATCATAGTGTATAAGTACGGCGAGCATGGGTTTCGTCCAACTCAGAATATCTTTTAAGAAGTTCCGTAGTCATTCATCTTCTTCGGCTGCTTTGTCTAATGCTATAAACTCGGATTTCATAGTTGACCGAGCAATGCATGTTTGTTTAGTGGACTTCCAAGATACCGCTCCCCCACCGATCGTGAATACATATCCATTAGTGGATTTGGAATCTTTTGTATCTGATATCCAATTAGCTTCACAGTATCCCTTTAAGACAGCGGGATATCTTCCGTAATATAATCCGTAGTTCATAGTATATTTCAAATATCTAAGAACTCGCATCAGTGCTTTCCAATGTATGCCGTTTAGATTACTCGTAAAATTACTCAACTTGTTGACCGTACAAACAATATCCGGACGTGTGCTATTTGTGAGATACATTAAGCTGTCTATTATCCGAGAATGTTCCAATTGCGATATGGGCTTACGAATGCTCCAATTGCGATATGGGTTTACCATGATTTTTCGCTAAGTGTTGACTTAGATCCATAGGAATTTTCACTATAGAGAGATCGTACACATTGAACTTTTTCAATGCCGAGTCAACATAGTGGGATTGGTCAGAATTATCCCATCAGATGTTCTGAGAATTTTAATTCTCAATATAACGTTTGCTTGACCCATATCTTTCATATCGTAATTGTTAGTCATCATTCTTTTTGTACTCATGATTACTTGTCATTATAAGTATGTCATCTAGGTATAGAAAGACAATTACATGACCTTCAGGTGTGGTTTTGACATAGATACATTTATCACATTCATTTCTTTTTAATTCGTTTGACAACATTATTTTGTCAAATTTTTTGTGTCATTGTTTAGGCGCTTGTTTAAGTCCGTATAATGACTTAACAAGTTGACACACCTTTTCCTCTTTTCCTGGAGCTACGAACCCCTCGGATTGCTCCACATAGATTTCTTCTTCCAACTCACTATTTAAGAAGACAATCTTAGCATCCATTTAATATACATCAAGGTTGTACAGTGTTGCGATGACTATCAATACACGTATGGACGTAATCCTTGTCACAGGTGAGTAGGTATCGAGGTAGTCAAGGCCTTTCTTTTGCTTAAACTCTTTGGCTACAAGTCTGACCTTATGCTTGTCAATCGATCCATCAGCTTTATACTTGTGTTTTAGTATCCACCTACAACCTAATAGTTTAGTACTAGTAGGAAGGTTCATCAATTCCCAAGTATGATTATTCATGATGGACTCGTTTTCATTATTGACAGCCTCTTACACAATGGGGCGTCGAGACTAGAGAGAGCTTCGCTTAATGTTCTTGGGTCCATTTCCGACACAAAGGTCATGAAGTTCGACCCGAATGATTTCTCAACTCTAGCCCATTTACTCCGATGTGACTCTGAGCTTTGATCATCAATAGTCTTTTTACGACAATTAAGTTCAGGAATGCCTTGTTCGTTAGAACTTCTGTTGCAATCACTTTGAATGTTTCCTTTCTTACTTGGGGATATGTTTTCATAGAATATTGCATTCCGATATTCTATGGTTGTTCCCACATGAATATCAAGAATGTTTGACTTGTGAACTATGAAATGATATGCACTATTGTTATGGGCATATCCGACAAATATCGCATCGAACGTTTTAGTTTCGATCTTCACATCCTTTGGCTTGGGTACTTCGACTATTGCTAAGCACCCCCCACACTTTTAAGTATTTGTACAATGGCTCGTGACCTTTCCGTAGTTCGTATGGAGTTTTATCATTTTTCTTATTGAGAATGTGATTTACCGATAATGTAGCTTTCCCCCACAAGTTTTGTAGTAAGTCTGAATTTATCAACAAGATATTCATTATTTCCTTTAGTGTCTGATTTTTACGTTGGATAACACCATTTGATTGAGGTGAATATGACACCGTTGTTTGATGAATAATATCAGATTCTGAACAAAACTCATCAAACAGTGCACTACATTCTCCACCTCTATCACAATAAATTATTTTAATTCGTTTATCAAGTTGATTCTCAACTTCTGTTTTATATGTTCTGAAGGCCTCTAAGGCTTAATCTTTACTTCTTAAAAGAAAGACATAACAGAATCTTGTGCAATCATCGATAAAAGTAATAAAATACTTTTTATCTCCTCTAGTTTATCAAGTTGATTCTCAACTTTTTATCTCCTCTAGCTGCAGCTCACTTGGTATCAGAATTCATAAACTCTAGTACTTATCCTGGAGGTCTAGAGTTCGAATCCTGAGAAAGGCAAAACTCCACTGGCCAGGGGTGGGAAGTCCTAGTGAGTAACGACACGGTTGTTGGTCGTCGGCATCGGTTGTTGGCCGACGACATAGTTGGGCCGCCAAATGTTGATTTGGCCGCCAAAGGGGTTGAGAGACCGTGTCGTTACAATAAAAAGGCGCCTTTTTATTGTAACGACACGGTCTCTCAACCCCTTTGGCGGCCAAATCAACATTTGGCGGCCCAACAACCTGGCCACTCGGACCTAACAACCTGGCGGCCAAATCAACATTTGGCGGCCCAACTATGTCGTCGACCAACAACCGATGTCGACGACCAACAACCGTGTCGTTACTCACTAGGTCTTTCCACCCCTGGCCAGTGGATTTTTGCCTTCCTCAGGATTCGAACTATAGACCTCCAGGATAAGTACTAAAGTTTATGAATCCTGATACCAATTGAGCTGATTGTCACGACCCCAGAGGCATATGCTTCCTCGAAAATCGGGCAACATCTCCCCTGTACGGCGGACAATATGGGACAATAATACATAATATCTCCACCAATATAGCTCAGCCACAAGCGGCTGGCATCATAACAATAAGTAAACACAACCACGCAGTTTATATTAGAATAAAAGATAATGGGTGGCTCAGCCACCTTAATCACAAAAGATCTACAATTCAAAGAGAACACCAAAAGACTGATAACGACAAAACACGAAATATATATAATGTGACTACAAGTACTGAAAACAAACAACTAAACCAAATACGGAAGACTAACTCAACTCGATACTGGGGACTGGCAACTGGATCCTCTCCTGGCTCCAAGAAACGTAACTACCTGCTATCTGAAACAAAAAGGGAAAGCAGGGGTGGTGAGTCCGGGCGGACTCTGCGGGTATATGAGTAGACAATAAGCATGACATAATATAAGATAACCAAGTAGAGAATTCAACAAGGTACAGTCCATAAGGAATATAGAAACCTAAACATGCAAACATATATTAAAATGACATAGCATAAAATCCGAATAAGCACTAAGCATGTATAAAACAACACAACAATAGTAAAACCAAGATATACATGCATGCCAATCAAATGCAACAACCATAGCTCATATAAATGCAACAATCACAGGAAAAATGCATAAATGAAATACGTATGCACATGATGCAATGACATGTGTCACCCCTGACGCCAGTCAAGCCGTCAACACATCCCATCTGTGTGACCGAGTGGGTAGGGCTGTGACAACTATATGCACTCCAACAACAAATACCACATAAGGCGTGGTTGAGTGGACAGGATGCTGGGGAGTCTACACTCCAACCCCGATATATATGGGGAGCTATATAGCTGCAATATCCCTCTAAAAACAACAGTGAGGGTGAGCCACCAACAGCTCATCCCTCTAAAAACAACGATGAGGGTGTCACTG
Source organism: Boesenbergia rotunda (assembly GCA_024364735.1). Classification (NCBI taxonomy): domain Eukaryota; kingdom Viridiplantae; phylum Streptophyta; class Magnoliopsida; order Zingiberales; family Zingiberaceae; genus Boesenbergia; species Boesenbergia rotunda. The sequence continues at coordinate 353,365 of JAGFNQ010004247.1, read as the reverse complement.
TTTGGCATAACAGGACAGGTGCTCGTACTCTAATAACTACCACGATAACAAGTGGTTGAGTGAATCAAGCAACAATATGACTAACGACGGCTTAACCAAATGTAAGCCTAACAGTCGTTAGTTTGCAATGTGCAAGTATGATGCATGCTATATGATGCACGAACAACCAGAGAAACAGCGATGCAATAAAGTCCAACGAATACACGATGCATCAATACAATCAACCAGAAATCAAAAACCCACGATTATGCACCTACACTACTAGGTAGGGTATTTCTAATGCCAAATAAACCTATCTGTGTTTAATGGACTTCTAGGTACTCGCGTACAAGCAGTACTTTATAGAACAGAAAACCAATCGAGGACTGTACAGATACGAATTTGGGAACACTCGAAGATCAACAAAGAATAAGTCTCAACGGCGATGTTTTAAATAACGACAAAGAACAAGGTCAAGCAACCTATCAGACATAATATAGCCATGCTTTTAAGGTAAAGAAAACTACTCGAGTACAAAGGAGAAGTACCCGCCTTTTATTATAGAAGTGTCTGAAAGAACCTCCACGACCAACATACGTAACCATTCAATGTCCTGTATCAAGGACTAGAGTTAAGCTATTTAGACAATTAATTAATGTAGCTACACTACCTACCAAATATAATTAGGTCTACAACCCTTGCAATCTCATTTGTTCTGTGTATGCAACCATGAATTTGTCAATGATCAATACTTCCAGTTCACATGAGGAATTATAATTATAATACTTACGTAGTGTTTCTTTATCAATTATGAATGAGGAAGTGATCGAGTTTAGGTTCATTACTGACTTAGCCCAAATCTCATCCAAGTAATCTATTCAATACCCAACAATAACCTACGGACAAATGATACATTTTTACAATATATTTATATATATCAAATTTGTGTTGCCTACGGTAACTAAACAACATAAGGATTTACATTCCTCCTCTAATTGATGCATCCCAACATAAACAACACAAACCTAAAATTTCTAGTTCACGGTACATGAATTTCAACTCCTTATACCAACCCAATTCGCAGCATCATGACAAATAGTATCAATAGAGAAATCAAACTCAACCCAACATGAATTCATCCAAACCAAACACTAAACACAACCAACTCTTACCGAAGATAAGCCACGTAAGAAGACCAGGAAAACCTGTGAAAAGGTCGCGAAGAGGGCTGCGATTTTTTCGACAGTGGCTAAGGGAGGAGATGACCTGCCACCTAGGGTTTTTGTGAGGGATTAGGGAAAATTAACTAAACAAAAGATCAATTACCCCAAATCGAAGAGCATATTCTTATCGGCGATGATGTGTCGATCGAGTGAGATCGCACGGGGGAAGAATCGCGCTGGCGATGACAGCGTCGCCGTCGGTTTGCTCAGGGAATGGAGTCGCCCGATTGCCTCGAAAGAAAAAGGCTGCTCGCGAGGGAGAGGCGCTCGCGTGAGGGCTCAGCGGCGTCGGGTGTCGGCGGCGACGAGCGACTGCGACGTCGGGCGAGCAACTGCTCTCGTGCGGCGTTGGGGAATAGAAACGGCAGAAGAGAATAAGGGGGAGTTAGTTAGGGCACGGGTTGGATTTTTAGGGGTTTTATAACTTTTTTTTGGCATTTTTGCAAATAGGCCCTCCAAGTTTGAAAATTTCCAACTAGGCCCTTTTAAAATTTCAGTTTTTAACACGTTCGCCCAGTCAGCAGTTCAGTCATCTCTCTCCTCTTACCTGAGTGTCACGTAAGCACTGCCATGTGACATGACATGCCACCCGAGTATCACGTTACTTGGAGCATAAATTTAAGCTCCTGAATGCTCCCTGCGATAATGCGAAATGTAAAGTGCGCCAACGAAATGTCTATTGCGCGCGTGCGCACGTGCGCGCGTGGCGGGCTCACAGGTGTGAGCACCTACTCACCTGTGAGAAGGGACTAGTTGTGTTTTTCTTTTTTTAACTCCATTAATACAAAAATACATATAAGGAAGCAAACATTTTTGGAAATTATAGATGTAGAACTATTCTCCATCTACTTTCTTCTATGTCAATTTTGGACTAACTGTAAATCATTAATTTCTCATTCGTCCGTAATCGAGTTTGAGCAAATTAATTGTCTAGATTCATCTACGCAAAACGTAGATTTTATTTTTAAAATTAATTCTGACTTTTATTGATTGATAACACATTGATTTTCCTTTATAAAATTATATTTGATCCTTTCCTAATATTCAACAGCAATTACCTATAAGATGTTAAGCATATTCTGGACATTGTTTGATGCCAAGAAATTGACAGGCAGTTGACTTACTACCAGTACTGCTAGATGAACAAAATGATTTTGTTCCATTGTTAAGCACATTTTAGTAAGTGTTTGATGCTTAGCAAGTAGTCTTCATGGATAGATTTATGGTTAATATGTGAGTGTTGTCATCTTAAAATTTGGGATCAAAATCTAAAAAAGTCAGTATGTTCGTCCTCCCATGCGCTATCCATAATATCGAGACTAGTTGTCTCCGTGATTTATCTCCTCCGTGTTAACTCTGGGACGGATTGATGGGGATAATGAATCGTCTTTTATGATCTTGATTCTTAGCAAGTAACCAATTAGCTATAAGTGTTAGGTGAATAAAACGATTTTGTTTAGTCGTTAATTGAATGTTCATGTAGTAAAAACTTTCTCGAAAGTGCTTGATGCGTAGTAGTTGATTGGGTAGTTTACTAATTGTAAGTGTTGGGCAAATAAAATAGTTCTATTCATTCATCTGTCATGTGAGTAGTCAACTGAAAGGATGTTAAGCACTTTCTTAAAAGTTCTTGATGCCAAGCAATCAACCATGTACTTGACTACAAGAATGTGTTGGATGAACAAAAGCCTTTATCCAAACATGCTTAATTAGTGGTGAGTATCTTTGTCTTCATAGCTAGTTCCTCGTACACTTAATTAGATAAATTGATAGTTAATACATGGATACTATCATCTTAAAGTTTGGGAGGTCAAACATGATAAAATTAATGTGCTCGTCTTCCCAATGCACTAGCTATAATATTTGGACCCTGAGACGGGTCATAAGAGGGGAAGACTGAAGAGGCATATTTCTAGCTAAAAAAGTAATTTAGTAGATCAATATTGTTGGCTAAATTCAATGTCTTTTTTTTTGAAATAGTTCGTATATTAAAAAGTGCAGTGAGGGAGATCCTTCACTTAGCACATAAGAACAAAATACATCATATCAGCCCCTTCACATGGGCGTACATCAAAAACTCACATCACTTACTCATCTTCACAACCCACACATGGACGACATCTCACACACTATCACAACCACATATGGGCAACACATCACACACAAATCTCAGCCCACACATTGGCACATCATCACACACAAATCACAGCCCACACATGGGCACACCACACTCACAAAATAGCTCATATTGGGCGAAAATCACAGCAAACATCAAGGAAAAAACTGCTCAAAACAGGAGCATAACAACACATAGTAAGTTCCACTTGCTTACTCTATCATGAGATTATGTAAATATTAGGTCCACGAACCAGTGCACATGAATCTAGACCTTCCGAAAAGTGTCTTCTATGTTAGTTGTTGCCCCCTCAAATCTGCATTTGTTCCTTGCCCACCAAATAAGATATATTATACTAGAGATGCCAAAGTGTTTAGCTTTGACCATTCTTCCCTTTCCTTTGTACCACTATCCCATTACTTGGAGAAGCTCTTCTACCGTTTTAAATCTAAAATTTATGCTCAACTATTATTTTATCCTTTGTCATAAGGTACTAGCATAAGAACATGCAAAAAAAAAAAATGATCAATTGTCTCATCCACTTGTCGGCACATCAAACAAAGCTTGTTTTCTACAAAATTCATTCTATCCGCTTGCCGGCAATATCAAACAAAGCTTGTTTTCTACAAAATCCATTTTATCCGCTTGCACATCAAACAAAGTTTGTGTCAATGTTTTTTTTTTAGTATGACAAGCAAGGGAAGATGAAGAAATATTATTATTTTTAAATTAAATTTAATATATTATACATCTTCTCCAGTGTTCTTTTTCTATAAGTTTGTATAAAGTACTCAAGGTCGGGTAGATATTGGGGATGATTTTAATAATTTTTGTATTTACAATCATGGAGGAGACTACATATATACGACATTTTGTCCCCACAACTAGCAATTATTATTTGATGCATTCAATGCTACTCGGAACCTTTTTGGTCAGCCTTCAATCCCCTACTTCAAGGACTTTGTTGGCCCCTTGGCCTACTTGTGATAAGTCTATATTACTTAACGCATACATAACAATTGCTTCTGGGTAACATGTTTCTATGTAAGGCTTGGTTCATGGAGCATGCGCCTATACAAGCACCTAATTATATGGTTGTTCTTAGGTTTTACATGTGAAGAATTACCACTCCACACAATTATGTCTTTTTTGATAATAGGTGAGAAATTTTAGTGGGGCTAAATCGGTCACTTTCAAACTTAATCAAATTGTAAGAATTAAATATCTAAATTATAAAAAAAATTATTGAAAGATGTCAGACTCAATCAAATATTTTATATTATCTATTTTAATAATACACATAATTCGCCACTTATATTATAATTTTTACATTATTTGTGATGTTTTATATTTATAGATTAGTATTAATCTAGTCCATATTATTGAGGAGTAGACTTGTATGTTAACCTCTCTCTATTAAACCTAGATGACATCAACTTCAACTCTATCACCATTGTTTACTAGCTAAGTGTAACTGTTCTCAAAATAAATCCAATTTTTTCCACAATCATGGTAGACTCGTCATCATATAGACCCGACTACGATTCGAAACCGACAGTTCGACGGTTTGTGGGAGGTCGACCCTTAACCTTAACCGCCCAAGACGGTTACGGTTCACGGTTCGGAACCGCCGGTTCACGGTCCGGTTCACGGTTTGTCACGGTTCGCCACAGTTCAAGATTATTATATTAAAAAAATTAAAAATTAAAAATTAAATTTTAAAAAAAATAAATTTTATTAAAAAAGGGCTTGCACTTACGTATCCCCTTAGGGTATAGGGGAATCAAAACTCACGTAGTTCTTTTACATTTTTATCCTTTTACATTTTTTACATTTTTACCCTTCGCACTCACTTGCATTTCCTCCCGTTCCCGTTGTATTTGTTCTTTCGGTATCAAATTCTTCGACTTCGTCTTCTGAAAGTTGCATTCCTTGGATTCGCTTCTCGGCTCTGGTCCAATCATCAAGTAATGCTTGAGCTTCCAATGAGTCGGGAGACATAGTTGATCATCGTTCATCTAATATGTTGCTGCCGGCACTAAACGTCTGCTCCACAGCAACAGTCGACACTGGAGAAGCTAAAATTTCTTTTGCGATCACGGAGAGAACGGGAAAGCTTTGAGCCTTCTGTGACCACCACTTCAAGATGTCGAAGTCTTCGCTATCTACTTCATTAAAATCAAAAGAAGTCGTAAAATAATTCTCAAGTTCCTGTGTGGAACTTGAGGATCCTCGTGGATGTTTCGTCCGTTCTTTTAATAAAAGTTGGGCTTTTGTAAGTTTTAAATTAGTAGTAGTAGGTTGTTGTGTTTCGGAAATATTAGTTTATGTTCCATATTTAACATAATATTGATTATAAAGATCATATAAATAATTTTTAATATTATATACAATATTAGCTGGATCCGGAGAGGAAGAATCCTTAATAGGAATTAATGCGTCATAATATAAAGTTAGCATTTCTTGTAAAACTTCTAATTTAAATCTAGGATCTAAAGCAAATGCAATTAAATAAATTTCAGGAATAAAATAAAAATATTTTTTCCATTTAATTTTCATAGCTAATATACATAAAGTTAAAGCTTCATTATTTACATGTTCATTTAATATTAAGACTATACTACAAAAATTCACTAAAATTAAATGAGCAGTGGGATAATAAACACCGGAAAGTTGTTCAGTTGCATCGTTAAAATTTTTTAAAATTTCACAAATACTACTATAAATATTCCATTGTTGTGAAAATAAATATATATTAGTATTACTATTTTGTGCAAAAAATAAACATATTAAATCTTTATATTGAAAAGAATCTTGTAATAATTGATATGTTGAATTCCAACGTGTTCGAACATCACGTGGAAATTTTTTTGGTCGCATTCCATTAGTTTTACAAAATCTACCCCATTATTTCATCATAGATGGATGGGACCATAAGTATGAAATTGCGGTTCTAATTGGTTGAATATAATTTTGTAAAAGTTTTAATCCATCTTGAACACATAAATTAAAAATATGGCATACATAATGAATATGAAAAAATAAACCACCAATGACAGGTTGACAAATAAATTTTAATTCATCTATTGAAGCGGTATTAGAACTAGCATTGTCTAATGATATTGAAAATATTTGATGAGTCAATCCATATTTTTCTAAAATTATGTGTAATAATTGTGCAATGTTATGAGCAGTGTGTGATTCATCAAAAACTCTATAAGCTAATAATCTTTTTTGAAGGATCCAAGAGTTATCAATCCAATGGCATGTTATACCCATATAAGAATGAGTTTGCCAATGATCACTTCAAATATCGGAACATAAAGAAACTTTATTATTTAATTTACTAAATTCTTCAATTAAATTCTTTTTTCCTTGTTTTACTAATCTTTTAATTGTACGAGTTAGTGTAGTCCTAGGTACACGTTTAGCAGCAGGATTAAGAGATTCTTTACAAAAATCTTCAAATGTGCATTTAGATCCAAAACTAAAAGAAAGATGTTCTACGGAAACAAATTTAGCTAATGATTCTCTTAATTTATTATCTGAATATAAAAATAAACCAGAATCAGTACTACTACCGCTAGAAAATCTAGATAATTGTGTTTAAGAGGGGTCAAGCCCATATTCCGTCGGGTGCTTCGTTTCTACATGTTGTTTCAACGACCCATGGCCGCCGCCGGCTTGAAATTTGTAGGAAGCATTACAATGCTTGCATTTTGTACGCATTTCTCCCGACGGAAGTGTGACCTTCTCAAAATGTTTAGTAAAAATAGACGATTTTAAAGGAGGATTATCCCGAACCTTAGAAGTAATCGCATCGGTACTTCCTTGCGTTTCGGGGATCGGAGGGCGTTGGGGCTGAGCCTCGGTCTCATCATCGGTGGATTGAATTTGAAGGTTGGGATCCTCGTATGCAATTTCTTTTCCCCTCCGAGATCGAGATGATGAAGCTCCGTGACCTCCTTCCATTATCGTCGATGAAGAACGCGGAGAGAAGTTGAGAGTTAGAGAGTTGAGAATGAGAGATTGAGAGAAGAGAAGTTGTTTTGTGAGTGAAAATGATGAAATGAGCTCCCTATTTATAGAGTTCGGATCATAACGGTCACTAAATCCTAGTCATTGATCAAAAAACGGTCAAATGATCTCATCCACCCCAAAAAAAAACAAAAACTCAAACTCTCCAATGGCACTGAACCGGCGGTTAACCGCTGGTTCATGATTTTCTGAAGCCGGAACCGGAACCGGCCCGGCATCCTGCCGGGCCGATTCCGGTTCGGCCCAGCGAACCGGGTCAACGGGCCACCCGACCCGTTGACCCGGGCTGGGTCCGGGCTGGACCCGGCCCAAGGTCGGGTCTATCATCATACCTACTAAATTCTTCGTTGAAATTAAACAAATGATGGCTATTAGTTGTGATAAATGTCGAGACATATGCGAGCTAGAAGAGAGTGAATATCTTTGATCGTTACTCGTCTTATTCTCGTGCTCATCATGTGAATGCGCAGCGAAAACTTGAATTAATATGGATGTCATATGGACAACTCTAGGATTTACTTGGTATCCACATTTTAGATGTCTAATCCAAGACCTACTCCTAATGATCTCCCTTCAAATAATCATCCAATTTTTCTACAATCATGGTAGACTCATCATCATACCTACTAAATTCTTCATTGAAATTAAACAAATGATGGCTATTAATTATGTTAAATGTAATGACTTGTGCGAGCTAGAGGGAGGTGAATGGCTCTGATCGTTACTCGTCTTGATCTCGTTCTCGTCATTTGAATGCTCAGCGAAAACTTGAATCAATATCGATAGCACATGCACAACTCCAGGATTTACTTGATATCCACATCTTAGACAACTAATCCAATGTTTACTCCTAATGATCTCTCTCCACTATGAACTTTTCCTTTTTGGATACCTTTCGAAAGGAGAGAAGTCTCTTACAACCTTGTTCTTACAAGAACACAACAAAAAAGACAAACAAAAATTAAAGCAAATGAAAGTAAAATAAACTTTACATATGAAAATTTTACTTTGGAAACTTTCTTATTACTTTGGATGACCTTTTAATGGTTGAAAATATTGTCACGCCCCCAGAGGAGTTGTTGGTCCAATATACAATTGGGCATCATCTCCCCTGTATGACGGACAATATGAAACATTCATACATACACACACGCAAGATATGACTTTTGGCCTCAAATAAAAATATATCAGTCGATCTCAGTCAGAGCATATATCTAAGAAAATGCATCCATAGCATAAAATCTAATAACACTTACTTGATCTGCCATCTGGGCAAGCGCGCAGCAAAATACATCACATAAAGTCCAATAAATGACTCAAAAGTACAATCCACGCATTAATAGAAGACAAATACAAGTGCACGACGTAAAAACAATACAATATGTAAAAAAACATACAAACAACTGTTGGTGCAAACCGAAAAGATTTTAACGGTCGATATTCACTCCCCCCCTCTATCGACGGCACCGGTCCAACAACAACCACATAAAATAAAAAGAAGAAAAATATTGAGTGATATGAAAAGAAAATGGCGTAAAGGGATTGGATGCTGGGCTCTCCTGGCAGCATCATCCTGAAACCGAAAAATAAGCAAACGGGGGTGAGTCCAGTTGAACTCTGCAGGTAATATAGACAGAGATGCATTGTATCAAAAAGCTATACAAGCAAAGTAGAAACAACTTAATACAATCTCATACTGTAGCGACACGACCCCTATAGCCCTATCAGGCGGCTCTCTAGGTCCATGCCCTATGACCTTCCCACCCTTGGCAATGAATTTTTGCCTTCCCCAGGATTCGAACTCTAGACCTCCAGGCTAAGTAATAAAGTTTATGAATCCTGGTACCAAGTGAGCCTTGATGACCCTACACTAGCTCATGTCGGTACGAGTCTTTTATGGTATGGATAGACTGATTTCTGGTATGTACAGTCAGTTGTTATTTTCAATTATGCATATTCTGATATTCCTGTTGAGACTGTATCCTGTTGTTTCTTTATAGCTTTTTCAGCTACCTTGTTGAGCCATGCATATCTATCTATATACCCGCGAGTCCACTTGGACTCACCACCCGTCGTAATATTTTTGTTTTCAGGTTGATAGCTTGCCGGAGGAGTCCAGTTGCCAGTCCCGGGTCCCCACGACTCCATTTGGATGGGAGCTTCCGCTGATTTTGTTTTCTTTGATAGCATAGTAGATGTTTTGTATTCGTTTTGTTACCGTGAGCTTGTATTGGATTTATTCTTGGGGTATTGTATTTTTGAGTCCTTTGTTGGACTACGTGTTTATGGTTTTGCTACGCACCTGCCCAGGGGGCAGCTCAGGTGAGTATTATAGAGTTTAGCATTTCGATATGTTCATTTCCATATATTATATATCTGTTTTGAGGCCTGAGGCCAATTTATAAACTGCATGTGTTGAATGTTTGTGTAAATTGTCCGCCGGACAGGGGAGATGCTGTCCGATTTTATATTGGATCAACGACTCCAATGGTATCGCGGAGCGTGACACATACGAATAACAGAATATGCATATTATAATACTAAATGTACGATAGATACCAATGTCAATCCCACCTGCGGGGTAGTGGGTCATATAATTCGTAGACACGAGGAAATATAAATCATCGAACCAAATGCAAAATACCTCCTATATGTGCATGTCATCTAAGTGCAGCGATCATAACTCAATCAAATGCAGTAAACACAATCAAATGCAATCTCATGTATCGTATGCACATGATGCAGTGACATATGTCACCCTTGACGCCAGTCCAACTACCGTAACATATCATATGTAAACGGCCAAGTGGGTAGGGCTATGACAACTATACGTACTCCGCCGCCACTGCTCCGGAGTGTCCGAGTGGACAAGATGCAGTCGGAGACAACACTCCTACCCCATGTTATATGGGGGAGCCTTGCTCTCATATCCTTATATCACACAACAAAGGAGTGATCCCCGTGTGCTACCACGCTCCGATAACCACTAATCCATGACTGACTGAGTAGAGAAGAACGGAGCAAAACTAGCCATACTTCGATAATCACTAACCCCTGAGTGATCGTGGGGTCAGGTCCTGTATAACTGAAGACTCATTTCAACCATAAGAGAGCCAAGGGTTACTAGTTATGCAACCGTGCAAGGATGGTGCATGACACTAACATATGCAATACCCACCTAGTAGTCTTACTAAGAACTACGAGTCTAAAACATAAATCGTTATAAAATAAACCACTAGGTGTATATGCAAAGTATAATTAGTGATCGACCAAATACAGAGAATGAGATGATATATCACTACTTGTATGCTCATATGCATACGTGTATATTCTACAGAGTAAGCAAAACAAGTACCGAGACCGTATAGAAATAAACAGTGATCAACTCAAAAATTAAACAACAAGTATCAAGCAGGAAAAATAAGAGGTTGATAAAAGTATAACCTACTGTTACACATAATAAATCATGCATAGAAATGACAATATCTACAGAGATAGTCAAGGGTACCGCCTCCAATGTAGTAGTCTGATAGCAATGAGAACCCCCCATTTAGAATAATCCACAATAAAATAGCCAAGTCAAAGTACTATATCATAAACATAGTTATTTAGCTATTTACACAAACCAATTAGCTAAATCAACTATTACATTATATTAGGAGTAATCCTAACTATCATACCTATTTAATTAAACCTAATTAAATGATTAGGTTAAACTATCGAATTTGGGATTCAAGTTTAGGTTTAGTCTAACTTAGACCCACGATCCCACTCATCCTACAGCATGTGTGCCAAAGGAAGCAATCCTCCCACCTCCTAAACAAGACACACTCCCATGCTCCCAAGCAGAGCATTAAGGGAGCTTACTACAAGCAAAACATGGGGCAGCATGCATCCTTCCAAAAACCTAACTAGACCCTAGCTTAAAGAGCTCACGACACAACATCAAAGTCCAAACAAAATTATCCCTCCATCCATTTCAACATTTCACGACAAGCACTCCAACTGATAACTCAACACCAAATTGGAGTTTCACATGGTACAGCAGGAAAGAACAACTCAAAATTTCCCATCACAACCCTTGCACATAGAAGTTCTAAGTTATAGATACTGATCTAAAACCGAACCACCAATGTTGTCTTCTTAAGAAAATGCCAAAGCAAAACCAACATAAACAACCTTACCTGAATTGATGTTGACGACCTTCCTTTGCCTGGATTTGGCGATCACAGCCACAGGGGAAGCCTAGTATCAACTGGCCTTGGATGTAGATTTCCCTTTGAGAACTCAATCGACCCTCAACACCAAGAATTTCGAACAGGAGGCTGGGGGTAAAGCTAGGTTAAGGTTCGGCGTGCATCAATCATGTTTACAATAAATTGAAATAGAAAAAACCCCTCACTAATTGCACAGTCATGCACTCACCTGAAATTGGAGCCAACCCTAAGAACAATAGCTTCGACAGTGCTACGGGACTCCCAAGAATCGACCGACAGCCCCGATCCGACCAGACACCGTATGCACGAAAGAAGCATCCAAATCCCGCGTACCAGAGCAGGAGGGAAAGAAGAATCAGATTGGTGATGAGGTCAGGGATCCTCCGATCGGAGAGGAACTAGATCGAGAAAATCTTGCGTGAAAGAGAAGATTAGAGAAACACTGAGCTCGATCGCGAACTGACAGAATTCACAAAGGAGAGAAAGAAAAGAGGGATTTAAGTGGTTTGCCACTTTGCCTAAGGTTTGCCTAATTTAAAAAATATAGCATCACTTTGATCCAAAAGTCCCAAGAATTGGCAGCTTCAAATCTCCACGAGATCCCCTTTTTTAGGTTTGATGTCAGGCTAAAATATGCCACCCAATTAATTGGTCTTATCCTCAATTGATTGCCACGTCAAATCTAACTATTCAAACTTGCAGAATGAATCTTTTCTACCCGACCAAGCGATTGGTGAGCAACACCAATCCATTGTTAGATGTCAATCGATTTCCTCAATCAATTTTATATCCTTCTGTTCACTCGAGAACAAGTCGAGCAATCGATTGATTGCTGCTAATCGATTACACCAATCTATTCTGGGTTATTTTGCTTCCCAAAATAAGCTCTCAATTGATTGTACCAACCCTATACCCTGAATCTGAGTTTAGGATTTACCAATCGATTGTCACCTCTCACCAATTGATTGAGAATCCTAAATTCAACCTTTTCATGGCTAAACTCCTATCTTGCCTGGTATTCAATTGACCTCAACCTATCAGGACTTCCTTTTTCCAACATTCAGTCATTCATAACCTGTTGAAACTTTACCTTACTCAATATTTGATCAACCTTAACCTATCGGGACTTTCTCATCAAATGTCTTATCAACCTTTGACCCACTCGGATTTTCTTCTTGCCAACTTTTCATTGGACTTTCGATCACCAAGTGTCCGACACTTTTCTAGTCACAAATTGATCAAATATCGAAACTCAAACTCGAGTCAACCCGAGCTTGGTCAACCTAATCAACCTCGACCTGAGATCAATTACACCAAGAATAATATATTATCTATAGCATTGTGTGATAGAGTCTACCACTCCTCTCCCTATATAGAAGGCTGAGACGATGCTTGTCCAACTCGATCATCATATTATCCTATGTAAAAAAATGTTATTAATATCAAAAATCTAATAACAATTAATAAAGCTAGTCATTATTAAATGTGAGTGTAATAAAATTATACTCTTACGTCTATGACCTTTGATTGAGTATCGCCAAAAGTGTCATCCTTTTTTATGCATATTGTGAAATATGTCCCAACAAGTGGAATGTCTCTGTAAAATATTTGTGTGCATACTCAAATTTATTTATAAATTAAAATAAGTTCATCAATAATTAAAAAATTCTTATATAACTTTATTGTAAACTCTTCAAGTCTATTCCATGCTCTACAATAGATCGTGATCTAGCCGTATCATTTTTGGATCCCGTGCTTGGGCCAGCAACCTTAGTATTTTATAATTTCTAGCCGTGAATGAATTTTACTACTATTTTCTGTAGCTCGAATGTTCTTCGATGCATCACAAATCTCAATTGGCACATGTGATAACATTGTTTCCTTCCTTCTATCCACTTGTATACCAAATCCATATATAGTTTTTGACAATAATTGCTCCATATTTCTTTAAATTCCATCTCATGTCCGGGCTCCTAAATATATTTTTTTTACAACAATATCAAGAAAATTAGTATAAATAATATTATATTATATTATATAGTATTAATAATATTCAAATTACTTTAAAATCTTGGTTCATATGTCTGGCATGCAGAACCAAAAGCCCAGTATGACCATTGGGAGTAAAACTACATATATTTTTTCCTTTTATTTTTTTAAATAATAAATAAAAGATTATATGAATTTGAATTACAGATAACATCAATGTTTACCAATCCTCAACATATCTGGCCACTGTTTACTACCGTAATATCTGACATAATTATATTTGCAAAATAATATTATAACATATACACATTCCAAATAATAATCAAATCAGAACAACAATATATTATATGATAAAACTAGTGAGATTTACATAATATAAAAAATAAGCATATCCTAAAATTTACACATCATTTCAATCTGAATAATTAATATTAACAGTCTTCATCATTAGACTCTGTTGGTGGAGTGGAAGTGGTTCAAATCGCTAGAGTGGAGGGGTGAATAGCGTACCTACAATTTTGAAACCGATATTTCTCTTGTTAACAAACTAACAACGACACACACATTAAGTAGAAACTAAATTAAACATAAAAGAAAAGAGACCAAATTTATTTGATTTGCAACCAGGATGCTGCTAGTCTAAGATTATGAAAAGCTCGACTAGAATCTTCTTCAAACAGAAGTCGGAGGCAAAGAAACCTCTTATAGCAATTGAGTATAAGACTAAAATAAACAAACTGAAATCAATTGAATTGAATGAGTGTGTTTTCTTGGACTTCGAGTTTCAATCCTCTATTTATATCCTTCATCTTCAATCTGGCCGTTTGTTGACGTAGCACCTTCTGGGAGCTTGGAAGCAGTCTAGGCGCCTGGAGTCATTGAAGTCAATTCACTCTGACAATGGCCCGCTAATAACTCTAGATGACTTCTCACATTCCGGGTGCCTAGAAGTGATCCAGACATCTGGAGTCTGCTAACGTGGACACTGTCTTGATCTGCTTCGATAATGGGCTCCTACTGGCATGGCCATGGCCTCTGAGCAATTGGATTTATTTTGGATGCTTGGAAACATTCCAAGCACTTGGAATGGTCAATGGAGTAGACTATTTTCTTCTCCAACCGTTTGCGTGATTGGTCGCCCAGAATTGAGCTCACCCCAAACTCAATTATGTTTCCTCAGGCAATCTTTCATCTGGCCTTCTCATCTCTTAGATGTATCTTGTGCGTCCTATTTTCCCCACCAAAGTAGTCTTCCACAACATCTCGTCTCTCTGATGTACTAAGCCCATCGACTCATGTAGGTCCCGGTAGGCCGGCTAGAGGGGGTGAATAACCTTGCAATTAAAGTTAACAAAATCTCTTGCTTTTGCTTAGTAAGGATATGCTAGGATCGAAGAAATTTAGATATCTCCATAATGATATGATATTGTCCACTTTGGGTCTAATCCCTTATGGTTTTTCTCTTGGACTTTACCCAAAAAGCCTCATACCAATAGAGATATCTTTCCCTTATAAATTCATAATATTTTCCATCTGTTTTCAATGTGAGACTTTATTGCAATCATTGCAACCCAGCAATCCCCTCCTCAAACGAAGGACCACCATTATTCTCATGGTCCGGGTCTCCCTTCAAGCATCGGGTCATTTTGACCTGCTCAAAGCCTCCCCTACTTCGTTTAAGGTTTCACCCACATGGTTCGATCTAGATCATGACTCTGGCTCATGCTTTTTTCGGCGGTTAGTCCGGTGAAGAGCGACCTAGCTCTGGTACCAATTATTAAGAACGAAAAAATTTAGATATATCCACAATGGTATGATATTGTTCACTTTGAGCCTAATCCCTTATAATTTTACTCTGGGACTTTACCCAAAAGGCCTCATACCAATAGAGATATCATTCTCTTATAAGTCCATGATCCTTTTCGTGTGTTTTCAATGTGAGACTTTGTTTTCAACCATTACAACCCAATAAGAAAGACAATTAAATTAAACAATAAATTAACAACAACATAAATAAAGAGAGAGTAGCAAAGTTGGTTGCTATTCCAATGCATTGGAAATGTGCACTAAAATTCTCCTTTATTGAAAGCGAAGAAGTCTCTTACAATCTTTAGAAAGCACAGAGAAAGACTAGGAAATTCAATATAAGTTGATGTACTTGATTCCTAGCTCTAGGGATCATTTATAACCCAACAGTCAAAGTGATCGTTTGCTGAAGTGGCATTTAGGGCGCCTCAATTATAACCTATGGCGCCCTTAATGGGTAAAAGATTATCCATGCAGCAACGATAGCCTAAAGGCTACTGTTCACTTAGGGTGCCCTAGATCCGACCAAGGGTGCCTTAGTTCCAAACTAGGGCACCCTCAATTGAAACTGAGGTGCCTTAGTTGCATTTGCTCGCAGCTTTAAATTTCGCACCCGAGGTGCTCTCGTACAGATTTGAGGTGTCTTGGGTCTTCATGATCAACTTCCAAGTTGATCTTCTATGCTCCCGTATGCTTGGGTGATGCTTTGGCATCCTTCCCGGTTTCTCGTCCCTCGGACATCGCACACGTCTTTCTCATCCATCGGTGTACTCTTTCGCATTTTTCTTGTCCCTCGAATGCACCGAGCTCGTCGACTTTCTTCCCGTGCTATCCTTCTCGCTCGCTACCTCTTCCACTTGACTTCTTATGCTCTTAACTTAGACAAAAGGATCAAATACTAATATGACCTAACTTGACTTGGTTGATCACATCAAAAATCAATCCGGAATACTTACAATCTCTAATTTTTTTTATTTGCATCAATCCAACTTAAGTTAGGACAAACCAAACAAGAAATAAATATTGTTTATGAAAAATAATAAAACTAAATATGTAATTCAGTACATAAAAATTTGCAATTAATTAAATTTCAAGTGTAATTATTACAATAATCCCTTCCCTTAGCTTAACCCTCATGATTCTCCCCCTTTGTTCACATAAAAATAGGGTTAAAAAATAGCAAAAAAGTAAGAAAAAAGTGAGAATAATTTCTAAGGGGTGTATAGAAAAAATGATTTTCAAAATTCCTTAAATTCGAAAAAAATGTTGAAAATTTTTGTCATCGTTGAGAGTAACTTTTCTGAAAAGAAAATAATTTTCCCAAAAAATATAATTATACTTTGAAAAAAATAGTCAATTTTGAAATAAAATCTTTAAAAATTATTTTCTTTGGCAAAATTTATCTCCGAAAAATGTTAATATTTAATATCTATTTTTTGAAAATAAATTTATAGAAAATTATATACTGGTCAGAAAATTTTCAAATTTTTCTGTCAAAGTCTCACAAATGTCAATATGACTCTATAAAAATTTTCAAAAAAAAATAATTGTATAAGTATAAAAAATAATTTTGATATAGAATTGAGAATTTTTAAAAAATAATTTTCAAAATTAGATTTTTTACTTCAAAAAATTCTGATAGTTTTTCAATGGTAAAAATATAATGGATAATTTTCTAAAATTCAATTTTTTAAAAAATAATCATTGATGTATTTTTAGAATTAAAATTTTGATTTTTGAAAAAAAAACACAAAAATTGAATTAAATTAAACAACAACATAAATAAAGAGAGGCTAGTAAAGTTTACTTAGTTGCAAAAGGAAAAGTTATTAATCCAAGGCATTGGAAATGTGCACTAAAATTCTTGTTCGTTGATGGTGGAGAAGCCTTTTATAATCTTTGGAAAACTTAGAGAAAGACTAGGAAATTCAATACAAGCTGTCGTTTTTTATTCCTAGCTCTATCGGGCTATTTATAGCCCAACGGCCAAAGTGACAATTTGTTGACATGACATTTAGGGTGCCTTAGTTATGACACAGGATGCCCTCAATAGGTAAAAAATTATCCACCTAGCAACAGTAGCCTAATAATTACTGTACACTTAGGGTGCCCTAGATCTGACCGAGAGCGCTTTAGTTCCAAACTAGGATGCCCTCAGTCGAAACTGAGGCACCTTAGCTGCGTTTACATACAGCTTTATGTTGGCGTTACAGGTTGGCGTTACAAGCGTCTGCTGATGAAAACGTCCTCCATTGATGGAGGAGGCGTTATTGGCCTCCATTGATGGAGGTATTGAATACCTCCATCAATGGAGAAAACGCATGCTTCTCCTGCTATAAGAAGGGCGTCCAATTGCAATCCGGGGGGAGACGACGGAGAAGGTGAGGAGCTTCAATCAAAAGAGGGATTTGGCTTGTAATAGAGTTTTGAGATCAGTCCGGTGACGCTCTCAAGACAGCGAGCAGAAGAAGAATCAAGAAGTTGAAATCGCTGTAAGTATAAAATCAACTTTTGCAATTCGTTTTCATGCTTAGATATCAACAGTGGTATCAGAGCAGTTGTAAAAGCATGAAAAAAATCGTTTTTTTACCTTTGCGATGAACAAATCGCTTTGATCGCTTGAAATCGCTTCACCTTCTTCTCGGCGTTTTCGCTACCCTGGCCGACGACCGCCGACGATCGCTTCACGCACGGGAGATCACTCCATGGCGTTGGTGGTGGCGAGAAAAAAAATCGCTGCTGGGTGGGGAAGAAGAAAGGTTGCTTTGGCTGCTGCTGGAGGCGGCGGCTGCGGGTGTGGCTTCGAAGTTTAGGTTTCGGTTTTAATGAGAAGTTTTTTTTAATTTAAAAAAAAAATTCCAAAACCTATTAAAAACACAAGTGCCACGCTGCTGCCCGCTCTGCTGCCAAGGGAGGTTCGATCCTTGACCTCCCAGTGGAAGGCAAACAGCCTTAACCAGTGGCTCTATTCAGTTATTGGTTTAATTTGGTTCAACTTATTTAAATTAGATTCTAGTCTAATTTAAAAAGGATTAAGTTGATCAAATCGGTTTTGGTTCAAACCATTAGTTGGTTTAACCAAACCATTTGATCAAATAATCTGAACTAAACAGGATGATTTGATTATTAAATTGCATCTCAAATTTAAATAGGCTTAATTGTAGCTACAAACAAAAGGAAATTATATGCCTTTATCTATTTGTGTTGTGAATTGAATTGAACCAGTTTTGTTACTGGTTTGTCGGTTTTGTACTGACATTGTATATTTCAATTCCAGATGTCGAGATTTATTACCACAATGACTCGTCGAGATGTGCGACGGAATCATTTGAGGGAACAGATAGAGGAGATGACTTCCTCCCACACCTAGGCATCCAAGGGCATATAGGAAGGCTTGACGTCTATTTTGGAAACTGAACAGGAAGAGTTTCCAGTCTAGATAACTACCGGATCGAGGCATTGATTAATTCATTGCCAAGGCGTGCTGAAGTAGCTGCAAGAGGTATTTGGGGATGCTATGAAGGACGTATCTCTTATATCGAGTTGCGTAGAGAACTACTTCGCCAGAATTTTTTCAGAAGGAGGATCTGGAAGATTCTGAAGACGATCTGGAAGAGGATCTGGAAGATTCTGAGGACGATCTGGAAGAGGATCCTGAAGAATTTGAAGAGGATCCAGAGATGGATCTGATTGAAGAATTCCAAGGGGATCCTGAGGAAATCGAGTGGGATCCAATTGAAGATTCTGAGGAGGACCCAGAGGAAGATCCCGAAATGTTCGAGGACGATCCTGATATGTTCGAGGATGATCCTGAAATGTTCGAGGACGATCCTGATATGTTCGAGGATGATCCCGAAATGTTCGAGGGAAATCCCGAAATGCCTGGGGAAAACCCTGAAATATTTGAGGAAGACCTTGATATTGAAATGATCGAGGAAGATCCTGAAATATTTGAGGAAGAACCGATAGAATCTGTGGAAGATCCCGAGCCTGATCAGATTGGTCAATTAGAGATGAACGAGAGAGTGATAGCCACTGCCATAATATTTTTTATTATGGGAATGATGTCAACTTATCTAGTTCGTTGAATTCTGTTTGTTTGTACCTGCTTATTAAGCCTATTAAATAAAGTTATGTTATGTGTTAACTGACTTGTCAATGATTAGTTCATTATATGATTAGTTCATATTCAATGATTAGTTCATTTATAAGACAAATGATTAGTTCATTTATATGATTAGTTCATAATTAAGACAAATGATAAGTTCGTTTAATGGGATGTATGTAATATAATTGATCAATGTTAATTAGATTGGATTATGCGAATGATGAGTGGAAACGTAGTTATCACTTGATTTCGTAAATCCAAGTCAAGTTTACATTGAGTCAATCAAAAATTATGTGCATATGATATACACTGAATTAATGAATAATATGTTTATTTATGATAGATCATGGCAACCAAGAACATCATAGCTGAACTGAACAAGGGAGAAAAATTGTATGGGGACAACTATAAGATATGGCATCTCAAGATACAATATGTTCTTGAGGAACAAGAAGTTCTGGAGTCTGTAAATCATTTCATGGTTGAACCTGCTGTTGGTTCGACTGCACAGTACAGATTGGATCTTGATGCCTATAGGGCATGGAAGAAAAAGGACTCCACTGCAAAGGGGATATTGATTAGTTCAATGGTAGATGACCTGGTATTTGAGTATGAGCCACTACCATCAGCTCATGCTGTCTGGGTTGCCCCTGAAAGAAAGATACAGTGGAGTTAGTGTGAGCAAGCTTCGACAACTGACAATCAAGTTTGACAGTTGTAAAAAGCGCCCGAATGTAACGATGACCCAACATCTGAGAGAAATGGGTAATATGATTCGGGAGCTTAAGACTGCTGGTCATGAGTTGACCGACGAACAACAGGTTCAAGCAGTTATTCGTTCCCTTCCTGATTCTTGGGAAACAATGAAGCAGAACCTTACTCACAGTGAGAGTATCAGGACTTTCATTGATGTCTCACGCCATATTGAACTGGAGGCGGAGAGAGTAGAATCCGCAAGGATTTCTGAGCAAGCTTTTGTAGCTGAAGGTTCTGGGTCCAAGAATAAGAAAAAATGGTTTAAGAAAGGAAAGGGAAAGGGAAAAGAAGCTGGTGCTACTCCTGTACAGGACCCAATTAAGAAGAAAGGAAAGAAGAATGGAAAGAAACCTAAGGTCAAGCTTACTTGCTACAACTGTGGCAAGAAGGGCCATTTTGCTCGGGAGTGTACCGAGCCGAAAAAGGTAAATCCATGTTTGTCTTCTTTTCATGAGCTTTATGTTGCTAGTTCAGTGTTGTTAGCTGACTCTTATCCTTTGTGGATTATAGATTCAGGAGCAACGAACCACGTAGCTCGTGATCGAGCTACGTACGTGGAGTACCGTCGCGTACCAGCTGGCAATAAGTGGATATATGTGGGAAACAATGCAAGAATTGAAGTCAAAGGAATTGGCACTTGCAAACTCAACCTTCGTGGTGGGCGTACATTGTTTCTGCATGATGTCCTGTATGCTCCTGAGATTCGACGGAATTTGGTTTCTGTTAATTGTCTTCTTGAATTGGGTTATTGTATGAATTTTTACAGTCGTCGAGTAGAACTGAGAATTGACTCTGTGTTAATTGGATATGGTTTTATATCAAACGGTTTCATGGTTCTTGATGTAGAACCTGATGCTAATTGTGGAAATAATGGTTGTTTTTCAAACATTGCTCTTACTAGTGATGCTGATGTTAATGATGAAATTTGGCACGCTAGATTGGGACATATAGGACAAGAAATAATGAATAGATTAGCAAGAGAGGGTCTGCTCGGCACTCGTGCTAAAGTTGACTTGTCTATATGTGAGCACTGTCTTGCTGGAAAAGCAACTAGGAAACCGTTTGGTAAGGCTATTAGGGCTGATTCAACATTGCAATTGATTCATTCGGATATTTGTGGTCCGATGAATGTGAAGGCTAGAAATGGTAGTTCATATTTCATTACATTTATTGATGATTTCACGCGTTTTGGTCATGTGTATTTGATTTCTCATAAATCTGAAGCATTAGATTACTTTAATCGTTATTTGAACGAAGTTGAGAATCAATTGGAACGTAAGGTTAAAACCTTACGCACTGACCATGGAGGTGAATACTTGTCTGATCAGTTCAAGACAATATGTAATGAGAAAGGGATTATTAGACAGTTAACTATCCCTGGAACTCCACAGCAAAATGGAGTTGCTGAAAGAAGAAATCGAACTCTTCTTGAATGGTTAGGTCGATGATGACTCAAGCTAATTTGCCTATTTCCTATTGGGGAGATGCATTATTAGCTGCAACCTACATACTTAACCGGGTGCCTTCTAAATCTGTTCCATCTACTCCATATGAACTTTGGACAGGCAGAAAACCAGGTTTGAGTAATCTGAGACCATGGGGGTCAGCTGCTTATATTCATGATAAGACTCACAAATATGGAAAATTAGGACCCAGAGGTAAGAAGTGTATCTTTGTAAGATATTCTGATACTTCTAAGGGTTATGTTTTATTGGTGAGCAGCAAGATGGAACCATCTCTGAAATTGAGTCAAGAGATGCTACTTTTCTCGAAACTGAGTTCCCAACAAGAGGTGAAGTTGATAAATCAACTCCTCTATTTGCAATAGAGGAGGAGGATACTGTTCCTCCATTAACAGATCAGGAATCTCAAGGAATGCCTGAATCTAGTCAACCTAGTGGGAGTGAATTGCCTATAAGTGAATTAGTTTCTCAACAGTCAAACCTGCGAAGAAGTAATCGTAAGATTATTTCTCGGAGAAGGTTTGACATTGAAAATGAGGCATTAATGATTCTCCCAGTTGACGATGAAGAACCTCGAACGGTTGAGGAAGCATTGAGATGCTCAGTTAGAGAAAAATGGAGAATTGCAATGGATGAAGAAATGGAGTCTATGAGAAAGAATCAGGTTTGGGATTTAGTCGATCTTCCTCCAGGCCGAAGGGCTATTGGGAATAAATGGATTCTCAAAATCAAGAGGAAGGCAGATGGATCGATTAATAAATACAAAGCTCGTCTAGTTGCAAAAGGATATACCCAAATGGAGGGTATTGATTTTGAAGAGACATTTTCCCCTGTTGTGAAGTTTGTGTCAATACGTGTCATTTTAGCTATAGTAGCACATTATGACTTGGAATTACATCAGATGGATGTAAAAACGGCTTTCCTTAATGGTAATCTTGACGAGGAAATCTATATGGCACAACCAGAAGGTTATATTGCTGAAGGCCAAGAGGATAAAGTATGTAGACTTAAAAAGTCTATATATGGGCTAAAGCAAGCGTCGAGACAATGGAACATAAGATTCAATGAAGTCATTTTATCTTATGGTTTCGAAATGATCAATGAGGATCATTGTGTTTACCTAAGAAAGGATAAAGGAAAGTTGGTCATTTTATCATTATATGTTGATGATATGCTAATAGCTGGAAATGACTTAAAAGTTGTGATTGAGGTCAAGTCTTGGCTTTCATCACAATTTGACATAATTGACATGGGAGAAGCTGAGTATATCTTAGGAGTACGGATCATTCGTGATCGATCAAAAAGACTTTTGGGTTTGTCCCAAGAAGCTTATATTACTAAGATACTACAACACTTCAATATGTTTGATTGCAACATTGAACAGACACCTACAGCGAAAGGTGTTGTTTTGAGCAAAAGTATGTCTCCCAAGACTCCTGAAGAGATAGCCGAGATGAAGAAAATACCATATGCTAGTGCCATTGGTAGTTTGATGTACACTATGTTGTGTACTCGCCCTGATATAAGCTATGCTGTTGGCTTAGTTAGTCATTTCCAGTCAAACCCAGGATCGAGACACTGGAAAGCGGTAAAAAGGATATTCAGATATCTCAAAGGAACGGCAGATTATTGTCTCTGCTTCCAAGGATCAAAATTGAGCTTAAAGGGCTACACAGATGCAGATTGGGCAGGGGACCTTGACGACAGAAAATCCACATCTGGCTATATTTTTTTGCTGAATGGAGGTGCCATTTCTTGGAACAGCAAGAAACAGGCTTGTGTAGCACTGTCGACAATGGAGGCTGAGTATGTGGCTTGTTCAGCAGCTGTACAAGAAGCTGTCTGGTTGAGAAGGTTCCTAAAGCATCTGAAGATTGTTGAGGACAGTGGGAGCCCTGTTACAGTGTGTTGTGACAATCAAGCTGCTATAGCTTTTTCCAAGGATCCTAAATATCACAGCAAAGGCAAGCATATAGAAATTAAATACAATTTTGTAAGGGATATTGTTGACAAGAAAAAGATAATTCTTGAGTACATCCCTACCCGAGCAATGCTTGCAGATCCTTTTACTAAGCCATTGACTAAAGAATCATTTAATGAACATGTGAAGTCTTTGGGACTACGCAAGATGTAACACATTGTAAATGTATTTGTTATATTTTTATAAATGAAATGTCATGATCTATTCAGTGTAAATGTATTTGTTACATTTGGAAAAAGTCTCGATGAGCATGTTGGCAAGCTGAGATTGGTCCACTCACATGGACAATCGTCTCTATTTGTTGAGTATAAATAGAGGTAAGACTATTACTTATAAGACAGCTTATGTAGTTGTGAATAGAGACATACTCATAAGTTGAGGTCGCCTTGATTTTGTATCAAGATGAGATCATTTATGTAATGATCGAAGTAAATGTACCCACCATTTACTAAACCTGTTTAAAGCCAGATTGGAATTCATAAGTTGAATTCGGATTAGACGTTAGGTATGTCTAGATCGAAATCTGTACGATGTTAGATATTTGAGAATAACATGCACTCTTTTTGGTAAAGAGAAAAACATCGTAGCATGTGATTCATACCACATGTGCTATAGCGGCAATAAGGGTAGTAGGAGAAAGGATCCCTGCTTCTCTACTATGTGAGACCCTTGAGATTATCAGTTAATCTCAATCTTACCCTAAGTGACTATTTAGCTATCTACTTGAAGTTTTAATCAGTGTTTGCTACTTTAGTGTGTGTCCTATTGACTATGGATGATTCGGTCTATGGAGCATAACTAGGAAAGCAACTGATTAGAATGAATGGATTCTAGCTGAAAAGGAAGATTAAAATTGGTTTACATCTGTAATACTTATTCAATGGTCGACCAGTTACATTTTTTTGTTAAGTACTTAAAAAATGTGATTGTGAATAAGTGTTTTGATTTGAGATGACAAACATGCTCTTGACATAGATGTCATATGAGGGATTAGAGATGTTCAGATGGATGTAAATATTTAATTTGGGGTAAAGGCAAGTTATTGATGTCTCTGATTCGTTCTAAAGAGCAGCTAAGTTAAGTGTAACAACTTTCTTAGCATGAATTGCTCAGAATGCTTGCTGTCGCACGAACCATTTTCCCTGAAGTATGAATTGAATGCTCCTATATGGTCTTTGTGACTTTCTGACATGGTCTTAGTGACTAGATGCTCCTATATGATCTTTGTGACTTCATTACATAGTCTTAGTGACTAGATAACCTATATGGATAGAATTGGACGAGTGGGAGATGTTGGCGTTACAGGTTGGCGTTACAAGCGTCTGCTGAAGAAAACGTCCTCCATTGATGGAGGAGGCGTTATTGGCCTCCATTGATGGAGGTATTGAATACCTCCATCAATGGAGAAAACGCATGCTTCTCCTGCTATAAGAAGGGCGTCCAATTGCAATCCGGGGGGAGATGACGGAGAAGGTGAGGAGCTTCAATCAAAAGAGGGATTTGGCTTGTGATAGAGTTTTGAGATCAGTCCGGTGACGCTCTCAAGACAGCGAGCAGAAGAAGAAGAACAGAGAAGAAGAATCAAGAAGTTGAAATCGCTGTAAGTATAAAATCAACTTTTGCAATTCGTTTTCATGCTTAGATATCAACACTTTAAACTTCACACCCGAGGCATATATCCTCCAACAAACTTGAGGCACATCGAGTCTTTAAGATCAACTTCAAGTTGATCTTTTATGCTCTAGTATGCTTGGGTGATGCTCTAGATGTCCGGAGCTGAGCTCACCCAAACCCATCTCCGACCTTCTTCCTTGACTTCTCGTCACTCAGACATCACACATGTTCTTCTCGTCTACCGGTGTACTCTAACACAACTTTCTCGTCCCACAGATGCACTGAGCCCGTCAGCTCCCTTCCTGTGTCATCATTCTTGCTCACTGCGTTTTTCGCTCAACTTCTTGTGCTCCTAAGCTCCTGTACACATAAACACAAGGATCAAATATTAACATGATCTAACTTGATTAGGTTGACCACATCAAAATCAAACCGGGATACTTACAATCTCCTCCTTTTTGATATACATCAACCCAAGTTAAGTTAGGATAAACCAAACAAGAAATAAACATTGTTTATTAAAAATAATAAAACTAAATATGCAATTAAGTACATAAAAATTTACAATTAAATTTCAAGTGAAATTTTTACAATAACATCCCCTTGACTTAACCCTCATGATTCTCTCCCTTGGATGTTTGATCTCCCTTTTGCAAAAGACTGATATGTAATTTTTTTCTCTAGCATAGTGACCTTTTGCATAGGAGAGGTCAAATATCCAATGAGGCATTTTCATATTTGTTGAAAATTGACTCTGAAACCTATTACAATAAACACACATACAAATAGCAACTATATACCAATATGTGGAGACAGATGTGCTAGAATTAGAACTATATGAGTGGAGAAATCTACAATAGATTGAAAGGTTAGATGTAGACCTTAAATGTAACGACCCGACCCCTTGGCCCCTTGGGCGGCCCACTTGGCGGCCCTCGGCCCCTTGGGCGGCCAAATCCCATTTGGCGGCCCCTTTGGCGACCTCTTGGGTGGTCGTTACTCACAAGTACTTCCCACCCCTGGCCAGTGGATTTTTGCCTTCTTCAGGATTCGAACTCTAGACCTCCAGGCTAAGTACTAAAGTTTATGAATCCTGATACCAATTGAGCTACAGCTCAATTGGTATCAGGATTCATAAACTTTAGTACTTAGCCTGGAGGTCTAGAGTTCGAATCCTGAAGAAGGCAAAAATCCACTGGCCAGGGGTGGGAAGTACTTGTGAGTAACGACCACCCAAGAGGTCGCTAAAGGGGCCGGCAAATGGGATTTGGCCGCCCAAGGGGCCGAGGGCCGCCAAGTGGGCCGCCCAAGGGGCCAAGGGGTCGGGTCGTTACAATAAAAAGGCGCCTTTTTTTGTAACGACACGGTCCCTCAATCCATTGGCGGCCAAATCAACATTTGGCGGCCCAACAACCTGGCCCCTCGGGCCTAATAACCTGGCGGCCAAATCAACATTTGGCGGCCCAACTATGTCGTCGACCAACAACCGATGTCGACGACCAACAACCGTGTCGTTACTCACTAGGTCTTTCCACCCCTGGCCAGTGGATTTTTGCCTTCCTCAGGATTCGAACTCTAGACCTCCAGGATAAGTACTAGAGTTTATGAATCCTGATACCAATTGAGCTATACCAGGATTCCGAAAATTTAGTACTTGGCCTGGAGGTCTAGAGTTTGAATCCTGGGAAAGGCAAAAATCCACTGGCCAGGGGTGGGAAGTTCTTGTGAGTAACGACACGGCCAAGGGTCGCCAAAGGGGCCGCCAAATGAGAGATTTGGCGGGGCTGAGGGGTCGGGTCGTTACAATAAAAGACGCCTTTTTATTGTAACGACACGGTCTCTCAACCACTTTGGCAGCCAAATCAACATTTGACGGCCCAACAACTTGGCCCCTCGGGCCCAACAACTTGGCCTCTTGGGCCCAACAACCTGGCTGCCAAATCAACATTTGGCGGCCCAACTACGTCGTCAACCAACAACCGATGCCGACGACCAACAACCGTGTCGTTACTCACTAGGTCTTTCCACCCCTGGCCAGTGGATTTTTGGTTTCCTCAGGATTCGAACTCTAGACCTCCAGGATAAGTACTAGAGTTTATGAATCCTGATACCAATTGAGCTATAATGTTAAAATACGAAAAAAAAAATTTAATTTAAGGGGCAGAAATGTTAAACTTTTTAATTGAGAGTTTACGAGAGAAACTGGAAAAAGGGGCCTATTTGTAAAATGGCTGAATCCCTTAAATTTCTCTTCCTTAGTTTTCGGCTGATTTCTGTTCTCTTCCCAAATTTTTTTGGTCGAATTCTTTAAATTCCCGATTCCTTGCCAAAACAGCCGGACCCCCCTTTTATGTAATCGCTTTCTTTCCCCTTCCTCACGATTCTTCCTCTTCTTCGCCGAGCGCACGCAATGGGACTGCCGTCGCAACGATCTCTGGTGGTTCTCCCTCCTCGCCCTCGGTTCAACGCCGGACGACAACTCCACGCGAGCGAGGTCAGTTCGGAGTGCACTGATCTGTTTTTCTCCTACGCGATCTTGCTCCTTCTTTGGAAGAGAAATCTAGGGCTCGGGTCAGCGACTTGAGGTCGATTTTTGGGACCTAGGGCACGGCTGTGAGTTGTTCTGTGGATGTTATTGCTTTGGAGGAGATCAGTTTATAGAGAGTTGGCAATGGCTTTGATGTGCTACCCTGTATTGTTGGATCTCGATTGTTTTTTTTTTGTCTGGACTTGTGTTTTAATCGAATTAAGTGTTCTGTGAGCTCTGAAGAAGATCGTTAGGTTGTAGGGGGTGAAAAGATGGGTTCTACCGATATTAATTTTGGTTTCCCTCTCTGTTGTTGTGTGGATTGGTTTAATTCATGTTTTGTTTTAGGTTGATGCCGTGGGTTGTGGTTGTTCTTGGGTAGAGGAATTAGAATACAACTTGGTGTTGATCAATCGGTTTAGAGTTTTGCTTCTTTTATTGAGATGGAGGTGTATAATCGAATCTGAAATCTAATTTTGTGTGTGGAGTATGGATCTTTTGTGATCATGATTTGGAAGTTTTAGTTACTGCCTTCCTATTCTTTTGATATATCTGTCTCCGTGTTTTGGGTGAGCAAGGGATGGTCGTACTTGCCGTGTACCACCTGTGAATCCAAGAATTGAACTGTGCCTTGGGTGATTTGCATGGAGATGGTCTTTCCCTTAGCCGTGTGTTGGGTTAGGACTTGGGTTTGGGATTAACTCGGAGGTTGATCCCTAATTAAATCTAATTCTAATTAAATTAGCGTTAGTCTAATTGTGTGGTTTCGTATTGGGATAAATCACATTGTGGTCGAGTTGGGTTAATTCGAGTATGACTTGGGGGTCTAGTCTAGTTGACATCATTTGGATTGATAGCTTATATTATGTTTCATGGATACAGGATAGTGACTTGAGCAGTTGGCTGCGGACTATCGTTGGACAGGAGGGGTCCAATCGCTATCAGACTTTGCATTTGGAGGCGGGTATCTCTGACTCTTCTTTTAGAATTGTCACAGATATATATATATATTTGATATGCTTATGTAGCAATAGAGTAATAGAATGGTGGCATGACTATTATATTTGTTTTGTCGATGTTGGTTGTGCCACAATTGATATGTGATACCTATACCTGTAGGATTTAGGATACGGTGCATGTTCCACGATCCTTGCATATCATGTTGATATAGGTGGACTAGATAGTGGATGCTATTTGACCGTTGTTATGCATCATACTGCACTGTGCATCACTGTCGAGCAGGGGCCCCTTTTGGGTGAGCTAGGTCGACAGTCATACTGACCTACCCATACGGCCACTCATGGGTTAGTGGTTGACGGAGTATTGGGTAGTGTGCTCTGTGCTGCTCTGCTCATACACTCATGGGTTAGTGTATCGGAGCGTGGTAGCAGGCAGATGTCCCTCCTTGCGTTGTCCAGATACCAGGAGATGAGAGGGAGATATCTCTCCCCCATTATATACATGGGGTAGGGGTAACACTCAGACAGAGATGTCCTCCACAGATGGCCTTAGGCTGATAGAGACATCGCTAGGATAGGCCTTGGAGTAGGGGTGTTATACCGGCAGCATTCCGTCTACTCGATCGCTCAGGAGTAGTGATGGCAGAGTATGGACGGCAGTTACAGCCCTACGTCGGAGGGTGGCCTCCGCTCAGCTTCCTCCCGTACATAGGTGACGATGTCTGACCGACGGCAGGGGTGACCAGACCATGTCATTGCACTTTGTGTGTTTGTTTATTTTGCCCTTACTTGTGCTTGTTTATACTTGATGTTGTATATGTTGACATGCACTTACAGGAGACCCTTATATCTGGTCTTGGCGACTCTGCTACTTTGGTATGGTAGTTATTATTATGCTCTTGCAGTTGTTCTTATTCCTGCCTATGCACGTGTTATTTTGGTAGTCTATTACCCTGTTGCTATCTTGGAATATCTTATATATATATGATGAGATATTCGCTGAGTTTTATTACTCATACCGTTAGCTCCTTGTTTTTATTTCAGGATGATTGATTGGAGCGTGCCCGACAGCCTGTCCCAGGTCGCGTACTTGTCGAGATGTCTTCAGGATTTAGCGTCTAGTGTGTCGCTAGTATTTTCTATTATTTTCTTCCGCTGTTGCTTTTGTGTTGGATTTGGTTATACTATACGGCAGTATAGTTGTACGTTTGTGAGACCTTTATGCTTTGTGTTTTGTCGTAAGTCGGACCGGTCCGCAGTCAGGTATGTTTTGCTCGGTTTTATTTTATGCTCTGTCTTGAATTGAGGCCTGAGGCCATATAAATTGCGTGGTTGTGATTTATGTGATGTATGTATGTGTGAATTGTCCGCCGGACAGGGGAGGTGCTGTCCGATTTTCTATTGGATCAGCGGCTCCTGAGGTCTCGGGGCGTGACAATTTATTTGGTATCAGAGCCAAGTTCTCGAGATACCTTGTGGTCTTGTGGGTGTTTTGTTTTTTTTCGGATTTTATGTCGGAGTCGTTTTCTTGATAGACGCGATTGGGACATGGCGACGATGGGACTCCTCCAGGCGACACGAGGTATATGATTGTTGCATTTACCTCTTTTGTATCTATTGTATAGTGTAGTATTAGACATGGTGGTTTCAATTGTTTAGCGTAGAATGTTGATTCTTTGATAGTGCCGACTGATGTGTCGGGGACTCGGGGTTGAATCAAAGAACAACCTATTGACGGTTATATGTCTTAGTTGATTTTATCAGGTATGAGATCAACACACTTTAGCTCATTGAGCCTCAGTTATGGATAGATATCCAAGATCACATGTCTGGAGGACATGACCTTTTGTGACGCAGCAAAGATGGTATTGGTTGTTTATCATCTCAGTTGATAGAGGATAGAGATATCCTATTTCCGTGGGACTTTTGATCTTAGATTTATTACGCTTGGTTAGATAACTAAAAGGTACAGGCAGATGTGACTTGTACCGATTTGAAAAGGTGTGGAGCTAGTTGCTTGCCACTTATGGGGTACCGATGGGACTTAGTTTGGTGAACCAAGGAGGTACCTACGTACTTATGATTTGCGCTGAGGTGAATCACTTACGAGGGTAGACTACCTTTCGGTGGAAGATGTTGAGGAAACTGTCAAAGAACCAAGAATCACTTCGTGATTATGTTGAGATACTCTTGAGACATAGCATGCCTCTATGTTATGGAGTTGGAACTCAGGGGTTTTTGAACCTTGAGTGGAGAACCAGAGAAATATTGAGTTATGAGAAGACAGTTTGTCGACTCGTCTTACGCAATTCTAGTCTATGAGGTTTATGACTCATAGTCAGGTGGTATGTGTTAGATATTCCCGGTAGCACATCGAGAAGCGAGATCCGCTGGGATGCGGTGGCATGGGTGTTAGCAGCTGACACCGATGAAATTTGACTGTAACTAGTGTATGTTATAGAGGACAGTCTCCGAGGGGTAGACCATTGGTTGTCAAGTGGGAGTGGTTACGAGTGGACCTCCAAACCAGTCCATGTGGTGGTACATTGGCACCAGAGAGGACGAGGGTGGAGTTATCTCCTCGTCTCAGGGCTAGCGATTCTAGCACGTGGACGATAGGGTTTCCAATTGTCACTGGACCGTACTGATGACAGGGGTAGCCTTAGCTCTCGGACGTTTCCATAATCCGAGAATTTTCGGACGCATGTTCGAAGGAGGGTCCTAGCGTCTTCTAGGGTTTGAAAATTTTCTGACTTATTTACGGAGGAGCTTCCTTGATTGTCTCACTTAAGAGGCAAGTGAGGTTCACCATTCTTGGTTTGTGTTTTGCAGGTACTACCGAAGATACAGAGACTTGAGGCGTTTCCGTTGGTGGACCGATATGGGGAAGGATATCGCGGATGTTGTGGTTAGATGTTTGGTAGGTTCGTAGATGAAGGTTGAACCTTAGGGATCCACTGGGTTATAATAGACGTGTCCAATTTATGATCGGAAATGGGAATAGGTATTAAGGACCTTGTCGGGGATTTACTTAGGACTCAGGGAGGGTTTGAAGTGAATTGGGTGATCGTTCCAATTTGCGCAGTTCCCTGGATTCGATTGGCTATTGTCGACGCTTTGTCAAAGGTTTCTCCAGCATTGCATCACCACTTACACGCCTGACCAGGAAAGACGTGAAGTTTGTATGGACTGAAGCCTGCGAGACCAACTTTCAGGAGCTGAAGCGGCGACTGGTATCTGTGCCAGTTCTAGTATGGCATTCTGGAGAGGATGATTTCACTCTGTATACTGATGCATCTCTCCTGGGACTGGGCGTGGTACTCATGCAGCTTGAACGGGTGGTTGTTTTGGCTTCTCGGCAGCTGAAGGAGTATGAGAGGAACTACCCCGTCCACGATTTAGAGTTGGTTGCTATTATTTTTGCGTTGAAGATCTGGAGGCATCATCTTTATGGGGTCACCTTCGAGATCTTCACAGATCACGGAAGCCTTCAGTATCTATTCACTCAGCGAGAGCTGAATCTTCGACAGAGGAGGTGGATGGAGTTCCTGAAAGATTATGACTGCACCATTAGCTACCATCCTGGGAAAGCTAAGGTAGTCGCCGATGCCCTCAGTCGGAGTCCAGAGCTGTTTTGGCATGTCACTGACTCTAATCGGATGGCCGTGATGCTTTCACAAGAAGACTTGGACCTGCTAGTCGAAGCCAGAGCTAAGAAGTTGGCGGCCACACAACAGGCAGCTACCCAACTCACTCGGGAAGGCCCAACCGAGCCTGCTACCCGAGTGGGCACTGAAGGAGGAGCGCGCTGATAACCATCATTTTGTTGATTATTTTCGGCTCTAAAATCCATGTTTGATCCACATTTTATATGCTTAAGTTTGCATTTGTATTAGGTTTCATGTATTCCCTTCATTTTGGCATTTAATTCAAATCTGTGTATATTTGGGATATTTTTTTGGCACTAAATTTGAATATTATTTTGTAGGCTTCAATTGATCATGGACCTATATCAAATCAGGTCAGACTTGAGTCAGGATTGGATCCAGATCAAGGGGATCAAGCATCAGATTAATAGGAGCCGTCCATTCCAGAGAACGGCTAGATTTGAGCCATCGGTTAACTTCTGGTCAATCCGAGTTCAAGATAGAATCAATCATGACCATAGATCAAGATCTGAAAATTTCAGCCAAATCCGAAGTAATCTGACCGTTGGATCGAGTTCAAGATGTTCTAGACCATCCATTCAAGAAAGGGAAGATTTGGACCATCCACCACTGATCTGTTTAATCCGAGCTGGGGATAGGTAGATCAGGACCATTGATTGGGATCTGTGGAGTTTGATTCAGATCTGAAGAGATCCGATCGTTGGATGAAGTCAGATTGATTTCAGCCGTCCGTTGCTTCTATCATCATATGTCTGAACCCAAACTGTTTGATCTGTTTGGGCTGAGCTGTGAGCTTTGACTTAAGCTGATTGAACCAAAGCTGGACCGAAACCAAGCTGGACTGAACCGCAGAGGCTGGGTTAACCGAACCTAACTGCTCTGGCATGGCTTGACTGAATCAAATCGCTGAACTTGGCTGACTGAATCAAATCGATGAACTCAAGCTGAGCTGTGGTTGGGCTGACCCAACCGATGAAGCCGAGACAACAAAAGGGAAATCGCGCAGAAGCGCAAAGGGGGCTCGCGGGATTCATTTTCTTCAACACAGGCGACAGCGGCGACTCTCCCTTCCTCCTCACCTTCTTCTTCTCCACTCCACCTCCGGCCATTGCACAGCTAGGGTTAGGGGTTCCAACCCTAGCCGGCCGGAGCTAAGATCCGATCGTAGTTTGAGGGGTTCCCGACTCGATCAGAGTCATCTCCATCCACTTTCCGCCACCCTCGCCATCTCACTCTCGATGCGGTTGCTCGGGAGCGACGATCCATCCACCGCCGCAGTTCTTCCTCTTCAATAGCATTCGGCAGCCGACAATTCCTTAGCAGCAATTTCCTTCATAGCTCTTCATCGAGCAGATTCAGTTTTTCGATTCACTTCCAGCTTCAATTTCTTTACAATTTTCCAGCTCTTGTCTTATAATTCCAGTAGCCGATTCTTCATTTCCAGCAGTTCTTGTTTTTCCTTCGCATAGTTTCAATTTCCTTCCAGCAGATTTTCTCTTCACAGGGCGAGCGCAGCTTCTTCTTCAGCATTTCCTCAGATTCGACAGTTCATTTCTTTCACAGAAGTTCTTCGGCAGTTCATTAGATTGGATTCATTGGTTTTCTTCTTCAGATTGTGTTGTTAGTTGTTAATTGTGCTTAATTGATGAATGTTTGTGATAGATTGGTGAATGATTGTATTTGATGGATTCCCTATGTTTCAATTTGCATGTACTTTTGTCAATTTCCTTCATGCTCATTACGTGTTTGATAGAATTCCCAAATCATTCATGCTACTTAGATTTGTGCAATTAAGTTCGTTGAGTTCTTACAATGTTTTGTTAAGTGAATGTTTCATGTTTTCCTTACGTTCTTGTACTTAATTTGGATGCAATAGGTTAGGTCAGATTAGATTTCTTTCATGCTGTAGGTTTCGTTCCATGTTTAGTTTCGTTAATGCTTCATTTCTAGTTGTCTTTTCTTTACTGCAATTGTAATCAGGATAAACTAGATTTCCGTACCTGCCTTGTCTTTCCTTAATTAGTCTAGATTTCATACTTGCTCTGCTATTCATTTCGTAGTCATAACTCTCAAATCCAAAACCCAGTTTTATATCCAAAACCCAAAAGTAATAAGATACGATTCTGAGAATTATCTTGCACCAACTACATTCGTTGGGAGACGACTCGAGTTACTCTATACTA
This sequence comes from Boesenbergia rotunda, assembly GCA_024364735.1. Lineage (NCBI taxonomy): Eukaryota > Viridiplantae > Streptophyta > Magnoliopsida > Zingiberales > Zingiberaceae > Boesenbergia > Boesenbergia rotunda. Next base: position 318,738 of record JAGFNQ010004247.1, on the reverse strand, counting down.
CATTAGTTTAGAGGAATTCGGTACTTAAATTGTATTTGAAACCGTAACACGATAAAAGCGGTCATCACGCGCCAGGGTGATAGCCTTCATTTTCACCCGGCACTGTTCGAACCGGCAGAGGGAGCAGGACAGTCTGATCCCCACGAAGTTTCTTCTAGTCGGGCCCGGGCTAACAAGGGCAAGGCCCCTCTCGGCCAGGCCCCGACTGAACTAACCGGGTTCCTATTCTCCAACCAAATCTTGCAAGAGCCACTCCCTAAACGCTTCCGACTCTTTTCCATCCCCGAATATGGAGGAGCTGCGGACCCCGAGGAACACCTGAAGAAGTTTGAGAATGCCGCACTGCTACACCAGTACCCGGACAGTATTAAGTGCAGGGCTTTCCTGACCACTCTGGCCGGGCCAGCCCAACGATGGCTCAACAGACTCCCTGAAGGATCGATAAGGGAATTTGCCGATTTCAAAAGATTGTTTCTACAACACTTTGCAAGTAGTAAGAGACATTACAAGACCAGCTTGAACTTGTTCACCATGAAACAGGGCTCCAAAGAGTCTCTGAAAGCCTACATCAAAAGATTCAACCAAGTTGCATTAGACGTACCTACCGCTACGTCCGAGGTGCTAGTCAGCGGCTTCGCTCAAGGTCTACAGGAAGGCGAGTTCTTTAGATCCTTGATCCGAAAACCTCCCAAGAATTTTGAAAGCCTTCTGGGTAAAGCCAGTAAGTATGTGGACGTAGAAGAGGCGCATGTTGCCAGGCGGCCGGAGATCCGACCTGCACCTGAGACCCCTCAACATCAGCATAGAAGTGCACCTCCTGGAGGACCTCTCAGAAGTCCCAGAGCTATGGGACACCGACAAGGAGCCGAGAGGGGAATAGTTCAACAAGTGGCCCAGGGTTGCCTCCCATCCAGATGGCAACCCTATTGTTCCTTTCACAATAGCCATACACACGATCTACAGGATTGCTGGCAAGCTGGCAGAGGTCGAGGTCGCACTGGCCGAGGAAGCCCAAGAGGAGCCCACCATGGAGGAGGTCGCGGTCGGGGAAGGGCATCGCCGAACCAATCTGGATCCCCCACCCAACCGGCTGCCCCGGCAGATAGACATTTATTCCCGACCCCCGGTTCACCCGGGCAAGGGAATGCCAGAGAGGAGCAAGCTAATCAACAAAACGCCGTGCATGGGTCTTTCAACGTAATCTCAGGCGGACCCACCTATGGAGATTCCAACAGAGCTCGGAAGTCACAAGTCAGACGCCTAGATATATATCAAGTGGGTTGTAGTTCCGCCCAAGCTCAGGGGCCACAGATCAGTTTCGGCCCCTCGGATCTACAAGGAGTGGAAGTGCCTCATGAAGATGCTTTGGTCATCACGGCGATCATATCTAACTACCAGGTCCACCGGACCATTGTGGATTCGGGAAGTTCTGTGAATATCTTATACTTGAAGGCATTTGAATAACTGCAGATTGAGATGACTGAGCTGCAGCCCGTGGCCACACCCTTGTTTGGATTCACGGGAAATGAGGTCCAACCGTTGGGTCAGATCAAGCTGGCCATATCACTCGGCGAGGAACCTTTAAGGAGGACCAGGTCGTCTACCTTTCTGGTGGTGGAGGCCCCATCAGCCTACAATGCAATCCTGGGCCGATCGGTGTTGAATGAATTCCGAGCCGTAGTGTCTACTTTTTACTTGAAGGTCAAATTCCCGGTGGGTGATCAAGTTGGAGAGGCTAAAGGAGACCAAAAGGTAGCACGCCGATGCTATGTGGATGACGTCCGAGTGGAGGTCAGTAAGTCCTTCCGAGCTACGCCGGCTAATTGTAACATGGTTCAAACTTCTCAACCCTCCTCCTGGGCTGAGTTGATAGAAGAAAAGGAAGAGGTCCAATTGTCGCCCGGGCGGGAAGAGACCAAGGTGAGAATAGCTCCTGGGCTACCGCCCGACCTCCGGCAACAACTGATAGAATGTCTGACTCAAAACCAAGATGTATTTGCTTGGTCCCAGCAAGATCTAAAAGGGGTCAGGCCCGAGGTCATGGAGCACAAGCTGCATGTCTACCCGGACGCCCGACCTGTAAAGCAAAGAAAGAGAGACTTCAGCCCTGAGCAGAACAAGATTATTCATGCCGAGGTGGAGAGGTTGTTAACAGTCGGACACATCCGAGAAGTATAGTTTCCTGCCTGGCTGGCCAATGTGGTGCTGGTCTCCAAGCCGGGCGACAAGTGGAGGGTCTGTATTGATTTCAGGGATCTCAACAAAGCTTGCCCAAAGGATTGCTACCCGCTTCCCCGAATAGACCAGATGGTAGACTCCACCGCGAGGAGCGAGCTCATCTGCATGCTGGATGCCTATCAAGGGTACCATCAAGTCCCGTTATGCCTGGATGACCAAGAGAAGGTCAGCTTTGTCACGGCAGAGGGTACTTATTGCTACACTGTTATGCCCTTCGGACTCAAGAATGCTGGGGCGACCTATCAGAGGCTGATGAACAAGGTCTTCAGGGAGCAGCTCGGGAGAAACGTGGAGGTGTATGTGGATGACATCCTCATCAAGTCCCTCCGAGCCGCCGACCTGATAGCAGATGTGCAAGAGACCTGCTGCACTCTCAGGAGGTATGGCCTCAAGCTTAACCCAGCCAAATGCCTGTTCGGAGCTAAGAGTGGTAAATTCCTTGGGTACATCCTGACCGAACGGGGAATAGAGGCTAATCCAGGTAAAGTGAAAGCTCTGCTGGACATGCCTCCCCCCAGAAACCTAAAAGAGGTCCAGCGCTTGACGGGAAGAATTACTGTCTTGTCCCGATTCATCTCCAGGTCGGCCAATAGAAGTCTGACGTTCTTCAAGATTCTGCGTAAGGCCACCAAGTTCCAATGGGATGCTGAATGTGACCAGGCCTTCGAAGAATTGAAGACCTACTTGGTCAGTCTGCCAGTATTAGCTAAACATGAGGAAGGGGAACCATTGTCCGTTTATTTATCTGCTACTGAGGGAGCTGTGAGTGTTGTACTTGTAACCCAGAAGGAGACCGAGCAGCAACCGGTCTATTTCTTTGGGCACTTACTTAAGGAGGCCGAGTGTAGGTATACTACACTCGAGAAATTAGCTTATGCTCTTGTGTTGATGGCTCGGCGACTACGACCATACTTTCTGGCTCATCCTATCCGAGTGCTGACCAATAGCACCCTTGGGAAGGAGTTGATCAACCCTAAAATCTCAGGTCGGATGATCAAATGGACAACTGAGCTGAGTGAATATGATATTCAATACCAGCCTAGAACTGCGATCAAAGCTCAGGCCTTGGCGGATTTCCTAAGTGAGCTCCATGCAGAGGAAGAAGAGGGAATATGGAAGATCTATGTAGATGGGTCTGCCACTCGGGCAGGGAGTGGCGTGGGAGTCTTGTTGGTCTCCCCTGACGGAAGCTCACTACACTTGGCTGTACGCCTAGAATATCCAGCTACCAATAATCAGGCAGAGTATGAAGTCCTCTTGGCAGGTCTGCAAGCGGCCAAACATGTGGGTGCCACCCGGGTCATCCTGCACTCGGACTCCCAGCTAGTGGCTCGGCAGGTGACCGGACAGTTCGAAATCAACGATGAAAAGTTACAGGCTTATGTGGAGGCTTACAAGCAATTGCAAGCAGAGTTTCAGGAAGTTCAGATTTTACAAATCTCTCGAGGAGATAATGCCAAAGCTGATGAACTGGCTAGGTTAGCCAGTTCTATCCATCCCTGGGTCTTTCGCAAGCCATCACCTCAAGTCATGCTGGTAGCCCAGGAGGAAAGAGAAACAGAAATCGAAATACAAGGAGACTGGCGAGCCCCATTCATAACTTATCTGAAGGAAGGGACTCTCCCGGTCAGCTCGGAGCAAGCCAGGATATTCAAGATAAGGGCGGCCAGGTTTACTCTGATAGGAGATGCGCTGTACAAGCGAGCCTTCTCCCGACCACTGCTCAGATGCCTAGGAGAAGAAGATGCAGATTATGTGCTACGAGAAGTACACCTGGGGTCCTGCGGGAATCACTCAGGAGGTCGGTCCATGGCTCGGAAGGTTTTACTAGCAGGTTACTTTTGGCCGACCCTCCAGAAGGATGCTGAGAGATTGGCCCTTTTCTGCTTTTCTTGTCAGAAATACCAGAATCTATCACACCGACCTGTCGAGATGTTGAGAGCTTCCACTGTGTCATGTCCCTTCGACCAGTGGGGCATGGACATAGTAGGACCGTTCCCCAGAGCAGCCGGTCAGAAGAAATTCTTACTAGTGGCAGTAGATTATTTCTCTAAGTGGATCGAGGCAGAGGCCTTGGCCCGGATTACTGAACAAGCAGTGAAGAAGTTCCTGTGGCAAAATATCTTATGCCGATATGGCATACCGCACAAGCTGGTGTCGGATAATGATCGACAATTTCAAGGTCGAATAATAAGAGAGTGGTGCAAGGAGTTCGGAATCAAACAGGCCCCCTCAAAGTAATGGTCAGGCCAAGGTAGCTAACAGAGAGATTCTGAAGGGGCTCAGAGCCAAGTTGGACCAGGTCGGGGGGTCCTGGGTAGACGAGCTACCCAACGTTCTATGGGCTCTCCGAACCACTCCTAAAGAAGGGTCAGGGTGCACACCCTTCCAGTTAGTACATGGTAGTGAAGCTGTGGTACCCATGGAGGTTGGCTGTGAATCTGACAGAAGACGTCTGTACGGGGAAGACAATGCGGAGAAAAGTCGGGCGGAGCTAGATCTGATTGAGGAGGTCCGAGCCAAGGCTGCAGTACGCATGATCGCCTACCAACAACGAATGCGATGCCGATACAACCAAGGATTCATCCCCCGAAGCTTTCAAGTGGGTGATCGGGTCTGGAAAGAGTCAAGCCGGTAGGGGAAGTGGGCAAGCTAGAGCCTCAATGGAGTGGCCCTTCCTGGTAGTCAAGGCGCTGGGGTCGGGAGCTTACTATCTGCAAGACGCCCAAGGAAAGTAGCTCGGGAGGCCCTGGAGTGCAGTACACATGAGAATGTACCGTGAGGAGAACTGAGCGAACCAATGCTTGTACTTGTATTCAAAAAAGATGATACGGGAACTCGAAGCCTACGAAAGAATGGGTCCTTGCAAGTTATAAGTGGACATGCTCCCACCCACCCACCGGACTCGGCGCTGATCGGGCGTGGCGATCCCAGCTCGGTCAGGGTAAGTCAGACGGTGTCCAGACTCTTGCTAAGGCAGGTTATAAGTGGGCATGCTCCCACGCACCCACCGGACTCGGCGCCGATCGGGCGTGGCGTTCCACGTTCGGTCGGGCCCCGGTCGGGCCGTGGTGATCCACGCTCGGTCAGGCTAAGTCAGACGGTGTCCAGACTCTTGCTAAGGCAAGTTATAAGTGGGCATGCTCCCACGCACCCACCGGACTCGGCGCCGATCGGGGTGTGGCGTTCCACGTTCGGTCGGGCCCGGTCGGGCGTGGCGATCCACGCTCGGTCAGGGTAAGTCAGACCGGTGTCCAGACTCTGCTAAGGCAAGTTATAAGTGGGCATGCTCCCACGCACCCCACCGGACTCGGCACCGATCGGGGTGGCGTTCCACGTTCGGTCGGCCCGGTCGGGCGTGCGATCCATGCTCGGTCAGGGTAAGTCGAACGGTGTCTAGACTCTTGCTCGAGAAAAATATGGATCAGTACATTTCCGCGACATCTGGCGCCGGGTCAGGGTGCCGACCCGACCGAGCAGAATCGCCGAGTCAGGGTGCCGACCCGACCGAGCAGAATCGCTGAGTCAGGGTGCCGACCCGACCGACCAAAATCGCCGAGTCAGTGTGCCGACTTGACCGAGCAAAATCGCCAAGTCAGGGTGCCGACCTAAACCGAGCAAAATTACCGAGTCAAGGT